>JANBVO010000012.1:600000-799379 GCA_030052745.1 Pleurostoma richardsiae
TTGCTTCTCTTGGTGAGTTGATTCCGTCGTGTGCTAGGGTCATTGTGCTCAAGACAAATTCTGTACTGCAGTCTTCAATATGGGGCAGGATGAGATGATGGCCAGGAACTGCCTATTCGCTGCTTGATGTTATGGGACTTTGTTGGGATAAGACATTCAGCGCAGTGAAAAATCTCTTGGCCTTCACATCGCCCTGATGAGCGGCAATATTCCCAACTTCTCATTGAAAGTAAGTATTACATATCGACTTTCTTCCCGCCATAAATATGTACACAGAACGGAACAGAAGCTATCGACGGTCAGCAGAAGTTCGCCGGATAATAGTATCGCCTTCGTACGGCACGTTTATTCCCATCTCGCCTTCGCCTCGCTCGACGCTACAGGCACTGCGAGTAATAGGGGTTCGAGTACTGGCACGTGTACGGCGACGCGCACGCCGTCGGCCCGGTGTACCCCTGACCGCCACACTGGCCCCAGTGCGTCTGCGTCGCGCCAGAGGAGGTCGTCGTGCTGGTCACCAAAGTTGTGGTGGTCGTTGAGCTCTTGGAAGATGTCACAGGTGATGAAGAAGCTGTCGCCGTCGATGATGTCGTCGTCGTCGTAGTTCTGCTACTGGTACTGCTACTCGAGGAAGACCCACCGCCGCCCGTGCTCCCGCTGGTCGTCGAGTCGATATCCCCCCACCGGATGTTGGAGAAGACGACGTGAGTGTCCGGGTGCTGCGCTAGGATAGTCGACGGGTTGCCCTCCGTGCTGCTGCAGGGCCCCGCACTGCCGCTGTCGAGCCAGTTCATGTACTGGCCCGCGTCGTTCCAGATGCTGAAGACGAGCACCATCCCCCTGCCCAACGCCTGGCCCATCGTTGTCAGCCCGCCGAACTGCGCTGCGGCGCCAGAGTTGGACGTGCACCATGACGCCGTGATGGTGTCGTACGATGTCGACGACGCACCGGGCAGCCTCTGCCCGTTTTGGATGTAGAACCGGTTGATTTGCGCCAGCGTCCGGGAGGTGCTCCCATCCGCAGTCACGAACTGCGTCACGGCGGTGAACGGCTTAGACGTGTCGAGCGTCAATCCAGGCCCGAAATAGCTGTGATACCCCTGCGCATAGGGGTTGAAACCGCACCCGCTGCGATCGCATTCCGACGTGCCACAGGGGTGTGGCGTGAACGCGTTGGCCCGCGAGTTGGACTCGAGAATATCCATCTCGTTGCAGCAGAACCCCTGGCCCGCCGTGTTGAGTGTGCCGTTCCTCCATGTCTGCACAGGACACTGCGCGTCGCAGTAGCCAGACCCGTAGGCGGCGCCGCCCGTGTTGTACTCGGTCCGGCCCCCCGTGGCGTCCATCTCCGAGAGGTACAGAGCGCCGTTCTCGCCGCACGGCAGCGTCGAGAGGTCCACGTCGAAGCTGAGCTCCTGGCCCAGCAGCTGCAACATCTCGTAGTCGCCGTCGGGGCCGAGGAGGTACACTCGCGGGGAGGCGCTCTGCCCGTTGACGTACTGGTACATGGTCAGGGCGTCGGCCGAGGTGGAAATACCGGCAGAGGCATAGTTGGCACCTTCAACGACGCAGTTCTGGGCACAGGTCGCCTCGTTGGGGCAGAGGTTGCTGTTGACGCCGCTGCCGGTCGTGCAAGAAGTGCCACCCGAGATGGTCTGTATGGACCGGTAGTTCCAGTCGAGGACCACAGAGGTGTTCTGCGCGACGCAGCCGCCGGATGTCGTGCATTTCCAGGTCGTCAGCTGCGGGTGCACCTCGGCGACTGAGCCCGGATTCTGGGCGACCACCAGTCGTGACAGGGCAAGGAGAGCTGCTGCATATCTGTATCTCGACGTCAGAGCCATGTTTGTGGTTCACGTTTAAGGATGAGGTTATCTTGAAAGCGAATGTCGCCAAAGCGCAGAGCTTGTTGCGGGCAAGGTCCGCTCACTTATATGCTCCATCCTCGTTGTTGGAAACCGCGACCGCGTACAGAGACGAAGTCGGTCGGACCTACCATCCCGGCACGAGTACCACGTCACTCTCTTGAGTTCCGCTCTTTCTTCGGGCCGGCAGCCCTAGATCTCACTGCGCGATGTGTCCTTATCTGCCGTATTGGTGGAAGTTTGGTCCGGTGGTGATGTGTGATTGTGCCCCTGACATGTCGGGCTAAGCCCGATTCATGCAACGGAGCGAGAGTCGGCCACTCCGGCCGATGACCCCGGATTTGCGGACAGCAGAACCTGGGCTTTTGTCTGCAATTAATTAAGCTTACCACGGATTCGAGACAAGAGCGATGTGATATCGCCCGAGCTACGAGCCGTAGAAGGGCTACGGAGCCGGCCCGGGTCAGCTGAGTTGTCTCTCCTGAAATCTCACTCCTATAACCAGTGCGTCCCAGCTGACTTGGAGTTGATTCACACACACGAAGGCGAAATGAAACTTCCTCCAATTGAGCTCAGCAGAGGAACGAAGATCTGTGGAGTTCTGCCGATTGCGCTACACATGGTAGCAAACCGTCCAATGCTACACTGGTCAAGCAGCAAGTAGCACGGCCTCTCGTCCGTGGCATCAAGCAAGGTCGTCGTCTCAACCGTCAATGCGGCGTCATGTTCTCGTAGTCCCGCCAGTGCACGCTGGATGTCATCGAGATCAGCATGCATTCCATCGGACTTCGCAGTGAAAAGTCATCCTCGTCCTGTCCCTCGTGGACATCGTCGCTGGTCGCGCGAGGCGCGTTATTAATTCCTCTTGGAGCGGTCCGAGCGGGAAGGGACTCGACCAGCTCTCGGGAGACTCTGCGGCCTAGACCGTCCGGCCCGCTCCGGGGGTGGAGCGCTTAGCAGGCAAGCGTGCGGTACTACCCGGGACCGGGCATCATCTATCGGGGACAAAGTCTCAGTGCTCGTTCGCTTCGCCCTTTGTGAGCGGAAGAGTTGCGAAGACGTTGAGAAGTGAGTTATAGCGAGGTTATATTAAGGATCTAACGACCCCTCGGGGGTGACCCACGAGCCTGTCCATGGGTCTGAGTAAGAACACCCCCATGCCGTCTGATGTCAGACGTTTATTCCAACTCCACGACGCCGACGGAGAAGAGGTCATCGCATCTCCTCTGGAATTTCTTCAGCTGCTCTCCTCTTCTAAAGTGCGTTGCAGATAGATGCATTACTCTTAACCCCGCAAGACTCGCCTGGGTGAGACAGTAAGGCTTTGGAGGATCAATGTCTAACGAGGTAAGCCACTGCTTGCTTTATACAGATTATTGATACCGCTTATATATTCATACGCTCTAGGTTTTACGTCTGTTCCAGACTATACCGGCTCACTGGTACTTCTTGGCCATTTCCAGCATGGCCTCCTCAACATCAGCCGGGTTTGTCGCGTTCAGGTAGTGGCCACCGCCCTCCAGGAACTTCAGCTTCGCCTCCTTCGAAGACGTGAACAGCTTGATCTGTTCCGCCGGAATCGTCGTGCCATACGGGACATCCTTGGTTCCCTGCAGGGGAAGCGTCAGTAAAAGGGGGTTTAAGGAAGGCCCAGCTGAAACAAACCTGGAGCCAGTACACCGGGCACTTGATGTCCTTGACCCGGTAGAGCAGGCCGTCGCGCGTGATGAGGCACAGCAGCGCCATCTTGGCCTTCTTGCGGCCCTCGTCGCCCTTGTACACCGACTTGAGCGTGTCGGTCCAGAACTGAACCTTCTCGGGCGTCGTGCCGTCGCCGAAGCCAATGCTGCCGACCATGCCGCACCACACGTCGTCGACGAGGAAGTCGGGCGTCGGCACCGCGCTGCACCACTTGTCGAAGAAGGGCATCAGCAGCGTCTCCGGGTCCCAGCAGCCCTTGCTGCGAGAGTCGTGCGACTCGTAGTCCATCGACGTGCCCAGTAAGAACAGGCCCTGGATCTGGAAGGGGAGATCGCATTCAAGTCAGCAAGCTGAGCGGCAGCCATTGCCTCAAAGAACCGGCAGGGACCGGATCGACGATACACACCCTCTCGGGAGCTAGCAATGCCATTCGGGCGACCATCCAGCCGCCCTGACTCGTCCCTAAAGCGTAGGCCTTGTCGATGCCCAGCTTGTCCAGCACCTGCAGCGCCATGATGGCCGTGTCCCAGTAGGTGAAGTGCTCGACGGGGCAGCTGGTGGCGCCATGGCCCAGGGGCTCGATGGCAAGGAGATTGAAGGCGGCCGTGAGAGCCTCGCTGGCGAACTGGTCATTGTACAGGGACACCGTCGTGCACATCGAGTTGATGAGCACGCAGGTGGGCTTCGCCGGGTCGTAGCCCGCACCGGACAGCTTGTAGCCGGCCTTGATGCCGCCTAGGTGCGGGACTTCGACCGTCGTCGTGGCAGCCATGGCTTCGGTAGTCAAGCGGCTTTCGTCTATCACGCTGTGCTTAGGTTGCAGGAGACTTTGCCTGGGCTCATAGTCTATCTGCGCGAAGTTTTACTCTATAAAGATGTGATCTTCGGGGCCGGAATGGAAATGGGGGAAATTGACTTCGCCGAGTGACGAGGTGGCACGACATGATCCCTATATGGCCCAATACGGCACTCGACCGCTACTCTCGTTGCGCCGAGGTATGTCTGAGACACCGGCCGCGGTCCGCCTGTTTAGGCCCCGGCCAGCGACCCAAGACAGCTTTCTGCAGTGAGAGCGGAGAAGTCTTGGGCGCAGGGGGGCCAATCGAAAAGGATCGATACGCGTTGTGGAGCAGGCCAAGTCAGACCTGTTGCCCCCGTCACGACCCGCTCCGTCCCTAGTCCACGTTGTGGTGAAGAACCCCGGACGGGTAGACGAAGAGGCAATTCTAGAGCAGCCGCGACATCCCCTTTTGACGTAGTGCTGCTCTGCATTCACATTCTATTTCGAGGCAAGATCTTCTTCCTTTCCACCGCAAGTGTATTAGGTATTACATACAGACTGGGATACAAGCCTACAAGGTGCCCGGTGTTTGGGACAGGGTACCGGGATGATGGGCCTCATCCACCTTGCCCCCTTTTCGATCATCGCCGATACAGTACTCCAAGCCTTTGTCATCCTGGCCCAGAGTTACCCCGAGAGGCCAATGAGATTTGGCGTCTCGAGTTAGTTTGCCTCTTTCGGACGACTCGCCCTGATGCCTGTCAGCACTTTGAATTCTCCCCCTGGCGGGCTTGGTATGGAGTTAGCGAAAGTGCCGAGACAGGCGAATCCCAAAGCTGTTCGCCGGTCTCACTTAAATCCCATGTCGTCACCGCTCTTCAATTATGCAATGGGCTGGGTTCTCGTCTCTTCAAGTTTGCGAGGCTCTCGAGGTACCTTTAGACAAGCCATTCCCTGACTTTCATGAACTTTAGACAAACAAGACGGCCTTCTAGCCTTCTTCTCCTTTACGGGTAATAGGCCGGCCACTCGCAAGACTCTCTCTTGTGACTCTAGCGCGGTCCAGAAGGTATTCGCGACAACGGCGCCGAGTTTTCCAGTGGGGTGGTTCGGCAGACCAAGTCGGCCAATCCACAATAATGCAACGGCCCATCTACTAGAGTCGGTAATAATCTGCAGAGCAAGACGACGAGCCACCGCCCAAGCCCATTGGATTTTTGCGGAGTCTGGCGTGTCTGGACACTCAGGGTGGCACGAGCGAAAAGCTCTTCCATAACCCTGCAGATGCCCCTGGTCCCTCCTGAGGGCTCCTGGTCTCTGCATCGCTGCAGTACTGTTACATAGGGTTTACTCCTTCGCAGAACCCGATGCTCCGGACAGCTTGTGAAGTCGGCAGTTGTGTTGGACAGGGGAAGTCGTCAATGAGGCCCGGCAGGCTCATAAATGCACCTGATCCCTCAACTTGAGCCGCATGCACGGAGAAGAGGTTGCTAGACCCGATTTTCGAATTGTTGTGTTGCTATCGAATCGTTCCGAGTGTTTCGTCTTCGACTGACTCGAAGGCACCGCGAGAAAGATGTCGACGGCAAAGCTACCGGGCCTCTCGGGCTACGACCCAGACACTATCCAGCCATGGACCGTGGGAGTTGTCGTGTCGATGACAGTGCTAGCCTTGCTGTCTGTTGGCCTGCGGCTTCTCAGCAGGCACCTGAAAGCACAGCAGCTATGGTGGGATGACTGGATGATTATCTTCTCCATGGTATGCTTTCGACCCTTGGGATCTCTGGCAATTCGACTCGTATGTGGAGGACGCGGACTAACCCAAAGATCGCACCTTCTCAGGGCTGGAACCTCGTCGTTGTCGGCTTCATCTTCGCCATGTACGGCTGCGGCATGGGCATCCACGCCGACAAGGTCAAAACGAGCAGTATCGTCATGATGGCGAAGTGGCTGCTGGTGGCCGAGATCCTCTACGCCTGGAATCTCTGCTGGACCAAGATCAGCCTCCTGCTCATGTACTACCGCATCTTCCGCTTCTCCTACTTCAAGAAGATGGCCCTGCTTATCGGCGGCTTCATCGTCATCTGGGGCATCACCATCACCTTCCTCTTCATCTTCATCTGCGTCCCCGTGCAGAAGTTGTGGTACACAGAGCTGCCGGGTCACTGTATCAACCAGGTCGGCACCTGGATCGCCAACGCTGCGTCCACCATCGTCACGGACCTCGCAATTCTGTGCCTTCCCATCCCACAGATCTGGAAGCTGCAGCTGCGCAAGGGCGAGAAGATCGCTCTCACCTTTGCCTTCAGTCTGGGTCTCTTGTAGGTGTCCCAGTTACGTGAACCGCTGTCCGGGATTTTGTTGACCTTTCACAGCGTCGTCTTCGCTTCCGCCTACCGGTTCAGCGTCCTCTTCTCCTACAGCAACACCGATCCGACCTACACGCTCGCACCCACCGTCGGATGGACTGCGATCGAGATGTCGGCGGGCATTGTTTCCGCCTGTCTGCCAACCCTACGGCCCGCCATCCAACTCTTCGGCCGCACCTTCGGTATCAAGAACTCCTTCTTCCGCGGCGGGTCCTCGGTCGGCCAGTCCAAGACGGGTGGCGGCCAAGCGTCGCGGGGCACGGTCAACCAGACGGACACGGAGCTGGGCCGGTCGAAGAAGACGGGCGTGTTCTACAGGCTGGAGGACGACAATGCGTCCGGGGGAACGACGGAATCGGGAAACCCCGCCGACTCAAAGCTCAGACCGGACCATGGCTTCTCCTACACGGTGTCTACGAAGGCTGGAAAGGGCGAAGGGGACAGCCTCAGCGGCGATGAGATTCCTCTGCAGGGCATCCGGGTGCAGACGGACTTCAAGCGTACGGCGACCAAGGCTGATAAACGGTGAGCTCCTGCTCGGTCGTACCTCACTCAGCACGGGTATCCTGGCGGTTTTCGGGACCATATCTACCGTCACAGTCTTCTGGCTCCTCAATCTCCTGTGTGTATATCGAGCGTGTATAGAGCGTGTATCTTGTATCTACTAGCGATGGCTTGTGTCAATAGAGCAATGAAATCGGAATCGGGCTTCAGACTATTACCGTCACCACATCATCACTGTATTCAAGCCAAAAGTCGTACGATGCCCATCGAATGTGCAAAGGGCTGGAATCTCACAGTGACCCCTCTATGTGTATTGCGGTACGTAATAGCTTGCTCTACGACGCCCACCGTTTGAAGAGCGAAAAATCTCACAAGCGTTGCATAAACCGGGCCCGCACCCAAGCCCCGTTAGCATCGGGCCGTGGCGATTAGGGCTTCGTGCCGCCCGTCGGGGACCTCCCGTAGCACCGAAACCGTCCCGTTAGTGAAACTATTGCCACTATTTCCAGAACCGCTTTAGTCCATCTCGGGAATCCGTTTCGTCGCTCGCCTGTGTTCGTATTGGGATCAGCGGTGTCAAACGCATGGCCGTTTGGCCCCTCGATTTGGCCCCTCGAAGTCGAGACTCCCCTTCCCACGGCAAAGGGGTCAGCAGTGTCCGATGCGATCGGGTTGGCGAGGTTGACCGATGCGCCGCTCTGATCCAAATGCGGACCACAGTACCCGCCTGGAGCCAATCAGCCAGGATAATTAGGCCTACAAGCTTGCCTCACTTCTCGATCAATCTCGCTACCTGATAAGTGACATACCAAATGGCTAGAACGGCAATTGGAACGTCATCCTCATATATCAGCACGATTTAATTCCCGATTCTTCCTAGTTGCTGTGTTGCCGAACAAAAGCCTCTCAGCCGCATGCTCAGGGGGCGAGGACCACCTCGAGCGCGACCCAATGTCGTTAAGAGACCTGCTATCGCCGATTCTAACTGCCGGGGTACGGTTGCGCGGAAGCTAAAATTGCATTGACGGTGCAACGTCACGCTATATCTTTCGACTCGTGATGGGCTTATGTACGTTTTGACCTTTTCTGGTAATCAGATCCCCGAGAAATGACCGTACAATGCTGTTCAATATATTCCTTGTCGTGAGATCTACATTCATGGGCACAGCAAGTCGTGGCGACAGAGATAGACAGTACAACTCTACCTTATCTGCGAGCCTGGGAAACAACTTTTCGCTGGCAAACTGGAGGTCCTCTACAATACAGCATGTCGGGCATCCGAATGTGCACCCGCCGGAGGCTAGGGAAGTCGGTGGCTATGATCTCGAGTTCTCGGTTCTTCCCAGCTTCACAATCCACAACTCAAGGTTCATCACCTGCGACAGGGAATGCGAAATCGCCTTTTCTTTATGTTCTTAAGCGCTTGTCGATCGCATACTGATCGACAAAGCTTGCTTATCATCCGGAATGGCGGACACCGACGAAAGCTTGAGCTCCCCGACGCAGCACGTCAGGCTGCAATGCCGCCCAACTGGCATCCAAAGGTGCCGCTACCTCATTTACATGAAGTTGCACAAAGAACTAGTGCCTTTGCTAAGACCGGTGATGTGCCTGTAACACAGAGCAGGGGCATCTAGATTGGGACACAGGGTGCATATATGCTTAGCCGAATTGATCCGTATAATATCCCTTAGGAAGCCGGTCATCTCTCTCAATTTTGTTTCCTATTAAGCTTGCTAGGCTGGAAAGCCATGGACGCCTAGTTTCCCAAGCTTCAGATGATTCATATAGAATCCATGCCCCTTAGCGTTCGTCTTCAGTTGGATTATCTTCATCAAGGGAGCAATGGGAGTCACCCCGTATGCCCCATACCGGGCTTGTGCATCCATTATCCACTTTCCACATTGTGAACGCCCAATCAACGCCATTCACTCAACGCCAGACACTATCACGTCACTTGACATAGCTCGGTGGATACAGAGTAATCATGAGCGCCATATGTATACTGCGGGCTACTATCCTAGCTTTCGTGGACGCCCAGTTGTGGATTCATTCCGCGATATATGAAGTCACCAAGGTCTATATGCCGCATTAACTAATCGTAGTACATTGAGAACATGTTGTGAATTCTTGAATTACCTACGTCTACATGAAGCTCCGATCCCCAGGTTCAGCTTAACGAGTTCCTAAGTTTCAGCAGCACGAAGTCTCGCTCTACTACCTTTTCCAGATGTTCCTGCGGCATCGCTAGCTGGCTCGCGAGACCTTCTTCAAGCTCAATCAACCGATCTGCGTGTCTGCAAGCCTCCCCGATGATTTGCCTGTAACGATCTGCCGCATGGCGAAGTTCCTTGTTGCTCTGCTGTAGATTCTTGTTACTCTGCTGTAGACTCTTGATTAATCGGCGATGCGGATCCATCCCGTGGTCTTGGCTGACCGTAAGGTCCACTTGCGGCAAAGATGCGACTTCTTCCGCCATTGGCTGCGGCGGATAGAGGAGGTCTGCAATGTTGTTCTCAAAGTCAGGCACCGGTTGAATCGGATCATAATCTATAGATATTTAGCAACTGTCATGTCAAAGAATTGTTTCACTCACATGGGGTTATGATATCCTTGATGCCGTTGGGACCAGACGAGGCAAAGTGAGGGTAGAGGTACAAAAACAAGCTGTTCCACTTGTCTTCATCGCTTCCACCCATGATCCTCCAGTTCTTAATGTGATTTACCTGATCTGCCTCCATGAGAGTTTCGAAGCAGAGACTATCAGAACAGCCTGAGTCTTGTTGGTGCCGCTCTGCTGCCTCCTCCGTCTTACAGAAAGTCCAGCAACGATGGCACCATAATGCAGAATTGTGGTACTTCAAAACGTGGGATCTAATTCATCCTGTAAGCAAAATTATACTAACCTCGGGTAACGGCTATTATAGTTACTTCACCCGTTGGAAGGACCCGAATCCTCCGGAGGGATTCTGGCGGCTTTGCATTGCGCAATGGGGGAGGGCGGGCCCGCTTGTTTTCTGGAATGGACAAGCATATCGTTTTGAACCTGGTTGGAGAGGTAGGGAGACATTTATCCACCCATCCCGAGGACGTTTGTTTTCTCTGTTGGAGTTGTCGTCGTTGCCTTCGTCTCTGTTGAATGATCCGAAGGGTCGTTTGTTTTCTGACCCTGCCTGACGATTGCCACCATCACAGCGGGCACTGGTATTCGCTGCTGTGCCAGATTGGCATGCTTCAGTCTCTGTCTCCATGCCATCGTTCATTGCATGTATCTGATAAGAGCTCTCGCTGTCAATGGGACGTGAACTGAGAACCCACGCAAGTGAGCGGAATACCCCACGAAGATTTGCCCCGAACCGCGAGGATCCGGGTAATTCGTAGAATAGAGGTGTCGAACAGCGAGAGGACATTAAACTTTCAGTATCCGATTCGTCATCTAACTCAGTATCACCATGTGTCTTCCGAATAGGACTCCCGCCGCACATGTCCCAAGAATCAGTCGGATCTTTTGTGACCGATTCTGCGAGCTCCGGAGCTCGAGATGAAGAGCTCAGTAAGGGCATGGAATGGGTTTCAGGTCTGAGGGAGCTGTCTGTTTGTGTGTGGTCGAGAGCATCGTGAATGCCAGGAGCTTCCATCACATGTTTGGTAGAAGCTGCTGTGCTGAGTGAAGTCGTTACTTGCTTCGACACAGGAGCGTCAATAGACGTCCTCACAACTAGGCATGCCGAAGATTTCGACTGATTTTGCGTCTGCGGAATGTTAGGAGAAGGAGTTAGGGCCTGTCCATCTTGATTTTCTGAGAGAGCTGAGAAAGTGGTCCCCGAGCAGAGAGATGGACAGGACGTCAAGGCCGTTGATGCGGAGGCAAGTGTCAGTGGGGGAAATTCGATCTGTTGGTTAGAAATTTTGTGTGTCCCCAAGCTATTCCAGACGTCCCTATCGTCTCTTATGTGCATCTTTGCACACATGTCGACTACCTCATCCATACGGTCCTCGCGTGAGGGCCGTGTGAAGTGAGAAGTCTTGCCCTGTAAATTTTTAGGTTCACTAACAGCTGAAGATTGATTCTCTAGACATCAGGAGTGTGAATGGGCAATGGATCTCAGCTCTGCGAGATGGACATTCGACAGAACCGCCCACCTGTCAGGGCAGCGAGAAACGGCGGTGCAGCAAGGGTCAGATATAACTCACCATGCTAGGCAGCAGGAATCACCTTGTCTTGGTAACAACTTGACTCGCTGGTGAATAAGGGACGAAGAAGTCGATAGCGTCCGAGTGAAGACAATTGCGAAACGGAGTCAATAATATGTGCTGAGTGTCAGGCGCATCTAGTTGCGCATCTAGATGCCGGCTTTGCCTGTTTCGGATGCGCCTGAAGGTGAACCCTCCTAGGCACTGCGCAACCAGATGCACGCTAAGCCCCTTCCAGCGTGCATCTGCTTCGAGGAGGGAGAGCAAGTTTGATGTAAAGTCCTCTTGCGTGCCCAAGGCAAGGACTAGAAAAGAGAGAACAGGGAACATTCACGAGTCGTACCAAAATTTTCTGTTTCTTCTCCAATCGAATTTTGTTTCTTCCCTGGCGTCTCGTGCAACGCGTCTCGCGCGACGCGTCTCTTCACCAGTACTACGGCCATGACGACCCCTGTTCAGTGAGGACGCCTAGTGTTTCAATTCCGTTGTTGACTGACCAATAACTTAATGGCAGCCCGTCCGACAATAAGGATAAGAGCCCCCACGGGTTCCCCAGCACGATGCTTATCCCCTCCAGCCTCTCTAGTTTAGTGTGTGAGGCAGGGTCCTGGACTCTTGCTGAAGCTCCCAGAGGGACTGTCCCTGCGATTAATTCGGCTGAGAAAAGCGGAGATGGAGACTATCATGATGATATGGCGAGTCTGACCAGCCCTATTAAGCTGGATGTCGACTTGCGTGCCATCGGCAGCCAGTTTGACACTGCCAAAGCAACGTCTTCACTTGGTGACTTGTGCGCGGAGAGCTTGGGGATTGCTCAAAAGCAGATATGACCACAGCACTTCGGACTTTCTGTAACCTACCTTACCTACATATCTACAGTAGTCAGGGATGTATTTCCCCTCAGCAAACCCCCGCCACCCCAACCCCCTTTTCCCCTCCATATCCGGGATACAACCTTTTAAGCTTAATACTGACAACCCTGTCACCACAGATCCTCCGTGCTCCTCCGTGCTCGTTCTACGCGACGCGTTTTGTCACCTTTCCACTTTCATTCGATGAAGCTATCACCATCCCGCAACCCTGGTATACGATGTCTTACGAAGGAACATGTGTATATAAACAATGAACAATACAACGGCGGAGGCGGTAACACAGTGCGCACACCGGCTCTCTATTCTATTTATGTCTATGTAGCATTGCTAGCACAAGTCCATGGCTTCGACCCGCTATCTTTAGCCAACGCCTCGGCAGAGGCCCAAAGCCCCAGAACGCAGAGACAGACCCCCGTGACGAACAGCACGGAAGCGAAGACGAAGCGGCAGCACTGCCTCCAATCTCCAAAGTAGTCCCCATGGTTCATCCACAGCCAGAAGACGCCAGGCAGGCCGTAAGAGAACCAACTGGCGAACGCGGCGGCGATGATGCCGAGGAGGCTGTTGAACACGGGGATGGACTCGGCAATGATGAGCCCGATCGCCCAGATAACGAACAGGGTTCCCGCCCAGGCCACCGTGGAGAGCTTCGTCCGGCGAACGGTGTGCTTCGAGTCCCTGAAAATTCGGGTGAAGATGTATTGCGCCGCGACGTGGGCGTAGATAACCCCTGCGATTGCGATGGTGGGGATGGCGACACCCCAGATAGCCTTTCGTACCGTTGCGCTCCCGGCTGCCGAGAGAGCAGGAGACGGGACGCTGGGCCCGACATAGACGTAGATGACAATGGCGGATACAAGATAGAGTAGCGTATCTGTTACCTGAAGTAAAGCCAGTGCTTTGGGCCAATCGTCTGGGTTCTTGAATTCACCAATGACGCTGAAGAAGATGGAATGGCTGGCTGAAAATGGCAAACGAATGTCAGCGCTGCAGATACAACGCTTTGACTGGTCGTGCTACTCACAAAAGGCCGCCGAGATATTTGTCACGGCCAAGAAAGCAGGCGAGAACCCGATGGACCGGAACAGGTCGATCGAGGCACTCCCGATGGGCTTCTCGAGGGCGACATCAATCATAGTGATCAGAACAGCCACGACGATGGAGATGCAGGCTGCAGAGGAAGAGTTAGTCAGGTGGCCCTTCCGATACGAGGAATATGGAGCAAGCGAATCCACGCACAAGACATCGACATCCAACTGGCATACTTGAGAGTCCTCGGCAGGTTCAGGAACCAAAAGACCACGGCGCCAATCACTGCCCAGACGACAGTGCACACCGAGCTGTTTGACAGTGTGTTCATACAGATTGTCCACATGAGCAGGTGGCCGCCCATGAGGAATACCTGGAGCAGCGTCTGGGCCCAGCCGAACATCTCTCGGAAAATGGCGCCCATCCCGAGGGGCTTCCCGAGGAGCTCGACGGCGTCGCCGAAGTTCTGGACGAAGGGGTATCGTTTCCTGAAGTCCGCCAGGATCAGGCCCGAATACGTCGCCAGGACGCTCATGACCAGGATGAGTATGATGCCGGGGATGAGCCCGACGGTAGCTAGAACGGATGGCAGCGAGAGAATGCCCAGAGATACAGTCTCTGCGACCAGGACTATGCCACCTTGCCTGGACCTGATGTTAGGACGCCGTCATGTTCTATAGACTAGGGCCATGGGGCGCTCATACCACCAAGTCAGCGTCTTGAAGTCGATGAGTTCCGCCTCCTCGTTGTCGATGGTGTCGTCAGTCTGATCGGGCACAGCGTATGAGGGCAGATCAACGGCCTCTCCATCGCTGTTCTGGTCTGACATGACAGGCTTTGGACGGTGATGCAGCGAGTCCCCGCCAGTGGAGCCAATGACAGCTTCAGCGTCATCGTGCTGAGTTTTCATAGTGAACGACAGGCAGACAGCAGTGGTGAACGAGAGATTGGACCGGAGAAAGGCCCAGTCACGGAAAAGAGTGCGAGCAGGAGGAGGGAACGACGAGTTTCGTGACAGTTCAGCGGACTCCGTGTAACGTCAGGGCGGAGGCGGAGGCGGGACAAATTCTTGACTCCATGGATTTTTACTTTATATGGATCCCCTCCGCCCCGGCTATTGCTCATCTGCAAGATCCGGTCGAAGCATCTCGGGCGTGGCGCCCCTGTGATACTCCTGCTAGCGCGGCCTTTCCAGCGTGCCGGGTATGTACCGGTACCCACAGACGGGGAAGAATCAGAGCTAAGGTTGTCATTTTCCTCTTGAAAAGCGGCCCCGGATTCTAGTGTGGTGCAGAAGTCAGGGCTAGTCCTCCTCTATTGGCGTAACAGAGAAAAGACAAGATGGTCAAGAAATGCCTTGATGACGTCTTTGACGAATCCGATACTATGAATTCGTCAGCGCTCCCGCTGCAGAGGGCTCTCCGCATATCACAGAGTCGACGGCACACCCGCACGCCCGTACCAGATACCTCAGCTGGGAGCGACACGAGGTGCAAGACGCCGGTAGACACCAAGTACGTAAGGCAAATAAGAAAACTTCAAGCTCTTAAGTAAAAATGGTCTTGTTCTGTGGGTCCCTCGCCTCACGCCCGCCTCGCTGCCAGGGCTGCGCGCGCCCGCAGCTTCCGGAAGGCCCTTGGCTGGGACGATATCGGAGAGCGTGTCATCACGTGTCCCAGACGTTCCAGAACATCCAGACAACTATTCTGTCTCGAGTTCACAGCATGTCACACTGGCTCGATCAGGTAAATGCTCGTTTCCTTCGGTGACTGGGGGCTTCTGGGGAGAGCGGCGAGAAGACGTGCTAAACCGCCTTAGCTCCAAACTCTAATCGGCCAGGCACGTGACCCTGAGGGCTCGCTTCTCACGTGAGCACCTCCATCTTCACCATACCTACCTACTCACCTTAACTTTCGCGGCTTAGCTGATGACAAACCGTCCGTCGTGAGACCTTCTCTCCTTTCTTCTTTAAATAAGATCAAGGGGAGCCAAGCCTGCTACTCTATTTGCATCCGACTTACTCCGGCCCATGTCGGGCTTCTCCTAGCTAAGGTACAGGCAGGGCAAAGAGAACTGGCTAAAGGCAAGTCTCGGAATAGAAATATATATGTTACTTCATGAGATTTTATCAAATTTGAATCACTTGATCCTCAGTTTCAATCACAGGTCCTAGAAACAAGGGACTCGGTGCCTGCCTGGGTGAATCAGCCCCCATCTTCGCACAAGCGAATCCTGCATATATGATCTTTCTGGCTCGATACAAGTCACGCATTGACCCTGTAGTCTCGCACATCAAGTGCCTAAATCGAAGATTATAGTGGCCTCGTACTAGTTTCTTGGACGACTTGAACCCCGAGCGTGCCGCTGCAACCGCCGCCGGTGAGGCGACGAGGGAGATCGATGTCTGAGTCAACAATGTGAGTATTACGGGGATCCGGGATATATGACCAACAAGGATAGAACTGCGATCCAGCTCACAGCGACTCGGCCATATTCTGTTCACTAAGCAAGCTCTTGCGTCTGATTCTTGCTGCAGGACCCGGTGCTCAAGCCGTTAATTTGACTGGATAGTTCCAGCCGCAGAATTGCCGCGTTGCGACTAAGCGACTATAAACTTCTGATGGCTAAGACTTACAACCCTTGGTCAGCCTATGTGCAATGAAGGATAGCCAATCTCGTCTTCCCCTTCTTATTGGCTCAAAAGCTGCGAGACAAGAAGATCGTCAACTTCAACGTCCATCCGGGCACTGATTACCTTCACTACTCATCTGGGCGAACACGTCGCAGACTTTGTCGCTCGAGTTCCCATTGCCCTAGAAGCCACATTGAGGAAGATTGGTTCAATCAAGTCAAATCCAAGAGCGTTCAAGAGGGTTGCTACGAGCCTAGTTGCAGACTTGGATCGCACACTTGAACTCCGTAGTGGCAGCTATCCGACATATGTCCACGTTGAGGACCTTACGATTATACCCTTAACGGAGACGATACAGAGCGGTTATAGCAATTGAGCGAAAAAGTAGTGGGAGAACATTCGAGATCTGGAGTGGGCATTGTAGATCCTCTCATCAAGGACAACAGATGAATCTTCCAGGGAAAGGGATCCTTAGCCTATGGAACCTGCGGGGAAGCGCACAAACGACCCTGAAGCTCGGGGTAATTCAGTGCGGAGGGACGATTCTTAGCCCCATAGCCGCCAACAGCGCGGGGCTTCCCCCTGGGGAATCGGTATGCATTATCCCTAGTCGCCCGGGGAAACTGGGGAAATAGCTGCCAGCTGCCTCACCGGCAGGCCAGTTCCTGGAATGACAGGCTTGTCACGTCGATCTAACCAGGAAGCTGGAAAGCTCTCCAGCATAGCGTGAAACTACGCACCTTAGCCTTGCGAACTCGGCCTGCATTTCATCCGCAGATGTCTGGATGGATCAGATAAAATGATGCGGAAGGGCCATAGATGGGCTGGGCACGGGTAGAAGACGGCCAATCTTCACTGTTTGGTCGGTTATGGCAACTGCAGCATTTCTCCTCCTTTTGCTGCCTTCTTTGGCATATGGGAAGATCGATCGGTGAGTATCATGATGAAGCCAGAATATCCTTTGATGTAGGCTGATTTGCGTTCGCTAGGCGTGCCGTCGTCTCCCGATACAATGTTATCCGCACGAGCTTGATCGACAACAGTACCACGCCGCTGCAAGTTGGAAACGGGAACTTTGCGTTCAATGTCGACAATACAGGCCTGCAAGTAAGAAAATGGCACTTTCCATCAGATGAAGTTCCTTGCGGCTCACTGTCCTTAAACTTGCAGAGCTTTCTCCCGTTCAACACTCTTTCAAGTTGGGCCTGGCATAACGATTCTCTACCGACAGATGGGTGGGTGCGCTTAACTTCCCCATCTCTGGTATAAGCAATGACTTTGTGATAGCGAAAAGATTAGCGATTACCACGGCGTGCCAATGTTGACTCATGGGACAAATGTCTCCTACGACTTGTCTGACCCTGATCTCCCCGAAGCAACTCAGTGGATAATCGGGAACCCTAACCGCATCAACCTCGGCCGCATTGGTCTCAAGTACAAGGGCACCACCCTCTCGGCGTCGATGATCACTGAGCCAGTCCAAGAACTAGACGTTTGGAATGGCATCATAACATCGACCTTTAAGATCGACGGGGCTATGGTCAAGGTGGTGACCCAGGGCGATTTCGAGTCTGACGCGGTAGCATTCCATATCGAATCCGAGCTTGTGAAGTCTGGGGCTTTGCAGGTTCTGCTCGACTTCCCGTACCCGCCTATCCACAGCACAACTTACAAGTACGAGGTTTTCGCTGGAGTCTATGACTTCCCTCTGAACCACACCACACGTATTGTGAGGGTCTGTAAGGAGCAGGACGCAGCTCACATCTACCACGAGCTGCAAGAGACCAGGTATTACACCAATCTGCGCTGGCCCACCGGTAGCCCCCTCAAGCTGTCCAAGGACGAGCCTTACGGGACCGCGAACGTGACTGCGCACCGCTACACTCTGTCTTCTAAGAGTCTCACGGACTCATCCGGGAAATCAACCTCGACGATATCATTCACGGCACATTTCTCACCGGAAAGACGCCTTCCCGACCTGCCGACCACGATACAGTGGCGCAACCCGGCTGCGTGGAATGAGTACTGGACCGACGGCGGATTTGTCGACCTCACGTCGTCATCTAACCCGAAGGCAGACGAGCTGCAGCGGCGGATCATACTGTCTCAGTACCACGTGCGAGTGAACAGTGCGGCAACAGGGCAGTCTCCTCAGGAGAGCGGACTGATGAACAATGGCTGGTACGGTAAGTGTATTCGCTTCTCAGTGGTGCGTGGAAGGATCTCGCTGAAGTCCAGAAAGGCAAGTTCCATATGGAGATGGTAGTCTGGCATAACGCCCAGTGGTCAGTGTGGGGCCGGCAGAAGTACTTTGACAACATCTTCCCGCAGCTCTATGAGAGGTTCTTGCCCTCGTCGCTCGCGAGGGCAGAGTCTATGGGGTGGGAGGGAGCCAGGTATGTCTTCCCCTTCCCACCAACGTGTTTGCGATTCTAATACGGCCCTTGAAAGATGGCCGAAGATGACCGAGCTCATTACTGGTGTGAGCTCGCCTGGTAGCGTTAACGGTCTCCTGATGTGGCAGCAGGTCAGTCCCCCAATGCCCTCGGCGCGATGTACGACTCCTAGCTGACACTTCCTTGGTGAAACGCAGCCTCATCCGATATACCTTGCAGAGCTGGCGTATCAGGCATCACCCACGAGAGATACACTAGAGCGGTGGGATACTGTCATAACCGCTACGGCAGACTACATGGCGTCGTTCGCTTGGAAGAATGAGACTTCGGGATACTACGACCTTGGGCCGCCGTACGTCCCTACAAGTCTTGTACGAAGAACTGTAGCTAATATGGTGGATCAGAGCGTACGGTGTGACTGAGAACACGCCACCGGCCGAGTCGCTTGATCTAGCATACGAGGTGAAATACCCTGGATGGGTGTGCATAGAAGCAGCACTGACAAGAACTCGTAGGTTGCATACTGGCGCTGGGCCCTCGACGCCGCACGCACCTGGAAACAGCGACTCGGCCAGCCTGTTCCGGAGAAGTGGACCACCGTGGCCGCGAACATGGCACTCCCGCCGCAGGCCGACGGCCTGTACGCCGACTACCAGGGGCTGAACGGCACCTGGTGGGACGACGCCAAGCTATCCAAGGACCCGCGGAGCCTCACCATGCTGCAGGGCATCCTGCCCGACACGCCGGCGGTCGACCCGGCGGTGGCCCTGAGAACAGCGGACAAGGTCCACGAGGTATGGACGGACGAGAAGATCTTTGGCTGGGGACGGCCGGTGCTGGCTATCAACTCTGCTAGGATCGGAAACCCAGAGCGCGCTGTGTATCATCTGACTGCATATGACTACTACAAGTTCAACGACGCGGGTACGTCGCCGACTGTGAAATCGACTTGCCCTTGTCGCTTGCTAATATCGTGTTTGTACAGGATTCGCTGAGCGTGGAAGTGGTGAGTAGCGACAGCCCCGACCAGAAATGTCAGGCGGGAGCGAGATACTGACAGATTTCATACAGAGGGAACTCCGCCGCCATTTATCGCCGGCAACGCCGCGTTCCTCTATTCCGGTGAGCATTACGTCCGGTATTGTCTAAGTACCCGTGTGTTCGATCTGATGATTTTCTCAAAGTGGCATACATGGCTGCGGGCTGGCAGGGCTCGACTATCGATGCACCCGGCTTCCCCAAAGATGGTACGTGGGTGGTGAAGCACGAGGGACTGCGTAAAGCACTGTAGCGAGAGCTCTGGAGGGGATGTCTACCGCTGCTTCTAGATGTCATCCCCTGAATCAAGATTGAGCCAAACACTGGCACTATGTATTCCTCTTGCTATTCGACTTGTGCTGAAGAGAAATATGACAAGTCAACCACGTTTCATACCCAAGGAGATCTGATTACCCTCGGAACAACCTACTCGACTTCTTCTACTCCAGCTCTCTTACCTTCTTAACCAATTCATTCTGTCGACCTGCTGTGAGAGCTGGCGACCCTGACTGTCCCTGTGTGGCCGCCTCGCGACGTCAAGACAAGGCGTCAGCGCTGAACCACTTCTTTGCCATAATGATCAGGCCATCTTCGCATGCAGGTCAATGGAAGCGCAGTCAAGCGACACTTCATGATAAACCCAAATAATATGATTCGTCAATTCCTGACGTCGTATTCAGTCTGGTACGGAGGTGTGAGCGAAGCCAATCAAAGCATTCGGGGACCCCGTGGGTAATATATGCAGGTTGCTCCTCCTAATCCCCTCCTCGGACCCCTCCAGCGGTTCAACTCCTGGATCAATCCAGGACAAGAATTGTTGGTCTGAGAGAAGGACCACCAGGCAAAGGCAGAACATGGAGGTCCTAATCGCGACTGCGGTCCTCGCCGTCGTCACCGTCTTCATCCTGCGACGAATCCTCCGCTCGTCCAAAGACCTCCCACTCCCCCCCGGTCCGCCGAGGCTGCCCCTCCTCGGGAACCTGCACAATGCCACGCCGGATAATCCCTTCATCCCCTGGCACGCCTGGAGCAAGCGCTACGGCCCGGTCATGTCGCTCAGTGTGCCGGGCCAGACCATCATCATCCTGGGCGACGCCAAGTCTGCGGGCGACCTGCTCGGCCGGCGCGCCTCCGTCTACAGCGGCCGTCCCTACTCCGTCATGTCCACGCTCATCACCCCCGGCCGGGCAGAGCCCATCCACATGCTCCTCCGGCCCTACGACGCCACCTTCCGCCTGCAGCAGCGCCTGCTCACCGCGTGCATGAACGCCACCTCCGAGGCCCGCTTCCACCCCGCACAGGACCGCGAGTCCGCGCAGCTCGTCCACGACCTGCTCCTCGAGGCCGCGGACGACGACAGCGCCGGCGCCGGCGGCCAGGCGATGACCAGCGACAGGCTGTACGCGCACCTGGAGCGCGCGCAGGCCAGCCTGGTCATGGACCTGTCGTACGGGTACCGCATCCCCACGCCGGACCACCCCACCACGCGGGCCACCCTGCGCGTGCACGGCGCCATGACCGACCTCGTCACGCAGACGCACCTCGTCGACGTGGCCCCCGCGCTGCGGCACCTGCCCGCGCCGCTGTCGCCGTGGCGCCGCGCCGCCGACCGCGTGCGCGCCCTGGAGACGGAGCTGCACCTGCGCAACTTCGCCGCCGGGCTGGCCGCGCCGGGGTGGAACTTCGCCAAGAAGATGCGCGCCAGCGATGGCGCGCGGGGCACCAGCGACTTCGACCTGGCGTACCTGGTGGGCGCCAACACTGTCGCGGGCATCGAGACGGCCCCCAGGGCGGCCATCTGGCTGTTCGTCGCGGCGCTGACGGCGGGCGGCGGCGGCGGGGCCTTCGTCACGCGGGCGCAGGAGGTCCTGGACGCGGTGGTCGGGCGAGGCCGCATCCCCGAGCTGGCGGACCGGCCGCGACTGGCGTACGTCGAGGCGGTGGTGCTGGAGCTGCTGCGCTGGCGCCCGGTCGCGGCGACTGGCGTGCCGCACAAGGCGGACGGCGAGGATACCTACGCCGGGTTCAGGATACCCAAGGGATCGATCGTCATATTCAACGCCTGGGGTATCGGGCGGGACGAGAGCGTGTTCGGGGAGAACGCCGAGGAGTTCGTCCCTGAGCGGTGGCTGACGCCTCTTACTAAGGGGGGCGGCTCCGCGGCAGACTGGACGGGGGCGACGGTCCGCCGAGACCTCCCACGGCCGTTCTTCGGCTACGGTAGGAGAATGTGCACCGGAAGGCACCTGGCACTGGACGGACTTTGGCTGGTCACGGCGCGGCTGCTCTGGGCCTTCAGAATCGAGAGCGCTGGAGAGGACACGCTGCCGGATCCGCTGGATATCAGGCCGCACGGCTTCACGATCACTCCAGGGCCCTTCAAGTTGGTTCTGAAGCCCAGGGGCCCGTGGGTGAAGGATGTCATCCTGTGCCCAGATAGCCGTTAGCTTGCCAGCTGGAAGATGGGGACGGACAATGAGAGGCTGTCAGAGCCCGAGGCCCAGGGGCTCATGACATAGACATCAAGTGAAGAGTCGGGATATGGTGTTTGGCCTTCGGGGCCGCAATGATGTCGGTGCTTTCGCGGCGAGGCGGGAGACTATAGGGCCCGCGAAGAGAGGCCTGACTACTTGCTCAGGCTGCTGCCCAGCTCGAGGTGGGAGATGAAGGCGCGGGAGTTATCGCCGAGATGGAGACAGAAGTCGACGCCGAGGGACGCCTTGCGTAGGCTCGTCGAGGGGCTTCTTATGCCATATGGTCGATGGCGGAGACCCAGTCCAGGGCGGTCAGAACGGACATCACTTCATCTGTCAACGCCTTCCCGTCCGTATTGCTGCGGCGTCAAGTGAAGAGACGTGTCGTGATGGTCAAGGAGCTGTGATGCCCCAACAACTGCCCGATATGATGGGCGAGTTGCGGTGTCTGGTGCAGAGCAGCCAGGCAGGCAGGCGGTGCTGGATAATGCTAAAATGGTCGATAATAAGACCTGAAGCTGTGGTATCAGGCCATCACGGCCATAATTTCACAAGGATGGATCTGAGTGCCTTGCAATCGGAGACAGCGTGTACAGAAACCTGGACATGGTGAACGTGAAATGCGACTGTCGCTACGCCCTCATCTATGCCGCCCAACATCATAGCCTGCCGGGACATCAAGATTGGCCTCACGAGCACAGGTTTCTGACGCCACTGTTCACTTTTTAAAAGACTGGCCATCCGTTCGATACCTCGGACCATCATCCGGACAAGATGCCGATGCCCGGCAACCCCCACGCGGACCGTCACTCGGCGCACGGCTCCGGGAACCCCGGGGCTGCACGTTCTCAGGCCGGCACGTCAGACCCATCCAGGCTGCTTGGGGCGTAAAACAGCGCGTTATTACTGAGCTCAACGCTCGGAAGAGCTGCTGACACTAGAGGCTCTAGCGTACTGTGACGCCTAATTCCGTACAAACGCGCCAGTCAAGATTACCCGACGGGGAACCACCAGTTTTGTCGATTCGTCATGAGAGCATGAGAGGGCGCCTACAATTTACCCCGCCATGCCCCACCACCAAACCCATCATCCCGCCCTGTGACGGAGTAGCAGCTCGTACCAATCCACGAGGCCAAATAGCCTGAATCCGCGACGGGGTCCAATCCCCATGCGGTGCCTCCTCGGCGGAACCCTGACGATGGCAACCGTTCTCTATTGTCCCTCTTAAAAGGCACAGGGTCCCAGATCTCTCGATCTCCCCTGACTACTACACATGTAGCAGTAGCAGCTTCGCTCACCAGCCAGCCAGCGTGAACACGTCAAGTGAACATCACCAGACCCATCAAACCCCATCCTCCATCCGCCTCACAGACGCAACCATGGCCGACGCACCCATCAGCTTCATCCCCTTCGGCGCCATCCTCCAGTCCTTCGTCGTCGACGGCACCAACATCGTCCAGGGCTTCCCCTCCGCCGACCTCTACCGCACCCACAACAGCCCCTTCTTCGGCGCCACCGTCGGCCGCGTCGCCAACCGCATCAAGAACGCCAAGATCGACGCCCTCAACGGCAGGGCCTACGCCCTCGCCGCCAACAACGGACCCAACACCCTCCACGGCGGCGCCGTCGGCTGGGACAAGCGCGACTGGGCCGGGCCTGCGCCCGTCGGCACCAGGCAGATCCCCGGCGTCGAGGGCCTGCAGGGCGGCGAGAGCGTGCAGTTCAGGCTCGCGAGCGCCGACGGCGAGGAGGGGTTCCCGGGCGCGCTGGATGTCAAGACCACCTATACGGCGGGGACGCAGGCGGTGGGCGGAAAGAAGGTGACTGTCTTGGGTATTGAGTATGAGGCGCAGCTGGTCGGCGGCGCCGATGAAACGGTCATCAACATGACCAATCACTCGTGCGTCTCTTCCCCCTTTGCTCTCTGTCGTGTTTGATCGTCACGAGAACCAAAAGTGCTGATTATCTCTCGTATAGCTACTTCAACCTGACCGGGAACCCCACGATCGAGGGCACGCAGGTCGAACTCGTCACCAACGACTACCTGCCCGTCGACTCCACCGGCATCCCCACCGAAGGCCCCAAGCCATTCAGCAAGGTCGAGGGCAAGAAGCCCTTTATTCTCGGCGCCGAGGAGCCCGACGTCGACGACTGCTTCGTCGTTAACAAGGATGCCGCCTCTGTCCCCATCGACACGCGCGGCTTGCCTCTTACCAAGCTCGTCTCCGCCAGCCACCCGGACTCCAAGATCCATCTAGAGGTCTGGAGCACCGAGCCCGCCTTCCAGTTCTACACCGGCAAGTACATCGACGTGCCGGCTGTCGGCGGTGCGCCGGCCCGGGGCCCGCGCTCGGGATTCTGCGTCGAGCCGAGTCGGTATGTGAACGCGTGCAATGTGCCCGAGTGGAAGAACCAGATGCTGCTGAAGAAGGGCCAAACGTACGGAGCGCGTATTGTGTATAGGGCCTGGAAGGAGTGAGGGGGGCAGGACTTCTTGGATATATGTGCGATTTAGAAATAATCTGGATATATCAGGGTTCGTCCACATCCATGTCCAGGTCATCTTCGGCATCTTCCTTGATTGCTGTCGGTGTTTTCGATTCCTGCTTCCTCCACAGATTCGCGAGAAAGTCACTAGTGCTGGCTTCGTCGATGCCCTTATCCTCCCTTTTCTTGAGGAACCTTGGAAACCGCAAGCTGAGTCCCCGCTCCTCACTGACGAGGCCGATCGCTGCCGTGTACGTCGGGCTGAGCGTGATATCCGCAAACGCCATCTCCCAGACCTCCTGTGGCTCGAACCACACGTCCGGCTCCGGCCCGGAGTAGTCAATGAAGCTCGGCCTTTGAGTACGCGTGTTCTTCGGCTCCCCGTTCTCGCCATCGTCGTAAAATTCCCGGTTTGCTTTGTAGAACGCGTCCGTGAAGCCAGACATGCACTTGCAGACCGCCTCGAGAGATCCGGCCTCTTCGTTCCGGCAGGCCATGAGGATGGGAGACCACCACTTCGCTTTCCGGCCCTGTCCGTGCCATCCAGCTATGGGGATGAGGTCCAAGGTGTCGAAGCTTGAGTTATAATCTTTCTTCACCTTGAGCCAGGAATCGAGACGCTTGTCTGGTTCATACGTGGCAAGGAGAGGTTTCCGGCGTGACTTCTTTTTCTCGTCTCCATTCTCGTCTTTGGACGCCTTCCCTTTCCCCTTCTTTGCCTTAGTGTCCTTCTTCGGCAGGGTGAGCTTCACGGCTTCCGCATCATCTGAGTCGACCACGTCGCCTTGGTACGGCAGTTCGGGCAGATTATCCAGAATTTTAACCATGATGCCCTCGCATTTCGTATCTGTCGCCTGCTTGAAGAAGTCGAGCACTACCTCGGAGTCCTGCGAGGTAGCATCGACGCTTTTGACCCACGTGAAGTGATGCGGTACCTCGGTGAAGAGCGACCGGAGCAGCTCGCGCCGTTCTCGAAATGGACGATCAAGCAACGGTTGGCCGTTAAGATACATGAGATCGAAGGCGAACATGCAGACATCGATTGTGACACTGCCGATCGCCACATCCTTCCGGGCTCTGTTGGCAAGTGTCTGAAACGTCCGTAAGTCACCAGTCTGCCTGTCGATGGCCACAACTTCGCCTTCCATAATGAAGCTGCCAACGCCCTCACCGCGAATCTTGGGCATGAGTGCCACTAGATCAGGGTACTTATCCGTCATCAACTCCAAGTGTCTAGAGAAGATGGAGACTTTGCCAGCATCGTCACAGTGTATCTGTGCCCGTTGCCCATCGTATTTGAACTCGCATGCGAAGTCCCTTGCTTGCAACTTGGTGAGCATCTCTGCTAGATCTCTCGTGATGCTGCCAAGCATTGGACGCAATGGAATGTGGAGAGTAAGGCCGCAGCGTAGGAGCAGCTCTTCTGAGACACCAATCTCCAGAAGAATAGGAACGAGATCGTTGTAGTTGGGCCTGCGAGCAAAGCAGGCTTTCACTATCTCTTCAGCTTTTAAGTAGATCTCCGCAAGCTCCTCTTTCTTCAGCGCGGCCAGCTCGGCTCGATTCTTGATGGGGAACTCCGCACCGGGAGGGCGAGAGAGAAGAAATGCCCGGGCCAACGCAATGAGCATCGTTGTCTTCACGGCACCGATGCGCAAATGCTGACAGAGCGTGCGCACGATATACCGGCTCTCTTCCCCGCCTCTGGCGTCCTGGAGGAGCCGGTCCACTATGCGCTGCTTCTCCTCCACGCTTCCCTTTCCCTGGCTTCTCGCAATCTTGACTAGAGATTGGTACACACTCTTTATGGTTAGAGGCTTCGGTTTGCGCAGCATGAAGCTCTGCTTTTTCTTCGCTTCAAATGCCACGTCTCCCGGGTCTCCGTACTTATCGTATATGACCTTGAGAGATCTGTTATCCAGACCGCAAACCTGCTTCAGAGCCTTTGAGATGGCGGAGCCGCCGAGCCCAAGTTCAAGAGAAATGTACGGCGGTGAAATTGCGTTTGTTGCAAGCCATACTGCCGGCAACAGGCTGTCGGGGTCACCCTCGATCAAGACTCGGACACAGTTGACGAGAGTGTCGACGATCTTTATCCGACTCTGAGTACCACTGACAAGGACAAAACACCTTGTCAAGAGCGCGTAAGAGGCATTGCCTCCCTCGGCCTTCCAGTGCTCATGCAGTTGCGGGACGTATTTAGCGGGATCAAATGTCAACGGACTCTCGTCTAGGGGTATTTCTGCAGACACAGTATCCTCCGAGACAGCCACTGATTGCAATGACAGCGTGGTCCTCCCTTTGTCTCGGGGGGTCACTGGGGTGCTAGTAGTCGAAGCAGGTTCAGGCTCAGGCTGACTATTCCTTGGGGTGCTTGCTGCCGGGGTCCCGGAAGTCTGTTCCTCAGCAGCTTCACTCGCACGCTCAACCAACGGATCGCCTTGTTGAGTGCCTCCTGCCGTTTCTTGGTCCCACTCCGCCTGGAGCTTTCTGGCAAGTTCCTCGTCTGTCATCTCCCGCGCCTCCAGTCCCGCAGACCCGTCCACCGGGCCCGCATTTGCAGGTGGCGTACTAGACGCAGCATTCTGGCCCTGCTTTGAGAAGAAATATTCTAGGCCCCGTGACTGCTGTGACGGCTGCTTAGAGCCGCCATTCAGCTTCCGCTTCTTCGCTGGACTGGCCATTATCGCCGAGATGAGTGAGATCGACTAAGCCATCCAAGTCATCTTAGGGACAAGAAAAGTTTGTGGCTCTTTCACCGCAACCGGACTTCATCATGGAATAATCCGGCCATTGAGATCAGATATCATGGCTTCCAGATTGCTCGAGAACTCTTGCTTGGTTGGTGATGTCACTGAGAGAGTCATGCTGAACGCGAGCGAAGCGTGGCGCAAGGCGGCAGTTCCACGTCTTTGGCGCGGACCCATGTGACCCAGCACCTGACCTCTAAGCCGCTAGTCCCCTTACGGCCAAGGCCCTCACACAACCTCGCCGTCGTGCGAAACTTCACGCAGCCCCACCATCAGAGCGAAACTGCTGCATCCCCGACATTGAAGACGACGCCCTCCTCGCCCTGCAACCACCACAACAGTCCCCCTCCAGGTTGCCCATCATGAACGCCGAGGACCCGCAGGAGCGGCCAGACTACGTTACGGCCATTATAAATGGCCTCGAGAGATACAACCCCGAGGCGGTGGGCACGCTCGAGAGCTACCTGCAACTGCAGTGCGAACAGAGATTTGTCGACTGCAATGCAAACCGGACGTTGCTGAAGCTGTGAGTTCTCTCCCGTATTCTTGCGCATATTTTGTTTCGACGTCTTGTGATGATCAAGTAAACGTTTCCTATTACCTGATTTGCGCTCCGGGGGTCTAAACAGCCCACGTCGCAAGTGAAGTCACGTATATTAGCTCTATCTGACAGGCCAACTCTCGCCTCGCCGGCTTGAGTGGCCTTGCCTAAACACTACAACCTTGAAGTCAACACGGAGGAGCATCAGTCGCTAATATGGATTACTTTCCCTTCTCCTAGATACCAGCTGAACCCAGACCGCATGAAGGACGAGGTCATAACCAACATCCTCGTCAAGTCCATGACGCAGTTCCCCTCTGCGCAGTTCAACCTCGCCATGCACCTCATCAACCCCTCCTCCTTCTCCGCGGCCTCCGAGCTCTCCGAGGCCGTCTCCAAGCTGCGCGCGCTCAACGCCCAGCTCGAGGGCGCGCAGTACGCCCGCTTCTGGGCGACCCTGGACTCAGACGACCTGTACGCCGACCTGACCACCGACATCGACGGCTTCGAGGAGATCGTGCGCCTGCGCATCGCCCAGCTCGTCTCCCAGGCCTTCCGCGAGATCCAGCTGTCCGTGCTCGAGGGCTGGCTCGGCCTGCGCGGCGAGGACGCCGTGCGCAGCTTCGCGGTCGAGACGTGCGGGTGGAGGGTCGAGGAGGGACAGGTGCTCATCCCGCGGAACCCGGACAACGAGGCGAAGAAGACGGAGATCAGGGAGGACGTCAACGTCGAGATGTTCACGAGGGTCATCCGGCGGTCGTGGGAGGAGGCGGCATGAGGGGCGCCGCGGTGTGGGGGTGGTGTGTGCGAGCTGGTATGGATTTCTGGTTTTCCCAAACTCTGTGGCTTATGCTGCCCTCTTGACGGCAGCCGCGAGGCACGGATCGACATGATTGCATTTGGCGGCAAAACTTGGGCGTTCTATTGGGAGATCCTTGGCATGGCCGAGCATATGGGGTGTTGACCAGGCTCGACAGAGAAGGAAAAGAAATGACCAAAATATAGAGTTTCTCTCATTGATGTGGTATCTCGTGTCATGCCTCCCGTGTCTTCAATCACAAATCTCATCTCACCGCTTAACCATCAGCTCCTCCCACTGCACGCCCGCCCACTCCTCCAGATATCCCGCCTCCCCCTCCCCGACGCCCCTCGCCTGACAATCCCTCTCGCACACCCCCACGATGATCGTGCCCCAGTCCATGCCCTCCAGCCCCTCCTCCTCCGCCTCCAGCTCCGCGATCGCCTGCGGCGTCATCTGCACCTCGAACACCCTCGCCGCCCCGCAGCTCCCACACCGCGGCATGCCCGCCTTCCCCTCGTGCAGCCGCCGGCCCACCTCGTCCGCGCGGCTGTACAGGAGCGGCTGGCCTCCGAACTCGTACCGGATGCACTGCTCCGGGTTCTGCCCCACGCGGTCCGCGAACTTCTGGAACGCCGCGTCCATGCTCGACTCGAAGACCACCTTGTCCTCCTTCCCGCCCGAGGAGCCGCCGCCGGCGGTGCCCTCGTCCAGGT
Source organism: Pleurostoma richardsiae (assembly GCA_030052745.1). Classification (NCBI taxonomy): domain Eukaryota; kingdom Fungi; phylum Ascomycota; class Sordariomycetes; order Calosphaeriales; family Pleurostomataceae; genus Pleurostoma; species Pleurostoma richardsiae. The sequence continues at coordinate 629,149 of JANBVO010000012.1, forward strand.
CCAGCGTCGTGGTGGCCTGCGCGACGGGCAGGGGTATCGGGTCCAGCGTCTCGTACTCGGCCTCCGAGAGGTACATGACCGGGTAGGCCTTCGGCTGCTCCGACTCCGCAGGCCACGGCTCGGGCGGGGGAGGTGGACCGCTGGCCGGTTGGGGTTTGTTGAGAGAGAGCGTCTCCGCGAAGGTCTTGGGGAGGTCCTTGGCCGGGTCGGCGGCGGCCGGCGCCGGGGCGGGCTTGGTCTCAGGAGCCGCTGCCGCCTTGGACGCCGTTGTGCTGAACGGGTTGCCGTTCCCCCCTGCAGCGGGGGAAGAAGCTTTGGCGAAGGGATTCGCAGCTCCCGCCGCGCTAGACGAGAACGGGTTCACAGGCCCGGAACCAGCCGCCAGCGGCTTCACTCCGAAGAGCGCCTCTCCCAGCCCCGGCCCTGCCGTAGTGGCAGCAGCTACGGGCTTCGCGTCCTGCTTGAGCTCCTCCTTATCTGCTTTCCCGCTCGCCGCCGCGTCCTTAGATATACGGACTCCACGTATAGCCCGTATGCTCCCCTCCTTCCGCCTGCAGGACTTGCGCCGGCACGAGAAGACATACAGGCGCCTCTCGTGGCCGGGGAACTGGTCAGGAAGCTCGGCGTTGAGCTGCATCAGCAGGACCATGAGGTCCTTGCAGGTCTTGCACCGCGCGAGGGTAGCGGTTGGCGGCTTCTCTGAGTCGAGCCATTCCTGCAAGGAGAACGGTCAGTTGCAAGTTCAGGGTCACTTCCCATGGCAGGGACGTGGAAGAGGAGAGTGGGAGGGGTTCGTACTGGCCGGCCGCCCAGGCGACTTATGGTCTCGCCCTTGGAGTCCTTGGAGGCGAAGCCCAGCAGGACATCAGTTTCTGTGTACTCATTCCCCTCGTCAAGGGAGTCGTCGCTATCGTACGAGGCCATTTTGTCTATATGTATACGGTACTGCTGCTCGGGAGGGAAGCTCGCCGCGGGGCCAAAATTTTTGGGCAGACATCTTCAACTTTTTGGTGGGGCAACTCGGCCGCCCAGAGACGTCACTCTTCCGGTGAGAGCTCGAGCACAGTATATACGCGATGAAAAGAATAGCAGCAGAGAGAAACTAAGTACTGTATGTACATGTTACCGAGGCTTGCAAGACGTGAGTGACAGAATTAATTGCTGGATCGTGGCATTTGCTTCTATTGTCTTCCGCACAACACCGTTTTGAGGCAGATATCTTATACAGCGGTATCTCTTTCCTTCTATCCCTGGTCCCCGACTTACTCCTCCGGACCATCCATGCCTGGCCCAGGTCCTCCTTGCCGTCCCATCTGTCGTGCCTTGAGGAGCTCGTCGCAGAGCAACAGGTTAGATGCGATAGACGAACTCGACGCGATGCAGTTCCTCAGCACGCGGTATGAATCGTACACTCCCTCCAGAGTAGGGTCCATAGGCTGTCCGGTCGCCAGGTCCAGTCCGACCACCTCACCTTCGGCTGTCTCATCTTGCAGAGCAGCAACTGCATAGTCATGGTTAGCACGTCTTCTGCAAATGAGACAAGGTTAAGACAGGACTTACGCGCATCCTGGATGTCCTGGCCGGCGTTGGCGGCGAGTGTCTTAGGAATGATCAGGAGTGCATCCGCAAACGCCTCGACACCCCACTTGGCCTTGCCCTTGACAGTCTTAGAGAACTTGTCGCTCTTCAGATACGCCGCACAGGCGACCTGGAAAGCGCCGGCACCCGGCACCACGCTTTTGTCCACAATCATGTTGTACACGCTCCGCAGGCCGTCGCGGACAGCGTCCGTAACCTGGGTGATGGTGTGCGCGTTGGGCCCCTTGATAAGCAGGGTCACCGACTTGGGGTCCTTCACGTCCTCGATGAACGTGTACTTCTCCTCGCCAAGCTGCTGCTCGTAGACCAGGCCCGCCCAGCCCAGGACGTCCGGCGTCAGGTCCTCAACACTGTTCTGGGCCGTGCCTCCACAGACGAGCTGTAACCTCTCCATGTTCCGCCTCTTGGCGCGACGGAGGGCGAAGATGCCGTTTTTAGCCAGGACGTCCAGGGACAGCGGGTCGATGCCCTTCTGGTTGACGATGACGAAGCCCTTCTTGGGGTCGTTGCCGCAGACCTCCTTCTTGAGCTCGACGATCTTCTTCAGCTTGGCGTCCACAAACCTCCGCTCGCTCTCGACGAGCTTCTCGCGCTGGTCGGCGCTGGAATAGAAGAATCCCGAGTTGATCTCAGACTTCTCGTACTCCAGACTGACGTTGAGCGTCAGGATGTACGCATTCTCGACCCGCTTCGGCATGTCGGGGTGTCTCGCGCCGTGGTCCAGAGCCAGGCCGCGGATCAGCTGCGTGTCCGACGCCGTCCGGTGCTGCATCTTCATGATCTCAACCATGTGCAAGTCGGGCTTCGCGGGCGCCTGGTAGATGGCGAGCACGGCGTCGACGATATCGGGGGTGAGCTTGTTCGCCAGGCTGGCGTTCAGCTTCGTGGCGAGAGACGTCCGCGCCACGGAGAGGAGGAGCTCGCGGTCGACCTCCTTGGGGAGCTTGAACTGGTCGAGGAACTTGAGGGCTGCGTTCTTGGCGATCTCGAAACCGTCGGTGATGATGCGAGGGTGTAGTCCTTCGGAGATGTACCGATCTGCCTGCTTGAGGAGCTCTCCAACTAGCAATACCACTGATGTCGTGCCATCGCCGCAGATATCGTCCTGCGCCGTCGCGGCCCGCGCGATCATGACAGCCGTCGGGTTCTGTATCTGCATCTCGCGGAGGAGCACATTTCCGTCCTTCGTCAACTTGATCTGTAATACACAACCGTCAGCCTCGATCTCCACTTGACATGTGTTCGTATCGGTCGGCGTCAGTATACCTGTCCGGCACCATCGACGAGCCTAAATCCAGAGTTAGCAAGCTTCTATCGTCGTCATTACTGGTGTTTGCTATCTCATACATCTTTATCGTCCCCGAAGGACCCAGATTTGATTTCAGGACATCCTGCAGTCCTTCACCGGCGCTTATATTCACCCGCAGAGCTTCACCCCGCCGCTGCGAAATCCACCGTTAGCAAACGTGACGAGCTGCTGGAAAGGGCGGTGTTCGTACTCTCGACTCGGCCTTGGGGTTGAGGAGTTGTGCAGCGGACATGCTGGGCAGCTGTATCCGTATCTAGCTCGTAGGAAGTTGGTGTGGGCTGCGCAGGAGGTTCTTTGAGTTGCGCTGAGGTTGTCGTTGAAGCTGCTCGCGGGCCCGAACTTTTTTTCGTGTTGGCTCCAGGCGGCTGCCAGCTGGGCGGGACAGGAGAAGCGGGTGGCAGTAAGTACCTAGGTACTCAGGTACTGTACCTTGCCAGCTTGCCTATTAGGATGGAGCTTCAGCCAGTCACAGACATTCCCCTGTCTGCTAAGGAGTACCGCGCGTCACCGCCACCTCTGCACTGTGACGTCGGTATCTCGGAAACTCGGTGCGTGCGGCAGCTTCTGTGCGGTCCGAAAGGTTGTGTAAGGTATCGCGCCATGGGTTGATGTGATTGATGTCTCGCGTATCCTGACAGAGTGCATTTTCCGTCCGAATACCTGTTATGGAGAGTCGTTCATCATAGATATGTCGCTCAAGTAATCTTGAAAGACTGTCTCGTTTGCATTACGAGTGCGTTCACCATACTGTACAGTAGCTGAAGATGAAGACGCAAGCCATGCTGCGGTGGATGGCTGTCTTGGCCGGCGGCTTACGGCTTACGCTGGCGGCCGACCAAGATACTTCGTCGACACCTGTGCGACAGATTGCTATAATCGGTCAGTATTTAACTGTTTCGCATCCTGAAATCCCGTGAATTCCTTCAATTCTCGGTCGTCAGACTACCTGCTACCGGAGCCGCATGCTGGTGCTCCAGCCGCTGCTCCCTGACGGTCTCATGCTCGGGCTATATAGCCTATGCCTATCTACACAGCATTGTCCTGCAGGCACATGAACGAATCTACTGAGAGTCTCGAGGCCTACATCTGTCTATCGGTGATCGGCTTCAAAACCGGGACGAGACTAACCTGATATACAGGTGCCGGTGCAGCGGGGGCGTCCACGGCGTACCATCTTCACAAGTTTGCTGAAGAAGCCGGCGTTGGCATCAACATCACCATCTTCGAGAAGACGAACCATATTGGAGGCAGGACCCTGACAGTGGATGCTTATGATGACCCGCTCGAGAGGATCGAGCTCGGCGCTTCCATCTTCATTGCACAGAACTACATTCTAAACAATGCAACACAGGAGTTCGGCCTCCTGCTTCGCGAGCCCTACGGCGAGGAAGACGAGCTCCTTGCTATCTGGGATGGAGAAAGTTTTGTCTACCAGCAGGCATCGAATTCCTATTGGTGGTGGGACATTGCGAAGATGTTCTGGAAGTACGGGCTGGCACCGTATCGCGCCCAGAAGCTGACGCAGACTACTGTGAACACGTTTCTCAAGCTCTATGAAGCTCCATTCTTCCCTTTCCGGTCGCTGACAGGGAGAGCATTCGAACTCGACCTCGCCAGGATCACTGGCGAGACAGGCGAGCAGTACCTGAAGAGCAATAATGTTAGCGCCCGCCCCTCTGGCCCCCTTAACGTAGGCTTGATGCTAACCATCCTAGATCGGTGAACTATTCTCTCATGATATCATTCAGGCGGCTACACGTGTGAACTACGCTTCAAACTTGGGGCTCATCCACGGTCTTGACACAATGGTTCGTGTCGCCTGGTAGATTATCTGTTGCTCTAACTAACCGGTCCGCGCAGGTATCAATGGCTCCGGAAGGGGCCGTGACGGTCGCCGACGGGAACTGGCAGATCTTCGATCTCATGGTCAAGAAGACCGGGGCGTCAATCAGTCTGAACACGACAGTCTCGTCCATCGCTCTAGCAGACCATGCGCCCGGCTCGGCACAGTCCAAATACATCATCAAGACTCGCGACGCCGACATCGCTGCTGGTGCCGAAGATACGACCAATGCCATAGCGTTCGACGATGTCGTGTTGGCCGCTCCGTATCAGTTCAGCGGCATCAAGATTACTGCCGACACGGACGACATAATCGACGAAATCCCCTACGTTCAGCTACACGTGACGCTTTTCGCGTCGCCGCTCAAACTGAGCGCCGAATTCTTCAACCTGGCGGCCAATGCCAAGGTACCGACGACGGTGCTCACTACTCTCGGCCCGGGAGACAATGCTACATCTGGCGCGTCCGGCGCCGGGAAGGCGGGCTTCTTCTCCATCAGCACCCTGAGGACCATCAAGAACCCCAAGACCGGCAAGGCTGAATACCTGTACAAGGTATTCTCGCCGACAAAGCTGACCTCCGAGTGGTTGTCATCGCTGCTCGGTGTCGAAGTGCCAGAAACCTTCATCAAGACCTTCACCGAGACCGCGCCGTCGACGGAGCCTGAGAGCCAGGGCCCGCCAGAAACAGATGAACTCATCTCATGGTACTACCCGCACGTCTTCTATTCGTACCCACGAGCGTACCCTCGCGTTACCTTCCAGGACCCCATCCTCCGGGATGGGCTGTATTACACTTCAGGAGTCGAGAGCTTCATCTCGACCATGGAGACGAGTGCCCTGATGGGGAAGAACGTTGCACGGCTTATTGTGGATGGCATACTGAGCTTGGAGACCGGCGGTGCGGTGAAGGGGGAGCGGCCATTGACTCCGACTGAGGCGGACGAACAAAGGGTCCTAAAGGAAGAGAAAGACCAGGGGCTTCCGGTCAGACCGGCTGAGTTGTGAGAATTGAAATATGAATGGCAGAAGATTGGTATATCTGGGTAGTTGAAGGGAATAGAGACATCCAGGTAATGACGGAGACCAGGGCTGTAATAGATGAGGCCCTACCAAATCAAACGGATTTAGCAGAGGCCAAGGCAGGGGAAAGGCAGGCCACATGTCACTTGTTCGTCATAGAGTAAAAATGACAGTATTTCTTCTCTTTCTGTCTCTGACGCCGCCCGAAGGAAGGGATCAAAGGAACACATTCAAGACGCAAACCATGCCGAGGTACGGGTTGCCTCTTGTCTGTTGCCTGGCCTTCTGCCTGTCACCAAGGGGAGATGTGGCGTCAACCAACCTGTCAAATAGAGTGTGGCGAATGAATTGCCTATCTAGGTAAGGTTTGTGCTCTACTTAAGGGCCCGAGCACCGCCACATCTCACCCCCGAACCCCGCCGTCGCCCAAACACCTTTCAGTGTCTTTGTTATGACGCACTCTTCGCCTTTTTCGATTTCAGGCTCTTGGGAGCTCCCGCGCGTCAGGAAGCGACACCCGTGACGCCTCTTAAACTCCCTTCTCCAAACCTCTCCTTCCCGTCTGTCGCCGTCGACCTCTTCTCCTTCATCCATAAAATCACGGCGCCCTGCCATCTCGTCTCGTTGACTCCCGCACGATGTTCGTCCTCAGAAACGGTAAGTTCTCGCCTGCCCCACCAATACAAACAAACGCACACAGCAACGCCTGCCCCGCGAGTCCTGTCTTTTGCGAGAGGGGTTGGAATACTTGCAGAACACAGCCCACAGATTGCGCCTCCAATTCCAGGAATCGAGGGCTGGCCTCGCTTCTCCGTCCTTTTCTACCTTCCCTATTTTCTTCAGCCATCTGAAATAGGCGGCTATTGACACAGAACTTCTCAACAGTCAGCAAACTCATTTTCGGCGGAGGCGGCCAGGAGTCGATAATCGAGCTACCGCAAGGCCAACTATATCTCGTCAGGCCTCTGTCGCCGAAAGGATACTCTGAACTCATCTTCAAGGACGCTGCGGCAAGCATCCGGAAGACCGCCCAAGACTTCCAGTACCAGCTCGTGGTCCAGCGGGTCTACGAGGAAGGCGAGGCTGAGCTGCTTGCCGAAGAGGAGGGCGAGGACGAGGAGGAGACCGCACTTTCCTCCGAGCGGGACGAGAAGACTTTCCTCCTTGACGAGGCGCTACATTTCCGTGTCGAGAACCGGGAGGGATCTGAGAAGGTCCTGTGCTGGAGAGATCTGAGCGGTGACGCTGGCGACGTATACGAATTTGTCTGCGACAACTCCATCCAGCCCTCTCAGGTCGACCACTTCGAGCTTGTCGCCAAGCAGTGCCAATACGAGCGGAAATACAGAAAGCCACACACAACTGCGTCCGACGAGGATCTGAAGCAGTTCGAGTTCGACAGCCAGCCCATCCCGCAAGCAAGCCCTCTTCACAGCCCTACCCTAACTCGCTCTATCGAATCATCCGACTCAATGTTCCTCAGCAAACAGACGCCCAACACCGGCGCGAAGCGGGATTTCGTCCCTTCGCAGGAGCAGCTGGACGGTACGCCCTCCAAGGCGGGCAAGAGTGACCGCCCGCCCAAGCCTGCTGCGGCGCCCGAGGCACGAGAAATTCTGGCCCTCGAGAATGCCGAACTGCATTTTTTCGACTTCCCCTCGGGCTCCTTTGTGCTGCAAGATGCTAGCGTCACTGCTACTGTGTCTGAGATCGGCGACTGGCAATACTGGCTACAGGTCGGCACGCCGGACCGAGAGTGGCTTGGCATCCCCGTTACTGCCGACATCAATCCCGTCTTCAACTTCGAGTTTCTGTCATTCATTTTCAACCAGTTCTCGGAAGATGGATCCGCCTACTCTTGGCTGCTGCGCTTCAAAGACCAAGCTACCCTTGAGCGGTTCCAGGAGGGACTTCTGCGGGCGCTCTGGGAGCAGCTGAACGAGATCAAGTGGACGAAGATCAAGGAGAAGGAGCGGGACTACGTCGCTGATGCCTTCGCTGACCTTGCCATGGAAGATGTCGCGGAGGAAGAAGAAGAGGAGACTGAGGAGGAGCGCACTGAGGAGGAAGAGGATGACGATGCTGCGCAAAGTGAGAAGTACGACAGTGATGAAGAGCAAGACGATGTCAGCTACCAGCCTGCGGACAAAGATGTCAACAAGGCCATTGCCGTCGGCTACAAGCACGACCGCTCGTTCGTTGTCCGTGGCTCCAAGATCGGTGTCTTCAAGCATACTCCCAATAACCGACTCGAGTTCAGCACCAATATCAGCAAAGTCGAGACTCCTCAAGGCAAGCTGTTCTCTCCGAAGAAGGTCATGTTGCACAACGAGGACAGCAATATGATCTTGCAGAATGACAATGAGCCGAACAGGCTGTACCGCATGGACCTCGAGTATGGCAAGGTGGTCGACGAGTGGAAGGTCCACGACGACATCCCCGTGGTGACGTTCGCGCCGGAGAACAAGTTCGCACAGATGACCCACGAGCCAACCTTCCTGGGTATCAGCAAGAACGCGCTCTACCGCGTCGATCCTCGTCTAGCCGGAAGCAAGCTGGTCGACTCGCAGCTGAAACAATACGTCTCCAAGAATGACTTCAGTGCCATCTCCACCACTGAGAAGGGTTACATCGCCGTTGCCTCCAACAAGGGCGACATCCGCCTGTTCGATCGCCTCGGCATCAACGCAAAGACCCACATCCCCGCCCTAGGCGAGCCTATCCTCGGTCTCGATGTCTCGGCCGACGGCCGCTGGGTGCTCGCAACGTGCCGCACATACCTGCTGCTGGTCGACGCGCTCCAGAAGTCGGGCAAGAACGAGGGCAAGCTCGGCTTCGAGCGGTCTTTCGCCGCGGACGCGAAGCCTCAGCCGCGGCGCCTGGCGCTCACGCCGGAGCACGTGGCGCAGTTCGCGCACGAGACAGGCAAGGGTGTCTCTTTCACGCCGGCCAAGTTCAACGTGGGCGAGGGCAGCGAGGAGACGTCCATCATCACGGCGACGGGGCCTTACGTGGTCGAGTGGGGTCTCAAGAAGGTCCTCCGGGGCGCGAAGCACCCGTACATGATCAAGCGGTACACCGACGACGTCAAGGCGGACGACTTCCGGTACGGCACGGACAAGAACGTCATCTACGCGCTGCCGCACGAGGTCAACATGCTGCCGCAGTACAAGCTCAAGCGGCCCACGCGGGAGTCCATCGTGGGCGACATCAGTGCCGTTGGTGGTGGAAGCGGCAGTGGGTCGAGGCGGACGTCTGGGAGGATCGGGGGCAGGGATAGTGGGCGGTATAAGCTGGGCAAGGACGATGTTGTGAACTCGCCTTACTGAGGGGCTTAGGGAGGAACGACCATGTCACAGCTTTGCGCTTCGTTCATAATGACGGATGGATCCTTTGGGAAGACTTGGGGAGGTCAGATCGTGTCCAGATGACTGCTTTGAGGGGGCGTTAAACTCTTTGTCTTTTTGTCCTGCTTTTTAGTTTTCCTCCCCTGTCTAGATACCTCTCTCCGCCTGGTCGGAACGCGGGAAATGGGAATTGTCCATTCTGTCTGACCGATATGATGACCGTTCGTTTTGCTCCCTTCGATGTTCGTGGCGATTTACTCGTGATGCATTCTTCAAATCTTCACTTATTGCTTTCGAGGTGCTGGCTCTTTGCAGCCGGACTAATGTATGACTTGAGATGGGATCTCTAATTGTTGTCTCACATCAAAGTAGGCAGATAGATCAATAGGCACAAGAAGCAGCAGAAGTAATAAAACCGATTAAAACAGATATAGGGTACCTAATGGTCTTTCTCTCTAAGGTAGGAAAAGGCAAGAAAAGCACGCCAGAACGTTCGTCCGTCACCGACGCCGGAAAAGCCAAGCCGAGTTTACTCCAGTGATGTTTGTTTCCTTTTGCTTCACTACGTGTATCCACCTCGCCGCTGCCCGGCGTCCCATCTTGCCTTTCCTCTTGACTATCCTTCCCCAGCAGTGACGATGCTGTTTCCTCATCGCGGTTGGTGTGTGCCGCGTTCAGTGTACTCCCGCCTCCCGGTCGTTTTCAGGTCTGTCTGCCTACGAGGCAAGCGAAAGTAGTTGCATGTTTCTCATTCAATGGGAGAGCAAAGTTACGGAGTGACCGCCCCAGCCTTGGCCTTCAGGTCCTCCGCCTCCGTCTTCTCCCCCCCGGACCCCGCCGCCGCACCGATCGCGCCCTTGACCGCACCGCTGATGGCGCCGCCGACGTTGCGCAGGGCGATCTTGCGGTCCGCCGCGTCGGCCGAGTTGGCGCTCAGGCGAGTCAGCTCGGTGACGAAGCTCTGGCCCCACCACGCCGAGGTGTACTTGAAGACATAGCGCTCGAGCTTCCTGAAGTTGGCCTCGCGCTGCTCGGCGCTCATGGTGACGGCGTCGTGGATCGCGTTGGCCAGCTCCTCGATGTTCCACGGGTTGACGATCAGGCTGCCGTTGAGGCTCTGCGCGGCGCCGGTGAACTCGGAGAGGATCATGACGCCGTGTCGGTCGCGCTGCGTGGCGATGTACTCGTAGGAGACGAGGTTCATGCCATCGCGCGTCGATGACACCAGGCAGACGTCGGACACGGCGTACAGGGCCGTCAGCTCGTCGAAGGAGACCGACTGGTGCAGGAAGTGGATGGGCATGAACTCGATGGTGCCGAATTTGCCGTTGATGCGGCCCACCAGCTCGTTGACCACCGCCCGCAGGTTCTGGTACTCTTCGACGTCCTGCCGCGAGGGCACGGCCACCTGCACCAACACAATCTTGCCAATCCACTCCGGGTGCTCGGTTAGGAAGACCTCGAGCGCGTGCAGTTTCTGGGGGACGCCCTTGATGTAGTCGAGGCGGTCAACACCGACGATGAGCTTGACGCCCTCGAACTTGCGCGACAGTGCCGCGATCCGGTTCTTGACTGAGGGCTTCTTGAGGCCCTCGACGAACTTGTCTGGATCAATTCCGATAGGGAAGGCACCGACCGTAACGAACTTGCCGTTGAAGTCGACACCGTTAGGCGTTGTGGGTGTTGAGCTGGGTACATATGTCAGCTCGGCGACCGTCATGTAGGGTGTCAGGAGAAACGCAGCTACTTACAGTATCCGCGAGCAACTGCTCAGGAAATGCCGAGCGTAGTCGTAGGTGTGGAAGCCGACCAAGTCGCAGTGCAGCACTCCGAGCAGCAATGCTTCTCTGACTGGCAAAATTCTGTATATCTCACTGCTAGGGAAGGGCGTGTGGAGGAAGAAGCCGATCTTGACGTTCTTCTTCGTGTCACCAATCTCCTCGCGCAGCATCTCGGGCAGCAGCATCAGATGGTAGTCGTGCACCCAGATCATGTCGCCATCCTGCACGTCCTTGATGACGGTCTTGGCGAAGAGGCGGTTGACCTCGCGGTAGGCCGACCAGGAGGACTCGTCGAAGGTGATCTCACCGGGGTGATAGTGGAACAGGGGCCAGAGAATAGAATCTACGACGCATCAAGAATTAGCTTGCCGCAGTATCACTATCGATAGCACTTAAGTCATTTCAACCTACTTGAGAAGCCATTGTAGTGCTTGTCTGCAAGGTCATCGTCGACAAAGACGGGGTGGGCGTTATATTCCTTCTTTAACTGGTCGATCATGGGGCCGGCCTCGTTGTCGGGAACTTCTAGACCGGGCCACCCATACCACTCGAAGGTCGTCGTCTTGGAGAGACCGCTGAGGCCGGTGACCAGGCCTCCAGAGGACATGGAGAATGTGTACTGGCCATCGTCGGAGCGCTTGATAGTGATGGGCAGGCGGTTCGAGATCAGCAGGAGACGGCCGGGAGCAGCGCCCTTGTCTCCATCAACGGTACCGGGCATCGTTGCGGTTGTGAGGACGAGAAACGGCGAGTGACCTGTCTAGGGACTGCAGGAGAGCAGAGCGACCCGTATGCAGGTCTTGGCGACTGTGTGAGCAAGAGCCAGCAGACAGCCGGACTGTCGATTGGGTTTTGTTGACCAGCAAAGGAGTTCTTGTCCGCTCTTTTTCCAAGATCTGGCGGAGGATAAGAGTGAGCGGTTTTGGAAAGGAGAGAGACTGAGAAGATGACTCTCTGCCGGATATTAGACGAGACCTGGACAATCAATCGGTCCGGTTTGGTGCTTGCAGGAAGTGGTTTGACGGAGCTGCGACGGGCGTCGGACCGCGAGACGATGGAGGGATGGGATGGGTTGATTCGGATGGCGGGGTACCTTGAGCAGCAAGCAGCGAGCTTGCGCGGGGCGGGTGATGACGGCAGAGGCGATGGTTGAAGCTCGGCTTAGGAGGGGCGGAAGGAGGTGCAGCTGAGATTTTGGTGTGTGCAGAAAGGGACGGAGTACGGAGTAGAGGAAGAGAGACAGAAAGGGAGAGGGAGAGAGACTTTGTGCGACTTAAGGCTCCGTTTCTGTCGCTGTCATGAACTCGTCGGATGCTTCTTTTGCTTGTGTTGCTCTGCTATGCCACAGGTACTGGGCGGATGGCGGGACAGCGCGGCGTATTTAAATGTACAGTACGAAGTACCTACACTTTTTTTTCTGCGCTTCCTGGGGAAAATGGAGACTCTGCTGAGGTACTTGCAATTGCAGCGCCCACCCGCCGCAACGACGTAATTGTTGGTTGGGCCGGGCGAGCATCAAGCACCTCCTCTTCCTCTGCTGGGCGTACTGTACTGTACCTCCCTTGTCACCAGCCACGATAAAATCCCGGGCCTCCACACCTTTTTCTGCCTGCATTCCTTCGCAGTGCGATACGGCGATACTTGGCGATACTTAGTCTGCTACAGTACTGTACGTCGATGGGCAGGTCTGGATTCTCCATCGACGGGCCTCTTTCCCGTGATTCCTCTGTCCGTCTCTTCATCTCTCTACGTGCATCTCTCTGTCTCTCCGTCTTTCTCCTCAATGGCCCTTTTTCGGCCGGGCTAGATCTTCCGATCTTCGAATCCTAGGGTGCATGTCTACCTGTGCAGCAGCCGTATCTTCCATCCGACATGCATCCCGTGCTCCATTAAAGTTACGATCTTTCTTCTCTACGTGTGTACTGCTCTCTCGGCTCAATTACACTGAAATGGCGCATCTCTGATCCTGCATCTGCAGCCCAGCCTGCGTCTCTTCCACATACGGTTGATTCCCTGCGGCCAATTTCTTCGTCACCATTCTTCCTCTTCTTCCTGTGTGTTCCTGGATCTCTGCGTCGCCTCCGACCATCCTTGTGGATCGCGCCTAGCATTTACCGCCAGCAACGGCCCTGTTTCCAGCCTACCAGCGTCAAGAGGCGCCGGTCCGTTGCTACTGCTTCGACCCGGTGTCGTCATTCACGGTCTCTAAGGAGCACACTATCAAGTAACGCTAATGCATCAGATTTCTATCTGCTCGTCGCAGCTCTGGCAAGCCAACGTTACGGGGAAAGAGAGCTGGTCCCAGGCAGTTGGGGAAGGGCAGCTAGCGAGCTATTTACCCATCGAGTTTAGCCATCCGCCGGCTACGGCGTCGATCCACTCCAGCCCAGTCGTTCGGCCACCTGCTTCCCTGCCAAAGACCCTCTTTTTCCCGGACCAAACCGTCCTCCAATCATTTACCGGCCATGTCGACGTCAGATCGAAGAGAAGAGTAGGCAGGACATCCGTGCACTGATCTACAGTGTAGGGGACGTGAAGGTATGCCGACACGCGATATGGAGGTATATCTAGCCAAGAACTGCCCTTCACCGCAGGGACGTGAATGTGTCTCTGGAACGCCAGCATGTAACCCCACTTTGAGCCTCAACAATGTTGTTATAAGGTAAAACCGTCGGGTGCCAAATTTGGTATATCCGAAAGCATGCAGTATTCGAAATCCCGAATGCCCTCCGGAAGTATCAGAAAAAGCTCCTTGCACAAGCTCAAGGCCCATATAGCAATCTCCAAGCCCTGCCGGCGGCTTTGAACAGAGCCATCCTGCAAATACTTGCACCCACGCGTTGGTGGTATTGTCGATACCCGGCATGTCTATTGTCTGTGCATTTATCAGCTACCTTTCCCTTTACTATTAGTTGCGTCTCGGAAGACGAGGTCGTTCCTAGCACCGGTAGTTTTCTCACCAGCCCATACTATGAGCTTTTGCTCCTGATTCCGTGCGGTTCGAGTCTACATGGTTGGCTTGCCAGAACTCTTGGCTGCTTTGATGAGCGACTCGCGTCTTCCTTTGGCTCTTCTTGCGGCGCGCATGCGAGAGCTCTCGGGCTTTTGAGGATCCGGATCTGTTCCCGAGTTGCTCGCTTTCCTCATGGAAGATGCTCCATCCTGCGTTCGGCATCGACTTTGCTTTCTTCGTCTTCGATTTCGCCCTAGCGATCTTCTGCTTTGCCTTGACGCTGAGGAAGCGGAAGAACTGCGCCGCTCTCGAGCTCCATGCCAGGTACAGAGCCGCGGCTATGAGGACCGCGGATATCGGCAGCGAGATGGCCCCTATAGTCGAGAGGCTCAGGAAGTCACCGCCGCCCCATTCCCGGGTGTTCATCCCGAAGAGGCTGGTGAAGAACGACAAGGGGAGGAATATGACGGTGAACGTCGTGAAGATCAGGACAGACCGGTTCTGCAGGGCCTGCTGCCGCGACAGTCGCGCCTGATCGACCTGCGCCTGCCGCTGGACCATCTCCAATAGCCGAGCGAAGTCGTCTCGGGTGTTGCGGACGCGCTCAATCATGCTGCCGACCTGTTTCTCGTACTCGTCCACCTTACCCAGTGCCTCCTCCAGATACTGCCTTCCGTGGGAGGCAATATCTCGCAACTCCGTCCGCGAACAAGTATCACGCGTCTCCTTGATGCATTTTAACTGCGTCTGGAAAAGCGAGGTTAGTGTCAGGAGCTCGTCCTCCAGATCTCGAAGTTCCAGGAGAGCAGATGTGGTCTCCCGGTTCTCGGCTTCGGCTCTCTCGACCACAATCTTCTGCCGCTCCAGTTCGTCCACGTCCGCCTCCTCGTCTAGCAGCGCATGCGTTCGAAACCTCTTCAGCGCCACGGTCATCTTCTCGGTCTAGCGTGCTTCTATCAGCGAGGGCGTTCAGGCCGCGGGAGAGTCGGGCCCTACCAAGGCACCGATTGCGGCGTTGAATATGTGGAAGATGTCCAGGTCGGGATTCGACGTCCGCTCGATGAGAACAGTCACGGCGCACAATATCGTCAGCCCCGCCAAGTCCATTGCACATTCGCACCGCCTCGTGAGGTCTGAATTGACTTCGTTGAAGACGTGGTCTCGCAAATCGGCCTGCTGATGCAGCGGGCCATCCGTGGACTCATTGTCTCGTTTGGGAAAGCACGTTATCAGCTTGTCTGCGCCGCGTTAGTTGCCATTTTCACGACATCGCAGCTTACGGTACTAACTCGTGTCAATAGTCCACATCCACAATTGGTCGACCATCAACAGGTTACCGTTTCGCACGTTCTGTTCAGATGCAAGCGGGCCCGTCTCTTCATCATCAGACGCGGTAATGCCTTCATCGTCCGAATCGACACTGCTGGCATCCTCTTGTGCGTCCAAGTTGTCAAGCCCGACGTGGCTGGTGTCGTCCCTGGTCATCTTATACAGCATCTGGTCGTCGTCCCTAGCGCTGGTGTCGGACATTGACGGGTAGCCGAACTGGTCTAATGTACGCCGGATATTCACAGGCGGGTCGTGTCCGAGGAACTCCCAGACCACCTGCAAATCTAGCGAGGTGGACTTTGCGACCCAGTCCGGGACCGGCCGTGTCCTCCCCTGGCGGAGCCGCGCTCGTATCGCCTCTCGGCGCGAGACGAAAGCTTGATAGGAGTCGAAATGGAGATATGGCAGGAAGGCACACACGAAGGAAGGCGGCGTGGGTCCTGGCCGCCCGGCCCCGGAAGAAGCTCTCGGGGCCACTCGGGGAGAAGCTGGGCGCGTTAGCTGCTTGACACAATCTCAGCGCATCAGTGCTGACCTGGCCTGCCGGGGATAAAGCTACAGCCTGGGCGGACATAGGCGGCATGATTGGGTGATTGTCTAGGCTGAGAATGTCTGGATCCCCAGTATTCGTAATTGAGAATCTCGCCATAGTTTCGACCGTCGCGGCGCGACATGGTCTCGAAGATTTTCTCAGCAGTCGTTAGAATAATCTCGACGCAAGGCAACAATTTGGGAGCTTCACCTTGACCCACGGAGGGTTCGTGAACGGCAGATGGGTCCAGATAAACTTTCTGGACTTGGATTCGGGTCTTGAGAAGATGACCTGAAGCTCCAGAGCGAGGGCGGATTCGCTCTTCCAGCGCGCTAGTTTGGGTTTGCTTGGTGGAGGTCTGGTCGGATGCTGCTGTGCATGATTCGGTCGTTTGACTTGTGTCAGTTTGTCCTTCTCATGTTCTCCTTTCGCGTCACCTCGTGAGGTGCTCCTCCCTAAAGGTACTGTCAGCACGTCCACGCCTTCAGAGTGAAGGCTTGTCAATTTACCTGTCTTGTCGGATGTGGGCAACTGATCCACAGACCTGCTCGTCAGCTCGTCGGAGTGGCGATTTGCCGGGCTCTCATTATCGCCGAAGTGGTTCCTGTCTAGGGGCCGCGAGGACGGAACTCGTGGCAAGCAACCTACCAGCTGGCCGGAATCGGGGCCGGTCTGATAGCCTGGCTGCATGACGGTCATCCCAGGCGAGAGGTGGGTCAACCGGGACCGTGGTATCGCCTGCGAGGCGAACACCTCCGTCGCTTGGAGCGGTCTGGAAGCGTTCAGAAACTGGCCGTCGGTTGGTAGTGACCCCCCCTCCTTGAATCGCTCGGCAAGACATCTCTCGGGACCTCTGTCCAGGAAGTCAGACAGGGGGAGCTTAGTCGACCACGGTCGGATCGTTGGCTCGACACCCGGGACGGCCATGGCATCCTCGTAAAATCCATGCACCTCGATGTTCACCTTCGCCTCCAGACAGAGTGGAGAGTGCGTGACCGTACACGTGTGGACCGACTTCCGGATCTCGGACCCCAAGTCTCTCAAGAACAGGTACATCGTCTGGACGTTCTTCTTCCCGAAAGAGGCGCACATCCCGTGGGCGCTCTGCATCGGGTAGATCTTCTCGTGCCTGACGCCGAGGATCGCGGACTTGACGGACGCTATCTGCGCGCTGAAGTAGACGCCCGTCGGCTCCGCCACCGCCGTGTCGCTGCCGCCGAGCTGCGAGTCCTCGGTCTCGTAGAAGGTCCAGATCTGGAGCTCGCTCGCCAAGTCTTTGAAGTCTTCGTTGACGGCAACCAGCAGCGGGTGGCCCAGCCGCAGCTCGTCTGTGAGAGACTGCGGCAGGATGTCCTGGAGGTTCAATAGCTGCTGGATACTGAGCTGGAAGTGACGCGACGACAGGTAGCTGGACCCGAGATGCGGTGTTGCTTGTTGAACAATCAGCCATCAGTCACGCCGAGCGAGTCGTACCGCCGGGTTGGGAGGTTCGGGATTACCGAAGAATGCCATGCCATAACAATCATCCACGATATTCTCGTACCGTTGCTCTCGCGAAGCAGTCCTCAGGGCGAGCTTCGCGACCAGTCCGCCGATGCTATGGCAGATGAAGAAGACCGGCCGACAAACAGCCTGCGACATGTTAATGGCTGTTCCAGAGGCTATAGCTAGCAGGACTTGGTTGTTTCTAGCTCCATCGCTCCCCAGGGTTCTTTACACGTTTCGCAGTCTTGTCCCTTTCCTTACCCAGAACCTCCAACAAGTTGTCTGCGAGCTTCTTGAGATCGGTCTCGGCCGTCATCTCGCCGTGGTCATACGACAGGACGCGGGCGATGTTGGCCTCCATCCGGATGCCCCTCCGGAGCCAGTTCGGCACCGCCTTCTTGGGAGACAAGGGGAGGATGGGGCTAACGAGCGTGCCCTTCAGGAGACCTCTCTGTATCGGGCTGAGGGTCGGGCCCCGCGCTCTGCCGCGCTGGAAGACGTCGGGCGGGAGCGGGTCGCGCAACCACGTCTGCAAGGGGTCAGCGCCTGGGGCTGGAACTGCGATGATGCTAGAGACTGTTAGCAGTGGTTATTCGCATCTGGGCACGACGTGGAGCGGGTGAACGGCAAGAGTAGTCCTCTCTCATTGACCTACTCGACCTTCGTGTCGATGTTATACTCGTGCCCGCCGATGTCGCCATCCACGGCAGCGAACCGGGCCTGTCCATCAATACCGCCCTCGCCAACGTCCGAGCTAAAGTCCGGCCCGGTTCCGCGCGAGTCCCTCGTCGTGTGTTGTCTCAAGTCCTCTCGCGACGACCTGATGTCACTGCCCGGCGCCAGCAGGTCCGCGGCAGGGACATCTTCGTTGTTGTTAGATGGCAGTGACTGCTGCTGCGGTGCGTCTGACGGCCCTGGAGCGGCTGCCACTCGTGGACTCTCGCTCTGGATGACGGACAGACGGCGCATTTCGATTCGCTCGGTGAGATGGGATGATGAAGCCATCCTTTCTATTAAACTCAAACTTTGTTGAACGCTGGAAGTTTCTCAGGGAGAGACAAGACAGCAGCGAGAGAGCCTTTAGGCGAAGCGGGCGGCACTCGCTCCCTATGACGTTTGGAGGCGAGAGCGCAGGTAGCACGAGAGCCGTGGACATCGTCACTCCGACGGGTGAGCGCACCCGGACCAGAACCGGACACGATGCCATCATACGGCAGGAAACAGGGTCTCGGAAACCTGTGCTGATGAGCATGGCGAGGATGGTTGGCTGGCAGCTTTGGATAGCTGGGACAAGGAGCGCTGTGTCCAAGACATTCCTGTGCTGGTCTGTAAGCGAGAGGTCGGTCACCACTGGTTTCTGAGTATGACGGAGGCGGCTGTGATATTGAGAATTCGGTAGGTATAGTCAGATGAGACACTGCTTGTCCATATCACCACTCTGCGAGGTATCCTAGGTCGAGACTCCAAAGATACAACACACCTGTGAGACCTTGAGAGCGAGATGTCTTCTTTGGCTCAAAACTCTACTTATTGTTTTATTGATGGAGTCGCTAACCCAGCCGAGAGTACATTTGCGTCTTGTATCAAGACTTCTAAGAAGGTGATGTGTCTTTGATATGCTTCATGGAAAGGTAAGAAACAGGAATGATCACAGGTGTCTTCGAGTCTGAGAGATGAGAACAACCTTGGCCTGGTGTCTGAGGAAAGGTTACATGGTGCGACCTTGTTTCTACCTTTGATCGAGTCCTGGTGCTGCCAGATCGTCTTGTGGCAAGATCGGGGGCGATGGAGGCCACGGCGTGCAACTTGCGGTTCCGTTACGATCGCGAGTCTTCTCTGGCAGAGGGAGAATCTGGTAAAAGAGAAAATACACAAAATATTTGTGCGGTAGCATCATGGAGTCCGCATGAGGTTGTCCTCAGGCAGCTGCAGTGGCAGGCCAGCCACGACAGGCGAGCACTTACTACCTGTGAGTTGCCCGGGCGGATGACCTTGGCTTTTATACGAACTTATCCCACTCCGCAAGGAATAAGAATGTGAAATACCTTTTTAATAGGCGAAGCGGTATCTCTTCTAGTGTCACGCCTGCATTTCATGAGCAACCTACGAATGGCATTGTCCCTCCACAGCGTGCTGGCGGGATGAGGATGAAGCTCGCAGCTTCTGCGCCGAACTTATTCCTCCCTCAGTGAATAAGAGTTACGAGCCTCTAATGAAATCAGGAACTTTGTATCATGTCAATGGACAAACAGGCCAAAAGCAGACATGGCCCTAAATATCGATGATCATGGGTTATGGATATGTCACTGTCGTTACCAACCCAAGTCCTCTAAAGGTTAACACAGGATATATGTAGAAGACACTGTTCAGAAGCATGACTATTACCTGTCATTTCGCGGTCCAATACGGCAGTGAGGGTCGTCATTGTCGCGATGGCAGAAGAAGGTTTCCGGCGTGGCGTTGGGAACAAAGGAGACAAAGAACCCTCGGCAGTATATAATGTCTCCACGGCCCAGAAACTGTCAAAGAGCCTCAAATCCACCGATCTGACGAACCGCAACTTCCTCCTCGACTTCCAGAGTTCTCAGTGCTGCGCCAGATTCACCATCATGGCCTCACAACAGGCACAACCAGCCGCGAAGGACCAAACTCCGCAGCAGGAAGGCAGCAGCACACCCCTCGAAGGCAGTGAGACGATCACGGCAACCACCTTCAAAACATTCCACGAGGATATCGCCTACTGGGAGCGGCGCCTGAGCCGCGGCCCGCAGATCATCAAGGGCGGCGGGATCGACCCGCGGGCGGTGCGGGAGCTGCTGAGCCGGCGGTTCGGCGAACAGTGCCTCGTCTTCGTCAGTTCCCCCTCCAGCTTCTCATTCCTTCTGATTTCGGTGAGGCTGAGACTGACGAGTTCTGGGCGCAAGATGATGCGGAACCAATACCATGTCTATGCGGATCAGCTCCTGACGCTGAAGGAGCTGCAGAGGAATCTGGGGCGGTGTACACTCGAGGCACCTACTGTGTGTTTTCAGGATAGCAGGGTGTAAATTCGACGCCGGAGTAGATAGTATCCACAGACTTTCTAGAGAAAAGGTAGCGGTATTGACATGCGGAGTCGGCCTGGGTAGAGAAAGACCATGGCGATGGAGTACTAAGACGGCAACGTCCCCAGATGCGAGGCGTTTGAGGCGGCCAGGTGTCCCGGTGACGAAAACTTCGAGCAAATCGGAGCTTTTGGCACGAGTCGGAAATAGCACGATGAAAGCCTAAAGACAAACTCGCTGCTCTTACATATGCACATAGCACTATTCAAACTTACACAATCCTAGGGTCCATCATCGCCAGCTCCTGGATATGTTCTGCCCACGCCTCGACAGGGTCCCAAGGCCTTGGCCCTGCGGCCGCGCCCACACCACCCTTGTCCTTGACGCCGTACAGGTAAGGCTTCTCATTCGCATAGCACGCTGTCTCCTGGTCGTTCGGCAGCGTCCCATGCAGGATGTACTCTCTCGCGATCGAGTCCGTGCAGTTGGACGCGTCCCGCGACGAGTGGCCGTACCCGTGGTGCGCCACCAGCCGCGCGTTCCGCCCCATCTCCGCGAGCAGCCTGCGCCCGTTGCGCAGCGGCGTCGCCGGGTCGTACGTCTCAGCGATGAGCAGCACCGGGTGACGGAGGGTGTGGTTCAGGTCGCCGCGGTACACCTCCGCGGGCGGCTCGGGCCAGTACCGCGTGAAGTGCCGGCAGGGCAGGCCCGAGAAGAAGCGGTCGTTGCCCGCGATCCAGTTGCGGGCGGTCATGTTGGCCCAGAGCGACTCCCACCAGTCCAGGCCCTCCGGCGGCTCCGGGTCGTCGTATGAGTCGCTGCAGATGACGAGCAACGTAAGCTCGTCGGTGGCCGGCTTGGGGAGCGTGGGCGCCACGCCGCACAGCGCGGGAGTGGACGAGGCGGGGTCGAACTCCCACTGCGATCGCTCTATGAAGGCCGTGACGAGAGTGGAGTTGCCCTTCTCCAGCTCGTACAGCATCTGCGCGAGGGCTGGCCAGCTCTGCGCGTTGTACATGGCACCGTAGATAGCCCCCACGAGCGCTGAGTACGTGATGATAGATGGGCCGCTCGACGCGCTGTAGCCGGGGACTGGATGGTCGATGAGCGATTTGACGAGCGTCTCCATGCGATCCTCGAGGTCCTCTAGCACGACAGGCTTGCCGTCCCGCGACTTCGCCAACGCGCAGTGCTCGGGGCCGGCGTTGATGCACTCGCCCAGGAACCCATCGTGCCACGCATCCGTCGCGTTGTCCAGCGCAGTCCACCCGAACCCGCCCAGCAGCCGGTGGTCGCGAACGTACTCGGTTCCGTCGAGTATCACGCGGCCCACACTGCCCGGGAACATGTTCGCGTACGTCTGCCCGATCCCCGTGCCGTAGCTCACCAGGTACCCCGTCAGCTCCTCCTCGCCGAGCGCCAGCCTGATCCGCTCGAGGTCGCGCGCCACGAGCGCCGTGCTGACGAACCGCGCCAGATCGCCGTGCCGCTCCCGGCAGGCCCGAAACGTGGCGTCGTACATCGCGTCCGCGACCTCGAGCTGCGCGCGCGGCGACGCGGGTGCCTCCTCGCGGTACCGGCCCGCCAGCAGCCGCCAGCGGTCGCGATCGGCGTCGTGCGGGAAGCACGACAGCGCCGGCAGCGTGGCGTTGACGCCGCGCGGGTCCCAGCCCAGCACGTCGAAGCGCCCGCCGCTCAGCCGCTGGGTCACCGCCTCGGCCGCCCGCCATGTGTAGGAGGTGCCGCTGCCGCCGGGGCCGCCGGGCTCGATGACGATCGTCCGCTCGCTCTTCGTGCCGGGCGCGGGGTGGGGTGCTGCGTGGGAGGCCGCGGGGCCGTCGCTGTCGGCGCGGGCGAGGCCGGAGATCTGGAACTTCGTCACGGCGAGGCGGGCGATGCGCGGGTCGGAATGGTTGCCGTAGTCGAGGGGCACGTCGAGGTAGCCGCACAGGTAGATGCCGCGGCCGGCATATGAGTCGTGGCCGGCGGTAGCAGCAGCTTTCTCGTCTGAGGTCCTGTTGCCCCAGCTCCAGTGCTCCGGGTCCGGGTCGAATCGTTGGGCCCAGGTCGCTTTCGGGTTCAGGTCGTCGAGCGCTGGGGGCAGCGAGCGGTTGGTGCAAGGAATGAAGAGGAAGGGGTCGTGGGGCTCAGGGAATTGGCCGTAGGGAGAGTGAGGCGTGACGCCGTGGCATGGCGCTTTGCGGACAGGCCGGCCGGGGCCAAAGGCGTAGTCGTAGACAGTATAGAGCCACAGAGCCGTTGCGGCGAGCATCGCGATGGTGAAGTGCCGTGATGGCCGCCTCAGCCTCGGCCCCTCCTGGGAGCCAGGCAGAGGAGAGGCGTGCTCCCCATTCTCCTTCTCCTTCTCCATAACTGTACAGGCCCCTGAATGTAAGGCATATGCGAGGAGCTGATCACTAAGAAGAAAGGAGGTTCAAGTCATCACAGCGCTGCCCATCGGTGGTGACCGTTGACCGTCGGCCCCGCCTTTCTGGTCACGACATTGGCTGGGGAACATCATGACTAATCAACATCGCATTGAGATCTCAAGAGGACGACATCGACGAGGAACGCAGATGGAATTAGAGGATATAGCGACAGTTCCTGGTTCATCTAGATACACAAAAACGTCTCCTGTCCTATCAGCAGCAGAATCTAGATCCACAGTGTGGCTATGCGAAGTACAACCCATTGGACCCATACAACGAGGCGAGTGAAAGAGTTGACCCTCAAGAGCACAGTCAGCAACAAAAGCAATCCGATCATTGCTGCTGCGTACAGTGGCTTACTCAAAGTTGATCTTGTTCCTCAAGGTTCCGACCTTATGCATCTCTACTTCAACCACATCCCCATGCTGCAAGAATGTTTTGGGCCTGCGAAACGCGCCAACTCCTTCGGGAGTGCCTGTCATGACTGCCGTGCCCGCTGGAATCGTGGTGCCTACGAAAATCAGCAACGTAACGAAGGCCTGCTGACAAGGCATGTCGTTCTACCTTGACTCATGTGGCTAAGTATCCTCTCGGGAGAGAATATCATATCCTTTTTGAGGTCGGCTTTCTGCCGGATGACCCCATTCACCTTGGTGACTACACTGAAGTCTATGCCACTTTCAAAGATCTCTGGGCTGATCAGTGTAGGGCCAATGGGCGCGAAGTGATCAAATGCCTTTGCGTAGAAAAATTGCCCTCCCGAGTTTTTCTGGATTTGGAACATGCGGCAAGACAGATCATTTCCGACTGTATAGCCCAGGATGTAGTCCTTGGCCTCTGCCTGGGAGACATCGCGGCATGTTTTCGAAGTCACGAACACAAGCTCGCCCTTGGAGACACGTCTTGTCAGTTCTTCCTTCGTTGAGGAAATGGGATGGAGCACCTGTACCTCATAGTCAAGGAGACTCCTGGCGCAAAAGTCGTTTACGGGAATGTCTTCGTCAGGGTGCGCAAGAGATGCTGCTGGCTTCGTCCAGAGCGGAGGATATGATGGGATCGAGAGCTGCCAGTGGGGCCCGTTAGGCCGAAGCCGGCAGTCCACACGATGAAATCATACCTGAGCCTCTTTGGCATGACTTCGATAGTTGAGGCCCACGCAATATATTGAAATCCCGTCTACAGGGAGTGGCGCCAAAATCTGCCTCCGCTGTTAATCTGCCGTGACACGTTTGCAACGAGTCCCGCAAACCGTAACTTACTCGACACACAGTCAGAGTCCTCTTCCCAGTCTTAGAGGCGATATCGTCAAGAGATGCGAAGGCGTCTAGCTGCGCTCCCGGAGATGGCGGACCATCAGCTTGGGGTCCCAGGTCCGCGTAGTAAGGCTTGCCATCTTCGGACTCGAAGCGGACAAGATGGGAGAAGGACGGCATCACGAATCTGGAAGGCCAAGAAGTAGGAGAGGAAACCCCCAGGTTGTCTCAGACGCCAGCAACGTCGACCATTTCAGGGACGGACAGACAGCTAACATGGTACATGTTATTGGCCACTAACAAGATACCGCGGCCATGATCGAGCGCGATGTCCACAGTTGGCGCTGTACCAAATCGAGTCTAATGCCGGAGCATCTGCAGTCGGAACATCTATCTGGTGCGGGTCCTGTCCGGCCGGAAGGATTTGTTTCGGAGACGAACCGAAGAGCTTTAACTAATTATTTCCACGTCGCGTCTTTTATGTTTGACCTAATTGCTCCGGCCCTCATCAAAGTCACCCCAGGTATGCAGCATCCCGAGTCCACCGGCCAGGGCCTAGATGTAGGCTTCCAATGCCGGCATCTTGAGTCGATATCGCCCCCCGGCGAGAGCCCATCTCAGGGGCCTCTAGCGTCGATGAGTTCGAGGGTCTGTGATAACTGCATCTGGTAATCACACTTGCTGTGCCGTTTCTGTTTGCTCAAGCTGAGGACGTCTCCAGCAAGAAGGTAAAGTGTATGCCTTAGCGCCGGTACCCCGAGGTTTCCGTCGAACTACCGATCTGACCAACAGTCACAGGCGATCGGGGGCGACCTACCTGCTCGCGCTGCTTAACACGGGGGGAAACTTGCACTTACACGTCAATACGACGCAAACCCGGTCCCCAGCGTGGCTCGCAGCACGCCGAGCTCTTGCCGAATTCACAAAGGTCCTCTGGTAATTGGCCCTCTCCTCGTGACTCCCTCAGAAGTCCAGCGGACATTCGCCGACAATACTTGAGTTCCACGTGCTGATATGTCTTCCAAACCGCGATCGAGGCCGTCGCCGACCCCGTGTCACGCTTGGGGCCGCAAACGATGGACCGTCCCCGGCAGAATCCAGCGCCACGTCCGGAAGATCCGTGTCGCAAGAGCCAGCCCTCGAGCCTTCCATAGAGACGAGAGGCGGCAGCCCTCAATTGCGGGCCCAATTGCATGTTTCCCAGCAGCAGGAGGAATACCTGTATGTGTCATCTGCTTTAGTCGCTCAGAGCTCCCCACTGACAATTCCGTGATACCCGCAGCATTGAGAAGTTCTTCGATATTGTTCAGGATGCGAACCCTATCCTATCCAGAGAGCGATTTCTCTACCGATATAGGAACTCACTATGCTGCCAAGACCTAGTCTCGACTATAGTCACAATTACAGCGAAACTCACGGGATTCAGCACTTCTACAGATGGGTCCGGTATAGATGCCCGCATCGACTTCTTGCTGAGTTCGAGCCTACTTGAGCAGGACATGATAGGCGATTCCCCCTCGCTCGATCAATATCGCAAGGCCTGCCTGCTGGCGTTCTATGAGTTCCATCAGTTCCCGGGTCACCAATCCTGGATGCGTATAGGCAGATTGACGCGCATGGCTTATCGCATAGGGCTTGACCGCCTCGAAAACCTTCGCAAGCTTTATCGCGAGTGGAGTGTCATCAGCAAAGAAGATATCCAAGAATGGCGGTCGGTGTGGTGGTGCATCTACCGCCTCGACACATACTCCAATATCTCATCAGGCACACCATTTCTGATTGAGAGCGACCTCATCAACACCTCTCTGGTAATGGCCCACTCGAGCCCGTCGCCAGGTGGTACAGAGGCGCCTCAAGAGCTATATTTACCATCTGAATCAGAGGGCTTGTGGAAGCTCCTTTCTGCACTTACTTCGGATCCAGAGACGATGATTATGAATATCCATAACCTTACTGTTGCAGCTACGCGCGAGGCTGGATCAGTCACACGATCACATCTATTGCGGCCGCAGGAGGACACAATTAAGCGACTTGGTGACGTCGGTCGACATCTTTCTGCGCTTCGTCTAGCCCTTCCACATGGCTGGCTCAACCCCAAACGCAACGCATTCTCTTACGAATCCCAAGCTGATCATCATGCGCGATTGCTCACCATCCTTCATCTCCTGATGGCGCAACTACTCCTCTCGATCTCTGATTGTGATCGGAAACAGTACGATGAATGGCTGATGAGCTGGCAGCGCGTACTCGAGATTTGCCAGGACATTGCCTCAATTGCAGAGCAGTGGAATAGCTCTTTCTGCCTTAAGGTGGACCCGGGGATCTGCTTCATCATTTTCACTGCACTCATTTTCCTCGATGTCCACCAGAAGTCTCCCGAGCTACCCGCCAACCAGCAAGCCAACATCATCCATGACAAGACCGTCCTTCGTCTGCAGCTTGAACAGTTCGCGAGGATCTGGACCCTACCAAAACTTCTCACCCGTAAGTAGCTTGCCCAAAGACGGCCGCTGTGTAGCTGATTCAATGCTCTAGTGTCCTTCGAAACGTTTAGTGAATCGGTCTCTGGCCCGCTCTCTTATCGTCAAGTTTCGATAATGCTGTCGCGCTTTGAGGCCCCTCTCCACCCAAGATGGTTGCAATTCCTCTCATCCGCCCGAGTAGAACTGGAGTCTTGTTGATTGATCTAAAGTGTCGGTCTGAGCCAACTTATCGCAATTCATCGCCATAGATCAGCAGACTGAATGTATGATTCGGCAAGATGGCTGAAAATATCCCCTTGACTTGATGAGAACGACCTGCGTGTGATACTTTTTCAAAGCTCTATGGTACAAAGTGTATTTGAACCGATTAATCGCGGCCCACCTCCAACCTTTCACTCCTTATGAGAGCCGTTCAGCAAACCAAGTCTGAATTTACGGAAGAGAAACCAGTTCTTCGCCGCATAGGGGTCAGTTGATTGAGCTTTGTGTTACTGTTTGGAAACACGTACCAAGATCGGTAAAGGTAGTAAAGCGGTAAGATATCGAAGAGACCCAGCTAATGTGCCTTCCCATATCTCGGGACTGGTTCGTTGCCGCATCAACTTGTCAACTACTGATTTGGCATAAACGTCTGCCGGCATGCCTTTGGCATTGCCATTGGTCTTGATATTCTCAATTGCGCTCTTGATAGGAATGTAGAGCGACCCTTCTGGAGCGTAGAGCCCGTGGTGAAGGATGTTGCTGCAGACAAACCCTGTGACAACCTCGATGACCTCTACGCCGAGGGGTTTCAATTCCTAGAAATATACTCAGACAATGCCTCTCCCGGTAACGAGGTAAATCCTTACCAGTCGCAGGGTATTGGTATACTGGCTGAGAGCAGCCTTGGAGGCGTTGTAGGCACATTGCCATACAACTGGTACAGCTCGCGTGACACTGCCAATCTGCACTATCCGCCCACGAGGCGACTGGCGAAGGAGTGGCACAAGTACCTGGCACAGACGCATGACAGCAAACACATTGACTTGAAACAGCTGCATCGCCTGTTCCACCACCAAGTCCATTGCTGTTGCTGCGTAGTGTGTTCCAGCATTGTTGACCAGGAAGTCAAGGCGACCACCAGTCCGCTGGACAATAGCGTCCCTCAACTGATCGATGCTCTGCAGGTCACCAAGCTCGAGCTCGAAGGCTTCGATGTTTTCGTAAGTACTGACCAGGTCATTGAGAGACTCAATGCGTCGCGCTGTAGCGAGGACGGTTACCCCTCTAGCTGCGAAAGCCAGCGCCAGTTGCCTGCCGATGCCACTGCTGCAGCCGGTAATGAGTGCGAAGGGGTTTTGTTGCGCCATCTTGATGGATTGATAGGCAACTCAGAACTGTCGCGTGTCGTTGCTACATCACTTCTTCATATTTCAGGAAGTTGTTTGCCATAAATGCGTGGATGGGTGGGCGTAAGGCTTGACTTCGACCAGATGCCGAGGCAAACTTGGGCGACGATCGAGGTCGGTCGGGACTGACAACATTGCTGCCGGTTGTCTTGAAGTGCAAGTGCCCGTGATTTTCACTACCCATCTGTAGTTCCTGTCATATGCATGCTTGGAAGGATCTGAGAGCATGCTAGCGAGGGTGGGAATAGCGATAGATCCTCCGAGGATTGAGGCATGTAAGAAATACTCCGGAATAGGTCAGTCCGAGCTCATTAACTCCCCCCTCCTCGGCACTAGGAAGTGATGAACATATCTTATCTGCGTTGCTGAAAAGCTTAGTTCAACGCTCTTGTTTGTGCATTTCCTCCCTCTCTTCAATCATAACGCACGTCTCGATAGTTGCAGGACTCTGTGCATCTTTGAGATGTCGTTGGTATTCAAGCTGCTTTTCACTGTTCTCTCAAGACTGCCAAGATTCCTCTGCGAGCTCATCATGCCTGACATGCTAATTCCTCCCATCAAAAACAATCCTACCAAGATCCAGCTGGATCGACTGGCTCATGTCTACTTTGAACATCCTGACCTGAAGACATTTGAGAAGTTCGCGAAGGACTTTGGGTTCGTTGAGGCCAAGAGAACCACAGATCGTATCTATTATCGCGGGTACGGCAAGGATCCATTCCTCTATGTTGCGTCGAAGAGCAAAGATGGCAAGCCACGATTCTGTGGCCCGGCGTTCGTTGCAAGATCAGCAGAGGAATTTGAGAAAGCGACCGCGCTTCCTGGAGCTTCCAGCGGCAGCCTAGAAGACGCTCCTGGTGGAGGCCAGATCGTCACTTTCAATCGACCGGATAACACTGTCTTCCACGTCATCTATGGCCAAAGAGAGCGTCCCCTCGAGTCGCATGAGCCAACTGCTACACACGAGCAGCAAGGACCATACAACACAGCATTCGAGAAGCCCAGGCTAGGTTCGTACGACCCGGTTCAGGGCTTGTGCTCCGTTCACTTCTAACGCCGCATATAGGCAGGTTTCAACGCTACCACCCAGGGCCAGCTCTCGTCCACAAGATAGGACATTTTGGCTATGTCGTCCCAAATTTTGACACCGAGCTCAAATGGTACACCGAAAACTTCAACTTTGTTCCGTCCGATGTCCTCTACCACTGGGACTTCTCCAACTTGGACGTGCTGACGTTTATGCACCTGGACCTTGGCAAGGAGTACTCTGACCACCACGTCTTCTTCATGCAACGGGCGGAGCCGCACGTCAAGAAGATCTTCCTTCACCACACGTCCTACGAGGTTGCCGACTTCGACACTCAGCTGATCGGCCACAATTGGTTGGCGAAGCAGGGCTGGAAAAGCGTCTGGGGGGTCGGTCGTCATGTTTTGGGGAGCCAGATATTCGACTACTGGGCCGATCCAAGCGGTTTCAAGATTGAGCATTATGCAGATGGGGACCTTGTAAACGAAGACACACATACGCAAAGAGACGTGGTGGGTCCGTTCTCGGTATGGGGACCGGAGGTCCCGAAAGACTTCGGAGAAAAGGGAGCGTGGAGGATGGACATGAAACTGTAGGTTTCTGTCACCATGGCGAACGCAGTCCTTTTAGTTGACGTGGTAGTAATCTTGAGCTTTCTTGCCCATGGTGGCGCGCTCACGAGAATCTGTACATGCGTGTCTTGATGTGAGGAGACGAGACGAGCCGCCAGTCCAACACGGATTCGATGAGTCTAGAGGCTCGTCCAAGAAGCAGTTTCTCTTAGCAAAGACATGCGTCCACTTGGTCTGAATAGCAAGTCCAAGGATGACCTGAGTGACCTCTAGCTTTGTTCCTGAGAACGTGGCTCATCAACATCTGGCCCAACGTTACGTACGCAAAATCCTCGGCTTCGTTGGGATCCCAATCGACCGAGGGACAGGAGTGGTGACATGATGAGAGGCAAGCCGCGACACGACGCAGGCTGTCCCAGTCTGTGGAAAGCCCCGGATCCGCTCCGCATGTCCGGCGGAACAATCCCGTTCAAAACCAACATTACCGTTCGGGCTAACTCTACGACCATGTACCCCGGACGGTAAATGCAAGATCGACGCTAAGAAATTAGACGAGGTGAAGCCCCAAGATAGCGTCGGCGCAACGTCCTCGGAGCATCCTTCAGTGGGGCTTTGAGCCGCTGTCTCTAACATGCCGCTTAAGTCATATACATCCTCGGTCTGGCCAGGCATGCCAGGATACATGGTCCGTGTCTGTATGGGACACCTGGGACAAGTGCTGTGCAGGGTATAATAGGGTTTCCCGTTCCTCCAGATCTCTGATACTATGGATAGACAGTATGTTTACAGGTCACTACATCATGAACATCAACCAGGACAGCAGCGCCTTTAAGGTCATTGTAGTCGGCGGAGGTCCAACAGGACTGACGGCCGCGCACGCTCTTCACCTCGCCGGCATCGACTTCGTCGTCCTCGAGCGCAGACTTAGCATTATTGAAGATAAGGGCGCCAGTCTCGTGGTCTACCCTCACACTTTGAGGGTCATGCATCAGTTTGGTCTTTTGGAGGCACTGCAGGCTGTTGGCAGCGAAATTCATCATCATCTATCTTTTACCACCGATGGACATGTGTTCAAGGAAGGTACAAGATACGAGCGAATGCGGGAGAAGTAAGTTCAGATGGCACAAATGTCGTTCGGGCTGCCCGGCTGATTCTTGACGATCAGCCACGGCTGTGGACCAGTAGTGTTCCATCGCGCCGAGCTGATTGAGATCATGTACAACGGCCTCCCAGCTGCTGCGAAGGAGAAGGTTTTGGTCAACAAGGGGGTAGTCAACATCGAATCCGGCGAGACTGGTGCCACAGTCACATGTACTGATGGCAGTGTCTATCATGGAACCATCGTCATGGGTGCGGATGGCGTCCACAGCAAAACCCGACGCTTGATGCGCAAGACTGCCCTTAGGGAGGATCCAAAACGGAACTGGGACCCTGAAGAGCCGTTCTTATCAACGTATCAGCTCCTTTTCGGAGCTTTCCCCACGCCTTCGGAGGCAGGTCTAGGATATGACACCCAGTCGCAGGGCAAGGCCATCATGTATCTCAGCGGTTCTAAGCGGTCTTGGTTTTTCCTATATAAGAGGTTACAAAAACCCATCCACGAGCGCATCGATTACACCGACCAGGACGTTCAAGCTCTTGCCAAGGAGTTTGCCGAGTTTCCTCTGACGCGAAGTGTGAAGGTCAAGGATGTCTGGCCACACATGCTGGGAGCGGGCATGACTGACCTCCAGGAGGGAATCGTGCAGCACTGGAGCTTAGGTCGAATAGTGCTTGTTGGCGATGCGTGCCACAAGTTGACGACGCATCTAGGCCTGGGATTCAATAACGGAGTACAAGACGTTGTGGTCTTGTGTAACAGTCTTCGAGAAACCGTCGTTGCGGCACCTCACGGAAACCCAGATGCCTCTACTCTCACGCGGGTATTTGAACAGTACGAGGCATTCCGAAAGGGCCCAGCCAGCTCGCTGATGGCTGATTTCGCACACTCGAGTCTGGAGACACGAATGCATGCTTGGGCAGACAAGCTCTGCTATTTCCTTTCTCGGTATCTGATTGTCCCGAAATTCGTGGAGAACATCGTTGTGAGCTCTATCATCTCACCTGAGGTCCGGAAGGGACAAATATTAGATTATGTCCCAAAGGAAGAACCGATGAAGGGGAAGCTCGGGTGGCTACATCCAATAAGGACGTAGTTCACTGGCACCATAGGCATAGCGATGTTAACTGAAGTTTTGGAAAGAATAAGGGTAAAAGGTTGGAAAAGCACTATTGAGTGCGTAACTGGTCAATCTGAACACCCCCTGATTCGATCCTGTCTGCCCCAGGAACACCCTCATCTGATGTTGCCATTTGCCGTGGTAGAGGCCTTACTTCTCTCCACCTGTTCTCCACAAGCTCGCTACAATCTCTAGCTAGGGCGCAGATGTACAGTCAGGAGCTCCCCGTTCTTCCTGTCACCTTCAATGCATCGTCCTTTAGTCCATCCCGGGCCATTAGTGCTTGAGCTGAATCATATTCTGGCCAGGTGACTATTGCTTCTGAGAGACCACCGTCGCCCGATTTCTCATTTGATGGCACTTGCTTATGTTTAATACTAGTAGTGCCTGGATCAAGTCAAGCTGTGCGGCGAATTTCTTTCAGAATTGCCCCGGCGCTAGGCGGGAACACTCCGAAGGTTGATGTAACCCTGTCCCACGCTGTGATTAAGTACCTAATCACTAGCTACACTTCAGTTATATCTCTACTTTCTGTTTCCAGGTAGCCTTCTTTGTACAATTAAACCCAACTCTATTTGCAAAATCGTCACGACCATAAAGATGCGAGTACTGATTTTGGGAGCGACTGGAAAGTTGGGCTCGAGGACTGCTGCAGCCCTAATCGCTCGTAGACACACCACAGTCGCCTTTGTCCGCACTCCATCCAAGCTTCCGCCACTACTTCTGGAGGCGCTTGCAGGAGTTAGAAGTGGCGATGCCAGGTCCGCTTCCGACATCAAGAAAGCCATCGTCGACCATGGATGCGATGCTGTTGTGAACACGGCCGGGTACGCCGCAATGGCGCCTTGGGGGAAGAGTGACCTACCCGCCATCGTCGATGCCGTGATTGCTGCTGCTGTTGACGTTGGTTCAGAGCGAGGACATCCGCCGCGGGTGTGGTTCCTTGGTGGCCAGGGGATCATGGACTTGCCAGGGCAGAAGCATATGATTGTGGATTAGTGAGTCTTTACCGAAACTCTACCGATCGTAGAGCGGAAATCCTGGGGCATGCTGACTCTTAGACTACCATCAGCATGCACCTCTTCCCAGAACACCGCATAACTTGGGCAAAGCTCAACGCCCTTCCTCGATCGAAACTTATTTGGTCAATTCTGTGCCCCGGAGTGATGCAGCCCCGGAGTAAAACGACATATCCATTTGATACATCTGCTTCGGAAGAGAATCTCCTTGCTGCTGCAGGTATTGCTCCGGAGTGGTCTGCCGCGTTTCTCTGTACGCCTCTTGTGGGTGGATACTTGAACATCATGGCCCAGGCCGCAGCCTACGGCACCACGTTGGAGGACAATGCGGACTTTATTGCAAAGGATCTTGAACAGGGAGAAGACAGTGCCTGGATATTTCAGAAGGTCGGCGTCAAGGAAAAGTGATTAAGCACGAACATAAGCCGACGATCTTTGTGATCATAGGCTTTAGATAGCCATGCAGCCACACTGTCTTTAATGGGTACAATTGGGGCTATCATAAATGTATTGCATTACGTCTCTGTTTTGACAGAATAAAAGAAGTGTTGTGTTCGATTGGGGTGCTTTGCTCGTGGATTGATTGACTTGTACGCAAGGACCTTTCATACGCAGCACTCCTACAGCCACTAGACTCGGCGCATCTCACGGTGCGACATGACTTGTCACTGCGTCTGATCGCCCTTCTTGCTGTGACGTGGAGGGAGCTGCCTAAAAGCAGTCCATCATATCTTGCCGCAACCCATCCCTCCGCTTCTTACTATTACCGAGGTTCAGATGACTGTTCACATGTTCCCTGGCCCCTTTAAGGGGATCTTGGGAAGCTTCCTCTAGACGAGGCCGAATTCTTAAGAACCATAAAACCTCTTCCTGACGCAGACCGACCGTAAGCCCTGAGATCCCTACCTTGTGACTATCAGCAATCATGGCTTCGTTTATGTGAGAGGTTCAAGTCCGTTGACGGGACTCTCCACCGTCCAGCTTCGGGCTTGAGAGTTTGCTCAAACGCCCGATGAAGGAGTGTTCGCCCGCTTTTATCTTTTTTATTGACATCAAATTGGAGACGTGAATGCCAGAGGCGAAAGACGTCGCCTCTTAAAATATATTTGGTGATATAATTGCATAGAGTCTCCCAATGCTCGTTACTCTCAATATCGAGGCTACCTCCATGATCTGTCAACGCTTCCATAATAATATTTCCATAGCCAACTTTCGTAGCCAGTAGAAATGGAGTCCGCCCATCGCGGTCTGGTGCATTTACGTCAATATTGGCCTTCTCGAGGAGCAGTCGAACGGTTGCCTCCGAACCGAAAGCCACAGCTCTGTAGAGGAGTTAATTAGGAAGGCAGCCTTCAGGGAGGAGAAGTTGAACGGCATCAGCATGGCCAGCACTTACAGCCGCCATAAGAGGCGTAGTTCTCGACTTGTCCGGCTGCTCAGCATCAATGTCAGGTGTGCTGAGCAGATTCTTTAGCGCTTCAACATTCCCTTCGGTAGCGGTGTGCCATAGAACATTCCGACCTGATTGATCTTTGTGTGTTAACAGAGCCGAAGGGAGGAGGAGCTTAAAAGCTCCAGCGTGATGGAAATGATAGCCACCATTAAAGCTGTAATCAGCATCTTTGGCTCCTCACTCGCGGTTCCCCACGCGCTACGTTCGACTACAAAGCGGTCCAGGATATGTTCCGAACTGCAGCCCGGGAGAGGTGGATCGCACCGGTAAACTACAGCATTGTACGTCAACGGATATCAGACATCTCTAAGGGCAAGCGACCCGGTTCAGATCTTGTCATCTTGGACGACGAGTTCTCAATCGCCTCCAAACAACTTTGGGAGTTCTCTCTCATCGAACGAGTGTCAGGGAAAGTTTTGATCAATACCACTATCGCTCATGAGCATGGACTCAACCACGCGGTATTAGGGTCCCGTTGCGTCAAAATGATCAGCGAGATGCATGCCAAGGCTGTATTCTCCTCAAAACGCAAGAAAATCGATCGCATGACCGTACACCAGGTTGCAGCGAAGTTGAAGGAGGCGGGTATCGGCCCTGAGACTATCGTCCTGGTGTGGGCTGTGAACAATGTCGACTTGAAGATTCTAAGACAGTTTTTGGAATCGGCGGGATACTATGATATCTTGCCACTTGACAAGAACTGCATCCCATTGATTCATGTTCTCCGTCCGAATCTGCCCAAAATCAAACAGAAGGCTTTCCCCCTGAGGCTCGAGATCTTATTCCCAACCATGTTCCCTGTACATCCGCTGGTTGGGCTCAATCATGAGGCGCTTGTCGACTGTCAACAGACGCGACTGGTCTGTATGGGGTTTAACGAACTTTCTCGGCTAGTCGAAGAGCGAGGGACGGAATGGCAGCCGGAGACTGTCGCGAGATCCTCGCAGACGACTATCCTCGATTTCCTGAAGAAGAGAGATCGTGACGGGAAAGGTAGGGGTTATATTCTATTGTCCGTTGAGCTGGCGCTACTAACAAAATGAATAGATGGTTCTAAATATATGTCGGTTGGAAAGGAAGGTGCGAAGGCGAAACGAGCACGAGGGTCTTGAAGTACGAATCAATAGAGAGCAAAAGCCTCCGATAGTGGGGATGTCTGATTATAGCATGGTACTGGGAGCTGACTCAAGCGGCGTTCTTGCTGAAGCGTGTTGAGAAGGCGAAGCGCAAGGGCTTGTTTGCAAGCTCTACGCCGGCTTTATATGTCTCCGGTCGATCGGACAAAGCGGGACGTTGGCGAAGGCGTAGCTCAGTGATGAGAGGAGCATGAGATTTCAGCCTTCCAGGAGCCCTGTTATTCAGAAAATAGATTTCGAGAGTCTTATCCATGCCTATGGTACAACGTGACGGTCAATGATACGGCAGTGCCGTCGACAGCCCCCTTTTGGCGCACTGGAAACTTCGCAGAATCCCTAACAAGCACTTTACTTCTTTGCCAAGTGTGGTCTACTACTAAAGCAGGTGGTCTTTTAAGGCGTATTGTCTTAAGGAGCGAAGATCGTCATTGCCACCGTCATTTCAGGTTCAGATTATTTTTCCAAGACCAGATATCTTATTCAGAGGCCTTTGATATCATTGAACAATGATATCCAACAAGATTCCTAGGATATATTTGCTTATCCATGGCTCATTCCCCATTTTCCACGATAACTTATACCCTAGAGATCTGATTCTTCACCCACTTTTCCAAGCCTCCCATCGCAACAATCGCCTGCACGTTCGGCGGCAGCTCCCCAACCTTCTGGCTCCATGTCTCTCCACCCTCGCCCTCAGTGACCGTGACCTTACTACTTCGCACATCCCAGTCAAACGTCCACCCTGTCCGCCTTGTCCGCACTTTTTCGCCGCCGCCAAACTCCTCCCTTAGCCGCCTCACCAGCCTCGGCACTTCCACCCCCATAAGCGCATTATTGATGCAATTCCTGCTGAATATGTTTCCAAAGCTCCCTGCCACCACGAGCGGGATCCCCTTCGCAAGGATCGCTGTAGCCGCCTGCTCGCGCGAGCTTCCACATCCAAAATTGAAGCCCGCCACTAATATGTCGCCAGGTTGGGCTAGGGATGAGAAGGAGGGGTCGTAGTTCTCCATGACCACCTGCGCCATAATGTCGCGCGTAATGTCATCCCGGTAGGTGTACTTGCCCGGGTAGATGCCGTCTGTGTTGATGTTGTCGGCGTCGCAAAAGACGATCTCGCCTGATACTTCCTCGGGGAAGCCCGGGAGGACCTCAATCAGTGTCTCGCCAGTCTGGTCTGCAGCCGAGTTTACGGTAGCATCCATTATGGTGTTGCCAACAGCACCTGTAGCAGCGACAGGGCTGCTCTCAAAGCTCTTCTTAGCTGAGGAGATTATACTCTCAGCTTCTGCCACGAGACTTTCCAACGCATCGACGACGCTCGCCGCTCGGTCCTCCTCGGCATTGCCGTTACCCTCGCCGATGATGACCTTCTCAACGCCCTCGGGCTTCTGGTACCAGCCGGGCCCGGCTATTTCCCCCTTTAGCGCACTTGCGGCAACGACTTCAGGACTGGCTAAGTAGGCATGCGCCAACGTGCTCCCCATACGCCCGTTCCAGTTGCGGTTGGAGGTGCTAATACCGACGTCTCCGGGCTTTAAAAGACCGCGACCGAGCCCGATGCAAGCATTACACGCAGCAGGGTTTTCGATACAACCGGCGTCAAGCAGGACACGCCAGTCTCCAGATTGTTCCGCAATCTTTTGCTCCAGTAGGGAAGCGGCCGAAATATAGAACTCCACGCCGGGCGCAATCTTAGGAATGGGGCCACCCTTGGCCGCTTCTCTGAAGACGTTTGCGGCGGCAGCAATGTCTGAGGCGCGCGAGTTGGTACATGAGACGAGATAGGCCTTGTTGATTTTGATGCCTTGTGCCTCTAGGTCCTTGACCGGCGTGGCCACCTTGACTGAGTTAGGGCCAGAGACATAGGGCGATAACGTAGACAAATTGAGGTATAGAGACTTGGCGTAAGTCGCTCCTAGATCCGGTCTCAGAGGATCTCGAAAGAGTTCCTCCACCTTGTTGTGCGTGACTCGAGCCCTGCCGCCAAGATCTGGGTTCAAGATAACCGACGCCGTTGCCTTAGCGCGTAGCCAGGCTTGCAGTGTAGCGTCTATTGGGAAAATACCAGCTACAGCCCCCCACTCGGTAGTCATGTTTGAGATAGTGAGCCTATCGTCGATCGGTAGGGTACTGAGCGTACGTTCCGAGCCTGTGAATTCGATGGCATGGTTCAACACCTCATCCTGGTTGAATAACGCGCATAGTGCGATAATAACATCCTTGCCTGTGACGCCTTGCGGTAGTAAGCCAGTAAAGGTGACCTTCGCGATAGGGGGAATCTGCCACCACGTCTGTCCAGTCGCCCAGATGCTCGAGGCATCCGATCGCACGACTGGTGTTCCAAGGGCACCAACCCCTCCATACATGTTTGAGTGTGAGTCTGAGGCCACTGTGAGCGTCCCCGGCCACGCATAGCCTTCCTCGATCATGATCTGGTGGCCGATACCTCGACCAGCGTGATAGAAATCAACACCATGTTGCCGGGCAAAGTTTTCGATGTTTCTGTATTTCTTAAGATTGCTCTCGCTCTTATTTTGGACATCGTGATCCAAGCAAATGACTATTTGCCGGTTGTTGAAGATCTTAGTAGCGCCGAGAGATGTGAACTTCGTTATTACGGGGGAAGAGTTGTCGTGGGTCATGCATTGCGCTGGCGAGATAGAGACATAGTCGCCGGCCCTGACCTTCTTGCCCGGCGGGAGCCCAATCGAGTATTTCTGCACGATTTTCTCGATCAAGGTTTGCGGATTTTCGACTCGGGCAGATGGTGCGGCGGATAGTAGCACCGCTTGATCCTCAATCTCGGAGTGGAACGCATTCTGTGTCCGCACCGGCGTTGTGTAATACGCCTGACGATATTGTCGACTTGCGTATGGCGTCACTGCGAGCCTCCCCCAGCCACGCCTCGCGCCAGCGGTTGCCAGGCTTCTCCCCTGCACCAAGGTCAGCTGAGATAGTCGCTGCTACCAAGAGAAGCGGTCCGCATATCCGACTTACCACGAGAACAGTCATCACAGATGAAACAAAACGGATAACAATATCTGGTTGGCATAAACAAGACCAGTTAACCGCCAGATCGTCCCGAATAACCTATCTCACGAATTCTGAGTCGTCGTTATGTAGACTGAATGGAATTAGGATGCCGATTTTTCGCGCCCGGAATGAAAGCGGTCGGAACCGGCAGAAAGCACTGGCCACCATAACTAACTATCAACAAACGGAGCACCTGATCCGCCACGTGAGAAGCCACTTTATATACCAGGTTGATCACGCTCTTTTAATGCCACCGCACACGAGGTTAGGCATAACCTGACACCGGGAGGGGGTTGCAAACCTGACAACGCTTGTAGGTCACAATGAAAATCATATACCTCTCTTAAGAAGCTCTCATCGCCCCTAAAACCCCCAGAACTAATCATAACTGTGAAGGCTTGACACGGAGGGTGGCCCAGACGTGTGGCCTAGCGTGGGCTATACTCAGTTAAAGAAGAGAAAGGAGAAAAGGAAAAGGTAAGCTGACCCGGCCTCTAGAAAAGGAGGGTCCGGGCCAGTGCGCGTTACCGGGTCAACGCGCGCATATAGGTTCGGAAGAACGCGTTCGGGCCTGGACAACAACATCGGGCACCGGCCCGTCACAATAGCAACTTTAACTGGGGCGGCAGATGGAGGCTCCTGAACACCGCCACAGTCAACACCCCGAGCGTACCCACCGTACACCCTCTACGCACCTCTGCATAGGTTAAAGCAGCAGCAGCACCGGCCCACTCACGAAGAAGGAAATGGGCGAGGGCAAGATTCGGGCAGCACTTTATTCTGTAACACCTTCTGTATCGGCTCTATCGCGTTCGATATCAGAGTGGCGAAGAAGTTCTATCAGCACTTCAAGGTGTCCTCTGGCAGAGGCGTGCCAAATAGCATTTCGCCCTTCTAAGTCGCAGTATCTGAGGTTGACTCTCTGGATAATGTGCTTCGTACAATGAAGATGTCCCTGTCCAACGGCTGCCAATAGTGCAGTAGAGTGGGCCGGCATGCGGCGATGGCTCTGTTTACCACTGTCGCCCCAGTCTATGAATTCAGCATCTGCATCCACAGTGCTTTGACCGAGAAGATTGATTCCTATATCCTTAAAGCCATGCTTTGCTGTGTTGTATAGAGGAGTCTTTCCCCACCGGCTGATGGTGTTTGGTTTAGCACCCTTTCCTAGAACCATTTCAACTATGGCTTGCTTTGAAGGATCTTTATGGCCTCAGCGTTATCAGTGGTGTTGACGTCGTAGTTGTGGACTGTGATGAGCAACTCAACCAGGCTCTGGTGTCCGTCGTAGCACGCTTTTGTAATAAACGACTCGATATTGCCGACGAGTCTTGCCATTTGAGTCAGGCTGAGTTTGGAGAAAGTTGATACCTCGGAGTGTCCACTTTGGTTAACGGAATGGCCGGCCTCTTCGATCGCCTCTGCTTGTTGCTCGGCAAGTTGGGAATGATATGTCCAATACGCTGTGGCATATTTCGCGAATGGCATAGTCCCAAGCCTTAGTATCTGATCATCTGGTACAAGAGGAGCCATACTCAGGTACGTGACGCAGAGCCATGCCATCATAGCCTCTGCGCCAGCAAACCAATGTGACTTCTTCCGCTCGGAGTACTCCTAAGCAGACTTGTATACCAGGCGGACAACGTCACTTTCCTCATCTACGGTGATGAGACCCGCACAGGCAGCAACCACGTCATCGATACTGGGGATGTTATCCTCGTCAAGGACCTTATCAGCGGGCTCAAGCGCGAGAACATAGACTAGTTCCTCTATCATAAGTGGTCTTCTTGCGTAGGTAACGATAAGGAGTCCATTTTTGGCAAGGACTTCGGAGCTAGAGCCTTGTGAACTGACTCGGCGCATTGCTTCTTCATAGGCATCGTCATAGACTGATGAACCTGCCAAAAGTTTTGACAGGGCGGCCCGAATTGCCTTTATAGTTTTCTTATCTGTCAACGATCGAAGATGGAGTTCAGCCAGGAGGAACCTAAATTTAATAACTATCAGATTTGAGACTATGCGTGTAGACAAGGGTTCTGAACTTGCATTCCCCCACTGGCCTCTATTATAGAGTCTGTAATCTCCAGTTGCAGTTGCGGTGATCGCAAAACGAATGCGGGTAAAAGCTGGGAGAGATGATCTCTCTGATAGACACGGACGTCTTCATCGCTTGCTCTGATCTCGACGCGGAAGGCTCTGTTTTCACTGAATGGCCGCTGGATTTCAGGTATATCTCGCGACGTTAGGAAAAGGTTTGCTTTGACCTCAGATCGCAGTTTCAAGAGGTCCTCTATGAGAGGCCGTCGGATTCTAGTTGCTAACTTATCTAGAGTATCTACTAGCACATTGATATGGGCGTATTTTGACAGAACAGTCCTAAGGAGCTGGGAGATCTGTGGTCGCGGAAGAGCTCGAACTGGTGACCTCTGCTTCTCGTAGATTGATGTTATTGCGTCTGGAATGACGGCCATTTGTTGGAGTGTTGACCGGAGTATGCTACGCAGAACCTTAGTAGCATCCTGGCTCTTGTCCTGGTAAGTGCAGTATGCGTAAGTGGGTATCGTATCTGGGTCTGTCCCAAATCGCTCCTGTAGCTGGGCAATTACAACCGCCATCGTGATTATCTTTCCTGCACCAGGCATTCCAGGGCAGGAGAGAATAGCACCCTTTTCTCCTTGCCATTTGGAGTATTCATGTGACTCAAATAGCCACTTCCGTGAGCCGGGCTGGGCGCGACTAACCAGGTCACTCTACTGTGCGGAATGGTCTGTCGTACTGACCCATTCCAGGATGTCTTGTCGTTTCTGGTCTTCCTGGTGTTCGACAAGCTTGCCCACATTTCGAGCTGTTATCTGGTCGCTGATGGCGTTAAGCAGCGAGACCTGGGAAATGATTCGGCCACTGATGTCCCTGATATCGTCACGTTCCCACTTCAGCCTTTTCCAGAGCCTCTTGCCAACGCCACTCTTGCCGACATTTCCTATCTCGCTATACTTGTCCAGGGTCTTCTCGAGCTCTCGAAGCAGGTCGTTACAGGCTTTGGCGGCCTCCACCAACCGCTCGCGCTGAGCGTCGGAGAGCTGAATGCTTTGGATCTCCGCATCCTGGACAGCGATAGACAGGCCCCGGACATCGTCAGATATGGCCTTGAACTGATCTGGAGCATCGATGAACCGCTTCCGGACCCTGGTCGCGAGCTCGAACAGGGTCACGAAATCACTGATACTTGAAGCCGAAGCTCATTGCGTACATCTAAACCTGGACGAAAGCGCACAGAGTGTCTGGTGTCTCCGCGGGGAAAGAGGCAAAAGGCTGCCGAGCCGAGCCTGATGAGGGGGAACATTGAAAGGTGCCCCATGCTGTTCAGCTGGCTGTGGCTGTGCTATTGGCTGAGATATCTTGCATGTTAAACAAGATAAGGCCGGGGACATGGTTATGCCACCACAATCATGTGTTCAGAAGGACGAAATCCTCTGGGTTGTATCTTCAGAGGCCACAAATGATTTCATAGATGAATCTCATCTCATTACTATAAGGCAAATAGCTTGACAGCCGAACTGCTGACGTACAGTCCCACATGCAACCTCCGTGCGAACACATGAATAACCTGGAAAGCAATCTGTACTCGACGGAGCTGATGCAATGTGATCTTCTCAATACCCATGCCTCAGAGTTCGGGAGACTACTATATAGATGACTAGAGAACTATGGGAAGATGTTTGTGCATACGCACGCTGTCTGTCTGTCCGTCCTTGACTTGCGATTCTTCGTTTGGGTACAGCATAACATGCAACGCTCAACGGAGACCAGTCATCATTCTTCCGGAGGCTACGATAGCGGCTTGCAGGTGTATCCACTGGGAACCTATGAGCCAAACGTGGCACGCCGACCGTGCTTTAGGGGCCTTGACCGAGGACTTGCGTCAGTTTACGGAGGTGCTTGCCAACCGCGGCCCGGGAAGTAAGCTCTGTGTGCAAACAATCCCGAGCATACCGGAACGGTATGATAGTCCAAGCCGAAAGCCAGTGGACGAGCCGGAAAGCGCACACTCTTCGTGACGGGAGCAGGTGTGCCGCCATTTCAGGGACAAGAGGCGACACGCCCAGGCAATCAATTCTATTAAGAGCAGCCGACTTCTCCGCCTGCCACCGCATTCAATTGCACCCACTCCTGTCTGTCTTCCCCGGACGGGATGATGACATTGTAGAGTACTGTCCAGTCAAGGATACCAGTGTTCTGGATTCAAGAAATTTCGTACCCGCAAGCTGCAGGAACCTGAGGTCCACAGTGGAGCCCCGCGAGGGGACCGGCCGCTGCGGCAGTGCAAAGTCATCTTTTTGGGGCATCTAATCTCGATTAATCGCGCCACAGGGCGAAAGCTCCCACCAAGGGGAAAAAGTGACTACCAGCTGCTTGGTCATGATGGGGAAGGAAAGGGGGAGGGAGGATTCCTCGGAGCCCAAGAGATATAAAAAGAAAAACCCCGACCCGGCGGCACGCAGGGGACGGACTTGAGCGGGTCGGCATGGCCGGGCTTGGCATTCTTCCGGGCCTGTGGGCGAGCGAGTGAGATCGGGCTCCACCGTGCCCTTGTTTCTTGTGTTGTGCTGTCGCAGACGCGCGTGTGCATTCGCGTCGTGTCCGATACGAAGGGGGACTATTGATTCCGGAAAGCCGGGAAGCGCAAATTTTCCCAGCGCACGGGTAGCCTTCCCGGAGTCCCCTGAATAAGCAGAGGCCGACCGGTCTCGGCGCGTCATGGCTGGAGGTCGATGATGCTTCGAGGACCCGAGCTGCAGCCGTTTGTGCAGCCGTCTGTGCAGCCGTCTGGCCGTTGCCGTTGCCTAGAGTATTCCGCGTAATGACAACATCGCTGTTTGCTGGGGCTTCTTGGTAATATGCCACCTCTCATGTTCTTATTAGTTTTAGAAGGGTGAGGCGAGCCCTGTCCGCTCTGCCTGTGACTCTGAATCTGTGACTGTGTTCCTGGTCGAGTCTGAAGATGCCAAGGGTGCGTCCATCCTCAATGCACAACCCCGATTTTCTAGGGGTGGGCCGTTGGATATTGTTAGACACGCGGTTTTGTGTGATGAGGCTGTGCCGTCTGGGCGGATATTAATTGTGCGCTCCTCGGCTGCGTCCCTGCAAACGGCGCGGTTTCTTTGCTCTTTTTATCATGCACTCCGTCTCCGATGGAGAATTCCTGCTTTTGTAAGCAGAGACTGGAGTGCAGGGAAGAAAAGACGGCGAATGGAGATTGATGGATGCAGGCGCGCAGCAAGCCAAGCAAGCCACTGCCAGCGGTGCCGCACCCGCAGCTGCAGGTACCGTACCGGTACGCACGGGACCGTGGACGCGTGACTGCAGGACGGTGTCTCGCAACTTTCAGCTCGTATTCCCTGCCATCAACACGCAACGCCTGCAGGTTGGCTGAGGATGGTCTGGGCATCCATGTTATGCGTTTTTTGTGCACGTTTGTACCTTTTGTATCCGACATCATGACCGAGGAGCTCGAGTCTCGCTCGACAATCCCCCTCTCAATGAGAACCTCAAACGAACATGGCTTCTTGCGTCGGGGGACGATTTGCAAGCCACCAGGGGAAGCTGATACCGCCAAGCTGGGCACTAGGGTGGGGGGTTGAAGGGGTGTGAAACAATAAACACGGCAAGCCACACAAAGCGAGCTGATGCGCCTTCTGCACCGCGAGGATCCTCGGCCGTCTAGTCTGCAACTGCGGTGAGGTTCATTGCCGGTGGTCACCTCCGTCACTTCGCTGGCTGGCTGGTGACAAGAAGTGCTACCACCCGCCAGGTCGACGATGTCTTAAGCTGAAATGGTGCGAGTGCGAGTGTGTCTCTTGGCTGGCGAGAGCGAACAACGTGTGTTCCCGACGCTGCCGCGGAGATCGGCTGGGTACGGATCTAGACTTTATGAAGGAGCACATTTTGTGCCGGCGCGTTATGATGGTGTGCTGGACGGTGTTGTGAATCTGAGATGATGTGACCCCAGATAACGTTAAAATTGCCATTTGTTAGAATGTGTTATGACAATTGCGGGCCCTGCATATCCATTCTTAACGGCGGCTAGCAGAACCCCTCCTTTTGTTTGAGCGTGCGAGTACATTGCATAATGTGTGTGAAGCAGCAGAATCGGGACAAGATGATCGGCTCCTCAATTTGATGACCCCTGGACTCGTCGCTTCCTGTTCCTGGATGACTTTCCAGGTTTGTCCCGGTTGGGCTGCTGCCAATTCAGGCGACGAGGAGAGGCCGGGGTCCCGCGTGTTATTGGTGGGTCATTCCAGCCAATGGCCGGTGGTGAAACAATCGGTCTTTTGCCTAACCGCAGCTGCCATTGGCTGGCGGGCTCAACAAGGACCCGCGTCGCTAAGCCCAGATTAAACACGATCGTGGAACCAGAAAGGAAGGAAAGTACGGAAGTACAAGGAAAAAGGGTGCAGGTACAAGGCCCGGCTGGACTCAACGGTCAGGAACGAGAGGGAACCCGCAGGGAACATCCGCCAGCCGGGGCAGGCTACTAGGGGGTTCCGTACCTGCGAGTACCTGCGCTCGTCCTGGCGGGTACACTATTGGATGCGCTGTGTGGTGGAGGGTACAGCGAATCCTTCCCCCCTGGCGGTGGTACCCAGCAGCGCCCCGGTGGTAATTTCCCATCTTCAGGGAGCGGAGGTGGTCTGAATGCCTCCACTTCTGGCTCCTCCCT
The DNA here is from genome assembly GCA_030052745.1 of Pleurostoma richardsiae. Taxonomy (NCBI): domain Eukaryota; kingdom Fungi; phylum Ascomycota; class Sordariomycetes; order Calosphaeriales; family Pleurostomataceae; genus Pleurostoma; species Pleurostoma richardsiae. The sequence continues at coordinate 674,132 of JANBVO010000012.1, forward strand.
CGTCTTTTCCCCCTTCCCACTCTTTTCTCTCTCCTTCCACCACCACAACACCACGCGCTCTTTCTGCCGCCGCCCCCTTCTCTCCATCCCTCCTCACCCGGCCAGCTAGCCAGCAGCGCACCAGCCAGAGTCACTCGTTTTCCTGGCATTTTCCCTCGTTTCACGTCTGCCAGTCCATCGTCACTCCACACCAGCCGAGACCTTTTCCCACAATTCTTCCCTTCCTTCCTTCTTCCTCTGCTCTGCCGATTCCCTCTCTTGATTGACTGACCGGTATCTGCATCATCATCATCACCGCCATCGTCAATCCATCCCTTTCCTTCCTCAGGTTCTCCGTCGAGGAAGCCACACTGACGCCAACGTCCATGTCCTCTCGCCTGTGAGCCCGTCAATTGCTTAGCCAGGGAGACTCAAGTCGAGGGAAGAGAGATTGGGAGTTCGCCTAGGGACGCAGGAGCGTGGACTCTGACGACCGATTATTATTCTCTCATTCCATTCGAGGACCCGACGCCGAACGAAAATCACCGACCGGAGCTGTGCCAGGGCGGGAGGAGTCGATACTCGACGGCCATTCTATCTATCAGACCATATCGACATCCATCTACCGTCCCATCCTACGACGGTCGCCGAGCTCGAAACCTGACTGCCGATTCTACCATTTCGAGCCCGCCGTCTGCCATCTCAAGTCGTTAACTCGATCTTGAGATACAATCTATCCCACCTCATCGTTCGAAACATAGGCGTTCTATTCATCATGAAGTCAATAACTATTGCCCTGGCTGCTCTCGCCGCGGCCAGCGGTGTCTTTGCCGACACAACATCGGGCTCCAGTGCTTCGACGACTTCCAAGGGTGTCGAGGAGCCCTCTGCCATGCCGACTCTAGGTGCCCAGATTGTTCAGGGCTGCTTCTCCTCGTACGGAGAGCTAGTTTTCAATTCTAAGCAGGAATACAACTCCAAGAGCAAATGTGCCCACGATATCTGCTACGCCGCAGGAAAGCTGGTAGCTGGAACTACGGGTGGAAACCAATGCTACTGTGGTGATAAATATCCTCCCAAGATTTCCCTCGCAAACGACTCGGACTGCAATGCCCCTTGCACGGGCTACGATCCTCAAGCTTGTATGTGACTGCTCATCATGCATGTCCTTTTATATGCCTTGACTTACGCCCAAGCAGGTGGCGGTATCGGATTCTTCACCATCTACAACACGGGTGTCGACCTAGAAGTTGACTATTCGGATGACTCTGTCGCTTCGTCGTCTGTCTCGTCGTCCACTGCCGCAGCCAGTACATCGGCCGTCTCAACAGTTTCAGGTGAGCACTGTTGCCACCTTCCAACATAATCAGCACTGACATCTCTGCAGGAAGCGTAATCTACGTGACGCAAACGGCCGAACCTACGGAATCTACTGCCCCGAAGAAGCATAGCTCAAGCAACGCTGGCGTCATTGCAGGGGTTGTCGTTGCCGTTGTAGCCGTTGCCGGAATCGTGGGCGGCGTTTTCTTCTTCATGCGCCGGAAGAGGAACCGCGAGATCGAGGAGGAGCACCGCCGAAACGCCGCAGTCAATGCTTTCATCCACGGTGCCAAGCCTCCGAGCAGCAGCGGAGGTATTTCTTTGACCGATTCCCGACTCGACCCTGTCATGGCCCAGCGCAGGATGAGCGATGGCAGCATTGCCGACAACCAAGACTATTCCAGGAGGATCCTCCGAGTGAGTAGTCTGATTCTCTATGATAAGAGAGCCCTTGGCTGACGTGACTCGTTCCTAGGTTACCAATGCGTGAACGCAATATCCCTGTTACGACGAACGACTCCTGCCTGTATCTTCTTGTTTCATCGGCATACTGGGCGTTTTTGGGAAACTTGGCTCATGTCACTGGCGGATCGATCCCCCTCGACGACTTAGCGGCGTTTGTACCTTGGTGTAGGGAAGCAATATACAGGGTCACGGTCATGGCGTGACTTTACTTTGCCGGGAAAGCTGGCAGCTCCCCACGCCGTCCTCTCCTTTGCTACTTTCGCGACACTCCTTGACGCCCGGTTTGTGTGACGACTCATTGCCACGGTCTTCCTGATGGTCACTGTTCAGTCACGTCGACATTCAGCACCGCCCGAATTGGTGGAATTTGCCGTGGGTTCTACGTGGGAATCTGAGAGCCGGGCTTTTTTGTTGGGATGGCATAGTGTGCATGTCATATTTTGATATGTCGAGCGCTGTACCATGTGCCATGGACATGATGCCGCTGTCTGGGGGCTGTGAAGCATCTGGAAGCGCTGATTCACTGTATATCACAACAGTTGTCTGGAGACAGCTGGAGGGGCTAGAGCTAGAAGAGAGGGCCCAATGGATCGGTGGGCCTAACCGGCGTCACCATCCGGGAGGCCGCTCTAGCCATGTCCCGGGCGGAAGTGTGCTGCCGACGGACGGACTGTACTTACACTTTTCATGGATGTCCGGGACAGGTAATTGATGGATAGACATACTTTATTCAAACTTCTTCACAGACGGGCTCTGTCTTGACACAATTAGCAGTATGCCGGTTGCCTCGCCGGTACAGTCTCCCCGCGGTGGTCACAGAAGGTATTATGCCGCTGATCCTAAGGATTCTCTGCTGTGAACAGCTGTCTCGTCGTGGTTTCCCCCACAATTAGCGAGCCCCTGGCGATCAGAGATCTGCCGATCGACGAGGGCTTGTCTGCTCTACCGCCTCTGTTCCATGGTACCGACCGTGCAGCGCCTCCATGCGGACTGAATTCCTTTCCCTGGTTATCATGGAACTACGTACAATAGAGGTGAAGGTGACGTCGCCGCCGATCGCTCAACCTGAAACAGATGCGCATCTTTGGTAGGTTCGTGCATCTTAAGATCTGCTCTACGTCGCCCGGCCGAGCCACGTTTTTATCTACCTATGTGGTGCAGGAAGGTGGGTGTTTTCGGGACGGCTAAGGGGAGGGGAGGATGATAGGTATATCGCGGTGTTGTGGTTGTGATGGGACGTCTTGGGAAGGGGAGAGATGAACAGCCAGGCAGGCTTCTTTGATGGGCTCAACACTGAGGGGGAAGGGTTGGGAGGGCGTTGGATCATATAGCCTTAAATTGGAGGGAGTTTGAGCATCTGATGGGTTGGCACAGCGGGTAAAAATGGTGGTGTAGGGGCCTGTTTTCCAGCCTAGCTGGTTCCTGCGCTTTCCCACATTGTAAAAATGGTCCTGCGAAGGAGCATCTGCGAGGCGTGCCCCCCTGGGGTCAAATCCTAGGTGTGTCTGGAGGCTGTTTTCTAGTAGTCCGTACCCTCTGCGGAGCGAAATTTTTTGCTGCTTTTTTTCTTTTGTGTAAACTCCATTGCTGAGGCGCTCTGCTCAGCACGTTACCTCTTGGATGATGTTCCTGGTCTTACGCCGTCCACCGTTCGTTCACCGTAGTTACACCGATCACCGTACACCGTCCACCGTGGTGTAGATTCCAGGTGTCTCCCGGGCCGGCAATAGCCGAGCCAACGTCATTTCTTCAACATCATCGCCGAGCCCCCATAGCTCTCTCCGTCACCACCTCTGTCCCCCAAGCAAGTTATACAACATACCGATCCAGCCAAAATGCCTTCCCGCGCGCGCTTATCAACCCCATCATCCCTGGCCCGCCCGCAGCCCCGCCGACTCGTCCTCCTCAGGGCATCGGCGCCAGCCGCGCGCGCCTGCTACTCCTCCGAGGCGAACCCGGGCCCCCTCGTGCGCGTCACCGACCTGCCGGCGCCCAACACGGGCCACATCCGCATCCTGGAGCTCAACCGGCCGTCGGCGCGCAACGCCATCTCGCGGTCGCTGCTGGCGGCGCTGCGGGCCGAGGTCGACGCGGTGCACGCGCAGTACGACGCCGCCACGGGCGACGAGCTCCCCCGGCCGGGGCGGTTCGGCGGCGCGGCGGGCGCGGACGAGAAGGGCCCTACGAGGGCGCTGGTGCTGGCTAGCGCGGTGGATACGTGCTTTTGTGCTGGGGCGGACTTGAAGGAGAGGAAGGGATTCTCGGCTGAAGAGTGAGTGGTGCCTGCGTGCCTGGAGCTCCCCTTGGTCGTCACGTCCAGTTGCGTGACGGAAAAGATACAAACCCCGACTGATTCTTGCTGCACAGGACGAGCGCCTTCCTTACTACCCTCCGTACAACACTCACCTCGCTGTCCGCGCTGCCCATCCCCACCATCTCCGCCGTCGGCTCGGTCGCCCTGGGCGGCGGCCTCGAGCTCGCGCTCGCCACGCACTTCCGCGTGCTCTCCTCCAACGCCGTGGTCGGCCTGCCCGAGACGCGCCTGGGCATCATCCCCGGCGCGGGCGGCACCTACCGCCTGCCCGCCCTCATCGGGATCGGCCGCGCGCGGGACCTCGTCGTGACGGGGCGGCGGGTTTCCGCGGCGGAGGCGTACTTCCTGGGGCTGGCGGACCGGCTGGTGGAGATCCTGCCGGAGGAGGAGGAGGAGGAGGGTGCAGAGGGGCAGCAGTCGCCCCCCAAAAAGAAGGGCGAGGGCGGCGGGATGACGCGGGAGCAGGCGGAGAAGATGCTGGGGCGGGCGAGGCGCGACGTGCTGAGCGAGGCGGTGCGGCTGGCGGGGGAGATCTGCGAGGGCGGGCCGGTGGCGGTGCGGGCGGCGCTGAGGGCGGTGGAGGAGCCGAGGGAGGAGATGGAGAATTTGATGTATGAGCGGGTGCTGGGCACGGAGGATCGGGATGAGGCGCTCAGGGCTTTTGCAGAGAAGAGGACGCCGGTGTTCAAGGGGAGATGAGCGGGATCTGTCACGCCTTGGCTGGATACTGTTGGGTCCAGGAACGGGCTGTGGTTCTGGGGAGACGCCCATAAGAGAGCCTTACGCGTCTATGCCTTCAAGAAGGCGTGCCTGTTCTACACGTAGGAGTCATGTTTGCTTGATATGTGGCCTATCACTGACAGATTTAAGGTATTGCGTAACACTGCTCGTCATGAAGTCATCGAGGAACAGGGCGTCGTTACGGGGCTCAAGCGAGCTGCAGCGCAGCGTCTTAGGCTCACAACACGCCTAATGTACACTTTAAGAGAGACTAGCGTCCTCTTTCTCTCTTGAGAAACATAGTAATGAGCAGACAATATTTAGAGTCCCTCTTCAATACAATAGATTCGAGACAGCCTCACAGGAACTCCACCAAATTTGTTGCCGGTATCCGTGAAAGTATTTACAGATTGACCAAGCACTTAAGTTGAAGGAATTGGAAGTCCTCGAGGACCTGCTCCATGGTATGGAGGTACGAAGAGCACCGGCCTCAGATGTGACCTATCACACCGCCTTTGACTTCATCTTCTTGACACGAAGACATGACTTTAAGACTGCCTTGAAGAGTACCGAGGTCCACGATCAGCTCGTGCTCGCCTTCCTCCATTCATCCAAAGTCTTAAAAGAATCCAGCGTATGTGGGTGATCTGGACCAAGAACTCGTTGGCAAGCCTGGGCACAACTCCCCATCAACGCCAGGGCATCTGCAAATCGACCTCCGGCATTCCAAGTGTGAGCCAGGTTATTCATGATGGTTAACGTGTTGGGATGCTCCTCTCCTAGCACCTTCTTTCTCATCTCTAGGGCTTGTATGTCTAACGATTCGGATTCCTCGTACCGGCCTTGGTTCCAAAATGTCAACGCCAGGTTGTTCATGCTGTTTAACGTGTCGGGATGCTCCTCTCCTAGCACCTTCTTTCTCATCTCTAGGGCTTGTATCTGTAACGGTTCGGCTTCCTCGTACCGGCCTTGGTTCCAAAATGTCAACGCCAGGTTGTTTATGCTGTTTAACGTGTCGGGATGTTCCTCTCCTAGTACCTTCTTCCTCATCTCTAGGGCTTGTATGTCTAACGATTCGGATTCCTCGTACCGGCCTTGGTTCCAAAATGTCAACGCCAGGTTGTTCATGCTGTTTAACGTGTTGGGATGCTCCTCTCCTAGCACCTTCTTTCTCATCTCTAGGGCTTGTATCTGTAACGGTTCGGATTCCTCGTACCGGCCTTGGTTCCAAAATGTCAACGCCAGGCTGTTCATGCTGTTTAACGTGTCGGGATGTTCCTCTCCTAGTACCTTCTTCCTCATCTCTAGGGCTTGTATGTCTAATAGTTCGGCTTCTTCGTACCGGCCTTGGTTCCAAAATGTCGACGCCAGGTTATTCATGCTGTTTAACGTGTCGGGATGCTCCTCTCCTAGTACCTTCTTTCTCATCTCTAGGGCTTGTATCTGTAACGGTTCGGCTTCTTCGTACCGGCCTTGGTTCCAAAATGTCGACGCCAGGCTGTTCATGCTGTTTAACGTGTCGGGATGTTCCTCTCCTAGTACCTTCTTCCTCATCTCTAGGGCTTGTATGTCTAATAATTCGGCTTCTTCGTACCGGCCTTGGTTCCAAAATGTCGACGCCAGGTTATTCATGCTGTTTAACGTGTCGGGATGCTCCTCTCCTAATAATGCCTTACTTAAATTCATTGCTTGCCGGTGCATTTGCTCTGCTTCGGTATATTTTCCCAGGATTGAATAAGCTCGTCCTATGTTATTAAAAAGATCCCCTGTGGTTGTTTCATCGTTGGAGTCTTTTCGAAATCCCAACGAACTTCTTGCGTGAGGAAGATACGCTATCCATTTGTCTCTATTCCCGTGCTCCGGGATAGGAAACACATTGGCAAGCTGTTCAATCACCTCTGTAGCGCAGAATTCTCGCTCTCCTTTCTGCTCCAACCAATTTTGCATCGCTAGTCGTACAAGCCGGTGGATATCGAAGAATTGAGGGTCATTCAGTTCCGTGATGAATGCGTAGGCCTTCAGAGTGCCAATCGCCTCGTCCATATCCAAGTCATCATCCCCAGGTGGTAGTAAAGACACCGGGATATTCCTCTCTGCGAGAAATGATATAAATCTGAGGTATTGCGCAGCGAGCGGCGCATCACGCGAGATATGATTGAATGATATCAGCCAAGTCATAGCTATTGGGTTCTTGGACTCCTCAGTGGTCTTATAGCGTCCGCGATCCTCGAAGTCTTTACTCAGAAGCTTGATCAATGCCTTATCGCTGGTCTGGCAGTGCGTGAAGTATCTGGAAGCTGAAATCCCCGTCTTAGCTATATATGCAGACGCTTGTTTGATTGCCAGGGGCAGGTCGGTGAGGAACTCCAGCAGCTTATTGGCGCTGTCAGTATCATCCACTTGAGTTGGTTTCACGCCCTTCTTGAGCAGCCCAAGGGATTCGGTCCTGCTCATCTCAGGCACAGCGATGATGGCTTGCTCCAGCTCGACAATCCTCGTTGCAACCTGGTAATTTCGGGTTGTCAGGAGGAGGGAACCTCTTCTGCTAAAAGGAAGATAGTCAGCGAGGGCTGCGTCGTCGAAGAGAAGATCCCAATTGTCTGCATTATCGACGATTAAGAGCCATTCCTGAGTGCTTTCCCGGCTCAAGGCTGTCTTGACTAGCGTCTTGACGTCCGCCTTGTCGTCGTCAATCCCCTTCAACTCAAGTTGATGGCCAATCTCCCGATAAGCATTCTCAAATGTGGTTACGTTGAGAGCTGGCACCCAGAATATAGAGCAGTGAGGGTGTATCTCACGGAATCTGTACGCGGCCTCGAGGACGATATGTGTCTTGCCGACTCCGCCGAGACCTTGGACCACGGTCCGCTGGCAGTCGTCTCTGTGCGTACTCGGCGGAATCCTCTCCAAGAGTCGGTGTAAGATCTCAGTGCGCCCGACAAAGCTTTCGTTTCGACCGAACGGGACAATAAATTTGCCTGTATAGATCTAATCAGCTAATGCTAACTATCCAGGTTGAATCTGTATGATAGAGTGGGTCGCAGCACAAGACTTTACTCACATCCGACCTCCGTCTCCATATTCTTTACTGTCGCGGGAGGTATCTTGCCGAGTAGCTCCCGGGCAAACACCGCCGCATTCCCAGCTGCATAATGCTTCCACTTATCGTTCTTGTGGGAATCAGCATAGTCGGAAATGCCGCGTATGACAAGACACTTCCGAGTAGCGTCAACGCCCGCCGCTTCCATCTCGATGCAGTGCACACCACCGCACCGCTCGCTGATCCGGTCTCTAAGCTCGCCATCCTGGATGACCGAATTACCGGTAGCAATCCTCCCTTGGTGGAACACAAATTCGCTTTTCTGCTCTTCCGTGCGCGATTTGCGCTCGACGAGCTTGTCCACATCGCATTCTGAACAATCTGGTCCGTACCCTCCTCCTTCATGGTGATAGTCAGGCATGAAGAGCCTGTCATGCTCGAGCCCAGGATGGGAGTAGTTTCGTCTCTTGTTGCTCAGCAACCTCCTTAGGTGGCTACTGAAGTCAGTCCGACCCACGTCATGGTCCGAAGAAAGTTTGTCGACAGCGTGAAGAAGAGCCCAGTCAGGTCTGTCTACGGTGCCTAGAATCTCGAATTCTCCGTCGACTTTTGATCTGCCGGATTCGTAATAGACACAGGCGGGTTTCCCATCCCCAGGCCACCCCACAACGACGTCCCCCAGATGGATATCCTGGAGGGCATCAATGGATGGATCACGACTTGGAACGCCACCACCTATCCCAACGAGCATCGCCATCTTGATATTGGGGAAGGTCTTGAACATCGATCCCGTCAAACGTCCAGCATAGACATTGCCAGTCATACCGCGTGGGCAGGTGGCGAGGACTACGTTGTGGCCTGCCATCTTGCCGAATATGTATGTGTTATCGTCGTAGTCGGTGTTATAGGGCGGGGGTGGGTGTTCTTCGTCGAGCATCAGGCGGGATGGAAGCAGTTCGATATCTGAAACAGGACAAATCCACGCTACGTGGTAGTCTGTCCGGCGGAGTTGCTTTTCGTTCATCTTGCTCTATCCCCTGGACGGGGAAGCAGGAAGCAAGACAGAGCGTGATTGAATGTCGCTTTGGATTGGCCCGACCGTCAAGCGGTATCAACTAAGCCTGCGAGACTGCTTTGGAATTCCGAGACTAAGGGACGGCGACGAAGCCCTCTCTCTGAAGCTTTTGATTCAATGTCTTGAGTGGAAGGGTAATGGACGGGGCGAGAAGGCTCGGGCTCGGGGGCTGGGGAGCCAAGATAGTCGGGATTGGGCTCCTTTGGCCCCCTATATCTGCATGGAAAGCTGTTGGGTGCCACATTCTGTCTGCCTGCCTAAAGCCTGCACCTTGCATTGGCTTCCAGGCGTAGTCCGCCAATCAACCCTCGTTGACTGACGGAGGTGGTGTGCAAGACTCTGGGCGTAACGCTCTGGATGCAGACCGGCCGCGACTGGCTGTGCAGCAGCTGCGCCATGATTGGTGCCAACTTCGCTTTCAGCATCCCGCCAAGCCGAAAACAGGGCTGCTTGGAAACTTTCGTCGGTGTGGTCAACCTGCCAGATCCCAAGGCTGAACCATAGCGTAGTTGATAGGTGCCACGTATGAGGCTCAAGAAGTTCAGATGCTCAGGTAGGTCCATACCAAGTCCAGTGTTGCCACTGAAGTACGCGCCGAGCACAGTACATTTTCGATCCTCGCCTGGTTAGGTCTCTTATACCTATCTCAGCCCGAACAGTATTATCAGTACAATGCCGGATCCCGTGTGTCATCCTACAATGATGACGGACAAGTTTCGCAAGCATTGGCAAATTGCGACCGACGACAACAACCTCACTCTCCATGGATTCCGTCGTTTCAAGACCACACATCTCCTGAACCTTAGGTTCATGGAAGAGGAGATCGCTAAATTGGACCATGTAGTCTATCAGGCTGGCCTCAGCCTGGGCATCGAGGAATCCCATGGCGACAGACTCGGCTTGAAGTATAGCAGAAGGGACGTAGATGTCCCGAAGATAGAAGAAACTATCACTGAGGAGTTATTATTGAAACTTCGCGCTTTACTCCAGCAATACGGTCCGTAACGTTCTGAATGATGAGACGACCGCACTCAATGTAACCTAGAAACAGATGAGGCGCTTACCGCTTTCAACAATGTCATGGCTATGGAGACCTTCTCCCTGCTCGACGATGAGAAGCAGTCGACCTTGCGAACCGACCTCACCCTGCCTGAGATATATAAGACGAGGCTTATCAGGGTCGATCTCGGGGCACGGCGGCGGACAGATCCGTTTCAGCGGTGGATCCACCGTCAACTGCGAGCCTTCCGGTACTGGAAGATCTCCAGGTCTCGGCGAAACAGACAAGGCCTCAGATGGGTAGGGAGAGACAGCCACTGGTCCTACCAGAACACTATCCTCATAGCTACGGTACTGGGGCGCGCGATTTCCGCCACAGCTATAGCGGCCTTCCTTGTTGTCCCCCTTATAATCCTGTCGGACGGTGTACCTAGAAGTGCGCAATTGGTTATAGTATCAGTGTGCATCTTGATCTTCTCATTTTTGGTAGCGGCCATGCTGCGGGTGTCCAACTTCGAGATGATGGCGGTGTCTGCTGCGTACGCGGCGGTACTCTCGGTGTTCGTGTCGAACGGCTCGGCCACATAAAACCTGGGTTAAAAGCTTTACCAAAGTGATAATCTGAGGACGACCGGCACGGATTCGATATGGTGGTTTGGGAGATTGATGAGCGAGCATCCTCGACTGGGTTCGCGCGCAGTCTCTGAAGTACAGCGAGCAAATTGGGCCAACCTATCGCTTTTGACAGCAGTCCTTTCTCAGCGAGTGTTTACTGGTGACCATGTTCAGGATCAAGCCATGCTGGCTCCGAAATAGCATATGTCTGTGACAAGACACCAATCACGCTACCAACCACTCTACCTAAGGTACCTAGGTAATTACTGCTCCATTGCACGGCGTCTCGGGAGGGCTGGAGGCGGAGACGAGCAGACAAGCAAGGCCCAGATGTATCCATGTCGTCATTCCGCAGGGCCGTCGTTATGGCATGCGGTGGAGCTGGGGAGCTCGAGTACACCCGAGGTACAGAGTAGTCTTTGGTCCGCCGGCAGTTTATGGCCTTTTCTGCCGGCAGAGCACGTCATTGGCGTAATAAGTTATGGAGGGACCTCCGGAGCTGTTTGGATTGCCTGAGACCTGAGGGTCCCTGGTTATTTTGCCCTTCACGTGCAGTGGAGGTACAGTACGTCTGTGCCAGTTCCTCCAAAGTGGAGGAGGGAGGAAGTCTCTCGCCAACGTGTGGCTGCGATGACATCATGCACCAATCCATACATCATCATAGCTTCCCAACCACCACCACCACACCTTGAACCCTTTATTTGGTCGAGCCCCCCCAAACTTCCTGCCAGCTTCAATTGAACGATCAATTCCATATCACACACGCACCAAACAGTCCTCCATATTCGACCCAAGGATTTGAACAAAATCGAAGCTCTACGGTCTACCGATCTTCGACTCTTCACTCAGCAGCTCGGCTACCACTACCACTACCACTACCACTACCACTATAACCACCACCATGTCTTTCCTTATTGAAGCTGGATCCCGCCGCGCGGCCACTGCCGCCCGCACCCTCGCGACGACCACAATCTCCACTGCTCCCCGGGCGTCCTTCACCACCGGCACCCAACTGAATAAGACCGTCACCGAGGCCGCCAAGGACACTCTCAAGCAGGTCGACCGGACGGTCAGCGACAAGCTCGTTGACGGCATCAACATTGGATGTGAGTGACTACATCCTGCTCCACCCTCTTTTATCGCTTCAAGCGGGATGATCTGGATCACTGACTCGAGTACGGCAGCTACCGTCGCGGGGAAGGTCAAAGAGGCCGCATCAGACGTCACGGCCGGCAAGCCGACCGGGCAGGCCGCAGAACTGCGTGGTGAGGCGTCCGGTAAAGCGCAGGAGCTGAAGGGCAAGGCAAAGGGGACAGCGGAGAACCTGGAGGGCAAGGCCGAGGGCAAGGCCTCTGAGCTGGCGGGCAAGGCGAAGGGCGTTGCTGCCGAGGCCGAGAAGAAGCTGTGATCTGCCCCCCTCAATTGGTGTCTGTCCGTTGATACTGTCTCGAACTTGAGAAGGATGAAAGGGCTGCTGGGGAAAATGGAGGTCATCACGGCGCTCGAAGGGCTCCATTGTATGATATTCTGCGTTTGATGTCACGCGCATGCATGGCCGGGTTTCTCGTTCAGGCTCGATTGAGCAGGGAATAGAATGATGAACGAACGAACGGATCAGTATTTCTCCCGGCACTCGATACCTCTCGCTCGATTGAAGATCTTCCGAAACGCGAATAGGATGCTACCAGGGAAACTATCAGACCACTTTTACTTCCCAGGGGTGACATCGACGATAAAAATTTCATAATAGCAAGCCGACTATCAAAGCTAACTGGACTTTTCTTTTTGCGGCACTTCGCCCTGAACGTTGCATCTGTTGTAGACCTTACTGTGATCCTAACTTGAGTGGAAGTTTCAGAAGCTTGATGGCGTTCTCCCTTGCTACGGCTGCCTTTTGCTTTGGCGACAAGTCAACACTCTTCCACCATGCCTGTGCCTCCTCAACCGTGTTGTACGGCGTATCTGAGATCTCAGATTAGTTATATTCTAGATTTTCTCGTTGCTCACTTACCAATACTGTACAAACACCGGTCTACGCCCAATTCCTGAATACTGAATTTCAGACCGGCTGTATTGAAAGTTCCAGATGTCGTCACGTAGAAGTTTTTGCGCCAGTAGTATGAGTAGCTATGCTGGGACCGGTATACAGGAGTACCTCGCATACTATCGTACCAGTATGAGGCACGCCACAGGTTGAAAGGAATTCTACTTCGATTAGTCTTGCACTAGAAGTCTATTGTCGGTTGCTTACCCTTCCCCCAGATGACCAACAATGATTTTAACGTTGGGAAATCTGTCAAGTGTGCCTGAATATGATTAGTAGCGCTCGAACGGCATGCGGGATTGGATTTGCTGTACCCGATGAACTTATGGCATAAAGGTGAACTGATAAGTCAAGAGAGAACCCTACACTTGCTCCGAGCAGGTGCTTTCGGGATGCCCATGGCTCCTCCAAGGTCTCGGGTGGGGGATAGCGGGGGTGAAAGTACACGGGGACATCGAGCTCCTCGACAGCAGCCCAGAAAGGATCATACTCCGGCGTGTCGTAGTACTTTCTCTCCTCTTCACCGGATTCATCCTTGACGCTCTGCCAGTCATTGACAAGGGCGCCAAGCATGCCCAGCTCTTTGACGGCTCGCCTTAATTCTGATGCGGCCTGGTGAGCATCGTGCATCGAGAGCGACGCAAACGCGCCAAAGCGAGCGGGATTCTTCTTGACCTCATTCGCCAAGAAATTATTGTCATTGTGAGCCATCCGCTCTGCAGTGCTTCTATCAACCTGATCTTGGGCACCTGCTGAAGTGATAGAGAGGACCATGTACTCAACACCGTGCTTGTCCATTGACTCAAGTCTCTTCTCGTGGATGTCAAGGAGCCCTGCTTGCACGGAATTTCCAAGTCTGACATAATTGCGTATAAGAGGCATGTATTTGGCGAAAGTGTTGCCATTCTCAGGGTTGAGGACGGCCTCCTCAAGGGCAATAGTCCCATACATTATGGTTGAATTCAGCGGCTCTGGTGGTTGATATGTTGGAAAGAAAAAGGGAAAAAAGAACCATGATGAGCAGATCTGCCTACACTATATAATGTAGCAAAATTAACATCTCGCTGCTTCGCTGCTCCGGACCTTCGCGACGCGAGCATTACCTCGGTGTCCGATAGAGTCCTATTGTCGTGAGCACGACGTGCGATATACGAGAATCTCGTTGAATGGTTGTGCTCGAAAGTGAGGTGATACCGTGATCCCGCCTGCCTGCGGTACCCAAGCTACGAATAATGCACGAATCGGGGTGTAGGAGCGTATGCTCTAGCACGTCCTGAAGCCGACAGTAACGCCTAATGCGGGCGGTCTACGGTGAATATTACACTCCGAGGCTGACATAATACACCATCTAAACAGTCTGCGGTGAGCACCACGCTCCGAGGCCGACTTTAACACCCCATCGTCGACCGGTGAACATGAAGCTCCGAGGCCGACATAGCCGTATTCCGGATTGGGGAGGCCTTGCAGCTGTAGGTCTATGGAGCATGTAGACGGCACAAGATCACCCCATCACTCAATAGCATCTTAGCTGAAGAGATTATCAACAATGGAGTAGGGAAGACTGCTTCAAGGGGGGGGAGTGAGGCATGCTCTGCTAGAACGACCTGGCGTACCCAGAATATCTCTAACGGGCCGTAGCGGGTATATAGGCTGAGAGCCCAGAGTTCAAACAAGATTCTCTCGTTTGTAATAAGGGGTCTAGAACGGTGAGTCAGGTAGAGACTTTCATAGAACATTAAAAGAGTCACTTGCATATGTATATCGGGCTGCAATGAAAGAAGCATCGGACCAAGGTTTCAGGCCTTGTGACATGAAGCTAAGCGTTAAGAACATATTACGTGAATCTGAGACTAAGGCCATGGACACACATGTCATGGACGAGTTACAGTTGGATAAACTGAATATCAAGAAGCTGACACGCATTTTAATAATACACGGTCTCCGAGAATCGATGCACTGCTATAATAGCGAAAATCTGGCACATATTGTGGACAAAGGCATCTGGCGAAGTTCTGGGCGCCGAATGGCCAGACATCGATCGTTCAGCCACTACAAGGACGACTCCTGCAATGTCCGATCCAGAATATATCTACCACTTCTATTGAGGATAGTGCGGTTTCTGTCTAAGCACTCCTTCTACCTCACGCCCCAAAAAACTCCCCTTTCTGCCCCCTTTCCCCCTGGATCTCTCATGTACCTTAGATTGTGATAGGCCGGTGAAGAATCGAGGAAGAAGTTGAACAAACAGTTCTTGAGGTGTGTCTTGATGTGATAGTTTATCGTGGTAGTCGGGTTACCGCTGTAGTGTTAGAGGGAGATTTCGGACTGGGACAGGTTAGCTTTTGTGGTATTGCTTCACGGCGGGCTTCTGGCTGGTGCCGACTTGAACTGACTTCATCACAATATGTAGAGGGCGACAGCTACTTCTCAGCCACGGACTTTCGTTTTGGGTATGATTTCCGGAGCTGAAGGTGCGAGATGGGTAGTTCCGACGTGCGCGGGATCAATATCTCGTCATAGGTATCCTCAAGAGGAGAAAGGATGAATGAACTCGAGACTAATTAAGTGCCGGCTGATGATTGTGAAGTTGTCCTCCATGCCGCTGGATTCGTGGCATATCCTGGCCTATCACAGCACTCTTGATGGAGCTTGGCTAGTTTGGTGTGGACCTGGTTGCTCGTAAGTCGTCTGTGGCCTGTCTCGGTCTGGCTTATTGGTTCGACGATAACCATGTCGTGCTCGATCATACTCAAGAAGTCGTGGAAATACTCGGTACAACACGGATTCTGGTGCAGTTCCTCGATAAACTTAAGACAGGTCAGCACCCCAATATTAAAGACCTGAACAGGGGCCACCAATGGCATCTAACCTCGGTAACCGACGGCTTGACGACCGCACATCTCGTCTCCGGGTCAGGACAACGTATCGTGAAGAACGTATCCGTTTTCATGCCCCACCGTTGATCCATGTCCCGTCTTCTCCCCCTGAACTCCTGGACGTACGCCCACCCTCCGAAGTACCAGGCCACGAACTCGAGGTAAAGGCATCCTAGCGTCCACATGTCGTACGAGCAGCTGATCATGCTACCCGGCAGATCGCACTCGGGGGCGCGGTAGCTGGGTGAGTTTGGCACCACGTAGCCGTTTCCGTCCCTCGAGGGCCGCCCGTCGTGGGTGCTGAACTCGGCAATGCCGAAGTCGGTGATCTTGAGGGTTCCTCTACCGTCCTTTGAGCCGTTCGGGAAGTAAAGCAGATTTTCCGGCTTGATGTCGCCGTGGCGGCCGATCATGTGGACTGGGTTGCCGGATGTGATTGGCACCTTCGCGGCTCCGTTGGATTCGCGGGTGACCTGGGGCGCACCCTCGGGATGAAGGAGCGAGCTATTGGAGTCTGTATCGTAGCGGTGCACTTTTGAAAGAGCTTCCGCAATGCCTCGGCACTGCTGGATTAGCCACTTGACGGTGTCCAGGTCCTTATTTGGGCTGGGGTTGATCTTCTCCCAGTATCCTAGCAAGTCGGCTTCCGCCCAGTGGAAGATGAGATAATACTCGCCCCGGTATTTGTAGGTAGCAAGAAGGGAAATAAGATGTGGATGCGAGTCGCCGCTTAGTCTCTTCAATATCTTGACCTCCCGTCTAAAGTCGGCCTCCTTCCTGGAGAAGAGCCGCTTCACGGCAAAGCCCCGCTTGCTTTCCTAGCGAAACAAATCAGACAACATGCGACAATGCCAGTTCGGGGTGAGTGGGCTTCGAACCTTCTGATTGCCGAAGTTATGATGGTCAGGATGTATGGAAACCTTGTAAACCTGGCCAAATCCTCCGGGCTCTCTTTTGTTCTCCCATGATGTAAATGGCAGGATGGTCTCGTCTGGGAGAGTGTAGTGCTTCACGTCTTTTCGCGTGCCGCGGGCAAAGTAAGGAGCCAGCATTGCCCACTGCCACTCTTCAAAGCGAGCTATAGTGCTGTGCCTCCACCCTTTGAAACATTGTAGGGAAGTGTGTCTGGCTTCTTTCCGACGAAGCTTGAATGTCCAGGGCCTAGACTTGCGCTGAATCTTGACTAAGGGAAGGTCGGCGTCACTGACACCCTCCTCCACGAAGTTCCAGATCTTGGATGGTCGCTCGATCAAAAGCAGAATGGCGAATATCTTGCGAAACGACCGTTTGTCCAGCTGCTCGCTGTATTCAGCAGCCCCGGTCGACGTGGTCAGTTCGCATATCTTCCGGGCCATTGCATGGATCTCGCTTTCCGTCGCCGGGGTCCTCCAGAAGGGCAGACTCTTTCGTAGACGATTGCGGAACGACGCTTCGATCCTGGCGAGCTCGGTCTCCACGGACTCCTGATAGACGAGCTTGTCAAGCTTGTGCCTTGGGAGGAATCCTCTGTCGCCTCCTGTCTGTCTCAGGATCTTGTGGACTTCGGCGAAGAGCTTCCGCTGTAGGTCGCCTTGTGTCCCGTCGTAGCTAATCGGCAGTGAACTGGTCGTCCGCTCCAGCATTGCCATTGTGTACAGGCCTTCTCCCAGGTCCGTAATCTGGCTTGGCTCACCTGGAAGACGCTGGCTGTAGCTAATGGTCGGCACACCCAAGCCCCTGAGTGGCGCAAGTGCTGCCTTGCCATCCTCATCGTCCGTGTCCGTCTCATAGCCGCCATAGTCACGGGGTGAGGCCCGGTCCTAGGATTTCACGAGTCAACTTCACGTGTCCAGATATTCACATGCGGACTCATCACTTACGATAAGGTCCGCATCAGATTCCTCCAATCGTGGTGCCGGCTGGCTCGCGGATTCGTCCCCTGGGCGGACATCGGATAGACCCTGCTGCAGGACAGAGTCCGCTTTCGAGTTTTGTCCCAAGGGAGAAGGCTTTATTTGGATCGAGGCCCATGCCTCCGCAAAATCGGCGTGCGCAGTGCCAGGAGGTGGGGTTGGCGCCGTCGTGCGGACAACAGGCAAAGAGACAGCCTCAATGCCAGCAATCTGGATCGCACTCTGGTTCCTCTCGAAAGCCAATCTATTGGAGTCTCTGAGAGAAAGGGAGACATCGCTGCTGGGCGAGGCTGGTGGTGTCTCAGAGTCAGCAGGAGTCTCTAACTCTCGCCCCTGCCAACGATGCAGGACCTCCCCTGGAAGGCTCGCGGCGCTTTCCATCGGGATGTTGCTTCGCTGGAACACAAGGCAACAGTGCCAGTGGCCATGGTGATAGCGCAGAGTGCCAATCAGCAGGCCGGTCGCGTTAAAGTAGTCGCCTGCATGTGCACATTTGCCCCTGTGCATGGGGAGGCTCAGGAGCCCGCTGATCATTCGCCCTTCCCACCATCACAGAGCCTAGGCGCTTTCGACATTGGGGGCTGAAAAGCCACCAATATTGTCGCCCCCCTTACGAGGCCGCCTGTCCATCGTGTCTGAGACCCCTGTGTTGACCGGCGCCAATCGCGGTGCGGCTGAATTCCTAAGCCCCCGCCACACAGTCAACACTGGTAATGGAGGGTAGCCCGTCAGGCAATACAAGAGGACTCGGGAATGCCGTCGATCCTTTTGCTCTCATGACCCTCGTCTCTTCAGCTCCCCGCCACTGCGTCGAAACCCAACAAGTGCTATCCGTGCAAACGATGGGCCTTTTCATGAGAAGACACCGGACAAACTCGAGCAGATCGCATGGCCAAAGTCGTGCAGCGAAACAAGCTCAAGATCTTTCCGTCGGGAACATCAACCCGGCAAAATTGACAAAAATGCTGGCCGCAACCTTCGGAGCCCAGTCCTACGAGATACAGGTGCGGCAAACCGCGACTGCGTCCCTGCTTTGCGAGCTGACTGACACGATGAGTAGATGGTACATAATGTGTATAGTATAAGGGCGCCGAGAGCTCTTAGACCGGTACGTTAACTTGTCTCTTTCACCAACACGTCAATCTATCAGCCCTGACGACCGACAGGACGAAATCGCTGGGTGTCGATGATGTATGGTGAAGCCTGTAAGGGCCCGCCCTCAACTGCGAGTGGCAGCCGAAGGAGGAGTGAGCGAGACGGCGAGCAACGGCGTTAAAACGGGCCAAAAATGACGGGAATTTTCGGTTTCCTGGGACTGCGCGACCCTTAAAGGTCGCATGTTTATGAGGAGTCAGAACTCGATTCTACAGAAAGCTGCAAAGCATCTTTAGCCTGGTCCTTTCAAGTTTTCAAACAATGTGTCTGCAGCTGCTGCGTCCTTTCTGCTACAATCCTTCATCCCTTGGGGGCTGGAAATGGTGTGACCATTTCGAGTTGATGGAGGGTAACATTCGGGGTTAGTGCATTGACAAGCCGATCCTAGGCTCCCCATCATTGGCTCTGAGTGAGCGATATCTGCATGCTTTTGATTCATGATACTGCAAGCCACAGAGAGCCTGCTTCTCTCGTTCCGAGCTATTGTGTTCTGGGCCAATGGGCCGCGCCGCCCCGAGAGGGGCCGACAGGCAAGGACCAGGAGCTGAACATCGAATCATCTGAATGGCGTCCGCGTGCCGGAGATGAGGCTCTTCCCCAGGTTCGGTTAAGTAACCGAGTCCTTGGGAGGGGGTGCCCAGGCGGACCGACATGATCTCACTTGGGAAGACAATTCCTCGCGATGCTTACGCTGCCGCCAAGCTCGGTTGCCTTTTCTATGCACCTGTCCCAAGAGCCTTGAATGAACTGATCGCCACCCTCAAACCGCGGTACCTCCCCGATGCCGAACCCAACACATGGCACTCGGCCCGTCAAACGGCGGGGGACCCGGCGCAACCTTTCCAGCCATGACAACCGCTCAGTAGGAGACCGGATTCTGGATCTCTTCCAGAAGAGCTACTTCGACAGCCAGCCCCAGGATTTTGTGCCAGAGGGAGAAATCGACAAGCAACATCTGGTGACGGCCGAAGCTGTCAAGAAGACCCTCAACATCAAGCAAGCGACAAAGGAGGATGACGCCCTGGTCGCCTTCATACTGGAACGTGCCAAGAAGGTCTTTGCTATCGCCGTCCACAGTGGACTCGATGGTGATGTTCTTTACCGTGCGATTAAACTATTTGTGCCGGAGGGAGACAATGACCCCAAATTCACTGATAAAGACCTCCCAATTGAGTACATACAAGAAAGAGCCCCTGTATCATATGATTACGAGGGCGATGACGATAAAAAAGGAGATGAAGACCCTGAGAGTCCTACAGACGAGAGTTGGGATGGGACAGACAGTGCGGGCGAGAGCGATGGCTCCGTGGACACTTCTGACACGGAAGACGCTTTTGAGACGCATGTCCTCACCTCTCTCGACCCTTCTGGGCAGACCTGGACACGGGCAAGAATATACCGCTTCTACAAAGATCAGTGGAAGTTTCTGGTGCCCGTATTCTCAACTGCGATCCCCAACTATGACCTGAAGTCTCATTCCATATTACCCTTCACTTGGAAGAGCAAGAAAGACGACGATAAGGACGGCGCCTTCGGCAGAGTCTTCAAAGTCAAGATACACAAGGACCACTACAAGGACCCGGAGCGGCCTGTGAGAACCCCCTTTTCGCGCCTTTCTTATGCTCTTCTCAACTATTGACGAAGGCTTGACTCCCTTATTGATTCGCTGTGGATAGACAGAGAAGTGTCCCGACTATTTCGCCATCAAGGAAATACACCCGGCTACCAATGAAGAGCACAAGGTAGTTGTTCGGAATTGGGAGTCTGAGGCAAGGGCCCTGCAGGCTATGAACAGTCTCAAACAGCCGAATATCGTGCGCTTTATCACAGCATTTAGGAGGGGACCCAAAAATGAGGAAGATCACTATCTCATGTTTGAATGGGCAGATGGCGGGAGTCTGAGGGATCTCTGGATAAAGTCTTCGCAGCCTGTTGGGCGCGAGCTGAACGCTGAGACAGTGAAACAGACGCTGAGACAGCTGCTCGGACTGGCTATTGCACTCTGTGCAGCCCACAATCTAAATAAGACAGGCTCTTCGTTCCGACACGGTGACTTGAAGCCAGAGAACATCCTGTGGTTCAAGGCAGGCTCTACCACCGGCTATGGGACGCTGAAGATTGGTGACTGGGGCCTGGCCAAGCACCATAACGTTGCCACTCAGTACCGCACTAGGAAGACGAGCACCCGGCACGGGACTTTGCGCTACGAGCCGCCAGAGGTCATCACCGGTTTAAAGCACCTGCCAGGTCAGGCCGGAGATCGCTTGTCAAGACTTTACGACATATGGTCCATGGGATGCGTCACCCTCGAGTATATCGTGTGGCTGCTCTATGGACGTGAGGGACTGGACGACTTCAACCTTGCCGTCCAAGGCGACCCTTCCTACGAAGCCCCTTGCTACCAGATCACGGAAGTCGCTGGGGAGAAAACGGGTCGGGTCCACGACGTCGTGGTGCGGTGGATGGGCCACATGGCTGACGATCCAGCGTGCGCGCGCGGCACCGCCTTGGGCGACCTCCTGGACATCGTCAGAGAGAGGCTTCTTGTGGTGCCCCTTCCTCCGCGGATGGGTAGCTTTGATGTGAATGATTCCGAGAACAGCAGCCAGCTCTCCAGGAGTACGACACAGACCACCCTGCGAGATTCAGAAGAGCCAACCCCGTCACCGGGGCAGTCACCGTCGCGTCCACGGGTTGTCCCCACCATTGTGCCTCCTATCAACATCATCGCCCCCGAATCCAGGGAGCCTTCTCCCGAACCCCCTCGACCACCCGAGCCGATGCCCGGTCCATACCGCGCCCTGGCAAAGGAGTTCCAGGACAAGCTGGACGAGATTGTAGGTAGGGGAGAAACTGACGAGAGCTACTGGTTCGCAGGAACAGCTGGACAGCCTCCGCGTCGAGGCTCCCAAGAGGCCCCGAGGGCGCCGTCTTCAAGTAACTCCAATCTCCTTACGGAAGAATCGGCCAGGAACATGCCGACCAGGGACCGACCCAACAACCGCCCGGCCCCTGAACCCGGCATGCTGGCGCCTCAGGAGCAACAAACTGTGCGCGACTGCTGAATGTCCACATCCTTTGAGGATAGAATGACTGACATTATCTTCATCACGATAGATTGTAGGTTCATAATATGAGGCCAAGTCCATGCTTAGACTGATTTTCTTTGCAATATCAGAATGTGAGTGCACATCAGCAGTCATTATTATCGTTACTAACTTAGAAGTAGTATGTGAGTACACCGATACTGCTTGGAAGAATGAACGCCCTCCAGATGCCGATGACTGACTCTTGTAGGCTGTAAGTGAACCGATGGACTTTCTTGAAGTCAAGTGCCCACTGCTGGGCTTCCTGCTAACGCATGCTTCTCGGGCAACTAGCATGTGAGTTACGGCTCCTAGGACTCACGGATGTGTCTGCTAAAACATTATTCTCTCCTCGACAATAGCCGGTGAGTTCGTGCCCTTGTCCCGTGTATGACATGCAGACGGCGGCTAATATGGGAACAGAAAGTAAGTTCACCACCACTCTTGGACGCCGGCACCTCTCCTACACAGGGATTAACCTCACACAACCAGCTCGATGAAGACTGGGAGTTCCAGGTCGACAATGCATTTGCAGGCAGTCTCTTCTCTCGGATCAAAAAGTCCGCAACGCTGTCTCTGCCCTCACCACGGGACTCTTCGAATCTCTGCGACGATTGCCAGGACCTGGATTTCTGGAGTAACGCATTCAATGTCGTCTACGAGATCCCAGATCTGGAGAAGAAGGCCGGCGATTGTGAGCTGTGCAACTTGTTTTGGGAAACCTGCAAAGCCTGGAATGGAGATAAGTTTCCTACCGTCCAGTTCGAGAGGGTTGACTCCTTCTTGAAGATGAACGGTGGTGGCCCACCCGTCCTGTCTATTGTTCGGGGTCCTGGTGAGTGTCCACATTTCTAACAATCGTGCACTTGTAATGCATTGTTACTGAAGACTACCGAGCAGATCTCCAGACACGAGTGGACATCCAGATCGGATTTCCGGAGCTCCCACCTGCTGGAAGCCCAACGCATTTCGAGGTGATTCGTCAATGGCTGAAGCTTTGTGACGATAAGAACAAGCATCCAAGGTGCCAGTCAACGAGCCCTGGAAAGTCCTCAGCGACCAAGCGACTGCCGACGAGGCTCATCGATGTAGGAAATGAAGGTGAAGCAACAGTCCGACTGGTCGAGACCAAGGCGACCGAGGTCGGCGACTACATTGCGCTATCCCATCCCTGGGGCGACCCGCCTCACTTCTGCACATTCAAGAGCAACCTACCAGCCCACAAGTCCGGGATTGACATCGGAGAGCTACCTGCCACCTTCAGAGATGCAGTCCTAACAACACGAGCCCTCGGCGTCCAGTATTTGTGGATCGACTCCCTCTGCATCGTGCAGAAGTCCGATGATGACGACGGCGACTTCGACATTGAGTCTCGGCGCATGGAGAGCGTCTTCAGCTCAGCGTACTGCGTCATCGCTGCCAGCCGCGCCAGCAATCACACCAGCGGGTTCCTGCAGCCACAAAGGCAGAGGCGTTACGTGGCATTGCGTAGAGGCAGCGAGGAGCCGTTCTACATTTGCGAGAATCTCGACGACTTCAAGAGCCACGTTCTCGAGGGTCCAATGAGCCAGAGGGGGTGGGTGTTCCAGGAGCATGCCCTCGCGCGCCGCACCATCTTCTTCACAGAGCATCAGACATACTGGGAGTGCGGAGAGGGCGTCCGCTGCGAGACACTGACCAGGATGAACAAGTGAGTACAAGCACCCACTGACATCAACCCGTATCTTCTCTTCTCCATACTGACTTGTCACCTTTCCGAAGCAATCTCGCAGCCTTCCTCGGAGATCCCAACTTCCCCCAGATCGTCATGTCCGCCAAGCGGGGCGAGAAGATCATTCGGTTCCAGAACCTCTACAAGCAGTACTCGCGGCTTGACTTCAGCAGAGACTACGACCGGCCAATCGCCATCAACGGCCTGGAGAAACGCCTGCTCGAGGCGTTCGGCAACGAGGGCGGATTCGGTATCATCGACGAGGGCGACCGCGACGGCCGCCGGACGGGACTGCTGCGGCGCAGCCTACTGTGGCACCGCTGGACGGGCGACGAGGCCAGGCCGGCGGGCGAGGCCACACTTTCGCGGATCAAGTTCCCGCGCGAGAGGGCCGCGGTACCGTCGTGGTCGTGGATGGCGTACATGGGCGAAATCGACTACCTGCCCTTGGACTTCAACGGCGTGGAGTGGACAGAGGTGCGGTCGCCCTGGTCGGGAAGCAGGAGCCAGCGGGCGCGGACGGCGGACCGGAGTGGTAACATCGCACTTACTGCCGTAGCGAGGGATGTCGATGCTAGTGCGGCAGGAGAGGGAGAGGGCAGGCTCATCTTGGACACGCCCGGGGGCTCGGAGAAACATGTCTTCAAGGCCGTTGTGCTCGCTCGCAAGGGTAAGAATCCACGGGAGCCGACGGGGCCGAGGCGGCATTACATACTTGTAATTACGCCAACGAACCAGCTTGATCGCGATGGGAACAAGGTCTACGAGCGGGTCGGGGTGGGTTACTTGCCGGGGAGGTGTCTCTCAGCGGACGGCCCAACGGTCAGGATCTATTAGATTGTCTCTGATAGGCTATGCATATCTTAGATGCTCAACTCATTCAATTTACATTCGTGATTGTTATAAGAAGAGCTACTATTATTACTACAAAGATCTTATTTCTAGGCTACACGTGTATAGTTGAGTCACATCACAAGTTTGGTTGCGGCTTGCGTCACTGAAGAGTAAGAGGGCTTTGGTCCCTGACTCAGCAGCCCCAGCTCTACCACTCATTACACCCGTCTGTCGTCACCATATGCCCCTCGGAACCCCGATCCTTGGCCGAGGAACTTATTTCACCCGCGAAGAATAAAACCAGATCATCCCGCCGTGAAGCACATCGCAGGCCATCGAGCCTCTGCCGTCTCCAGCGTGTGAGTACTAACGAGACAGACACATGGAAGACTCCGGCGCCGGTGCGGGGTCACTCCCACCCGAGGCGATCGCCCTCGCGGCCCGCATGTACAACGCCGCACGGGAGGGCGACATCGAGCTCCTGAAGCAGGCTCTCCCCGTCGGCCTCCCGCCCAACCTGACGAACGAAAAGGGCGACACTTTGGTATGTCCCACCTCGTTTTCCCCTTGCAAGGACGCCGGGATGCGCCGGCTTTAGCGCCCGGCAGATCGGTGGCTCGCACTAACGGTTGCTGCATTGGGGCAGCTCATGCTCGCGGCGTATCACGGCCATGCTGCCCTGGTTAAGCTGCTGATCCAGAATGGTGCGGACCCCAACAGGCTCAACGACAGGGGGCAGAGCCCGTTGGCTGGGGCGGTGTTCAAGAAGGAGGACGAGGTTGTCGAGGTATGTTTACTTTCGTAGAGGCTGAAACCCTCTCTCTGTTAGGGGTTTGGATGATGCTGAGTTCTAAACCTGCTGTGGACAGGTCCTTCTGGAGGGCGGAGCTGATCCCGAGTACGGGGCCCCGTCGGCGCTGGAGTGTGTTGCCATGTTCAAGCAAGAGGACAAATGGAAGGCCAAGTTCGAGGCTGCGCCTGGAAGAGGGAAAGCTACTGGCTCTTGATCACCATCTGAAGGCGTAATTTATGTGTGGTCAGGCAGGCATGCATCATTCTGTCCGTGGTATGAATAGCTATTCGAACTGCAGAAAAGCCGGTTGTGCTTGATGTTTCCTTTTCCCTTCCATCTTAGTGTGTCTATAGCGTGTTTAGTGCTGCGGATACCTAAAAAAGAATAACTAGCAAGTGTGTCAGTAGTGCAGATCGACCAAAGGCCCTGTTGCAGATTCGTTGCTGGAATCTTTCAAGTCGTCCGGTCAAGGCAGGACTGTATCGGTGCCTTTGTCGTGACCTCAGCCTCTCTTAAATATGTACAGTTGCCACAGATCTCTCAGGCCATTTGTGCCTCCAATTCTTCGACTGAATGACTCGTAGTGGACCTAGGGCTTCTGGAAGACTGTCGAACTCCTAAAGTGTTGTCAGACTAGCACAATCTCTAGTCTGATATTAAGAAAAGCCATACAAATAAGCATCCAATCAGATACGGGTCTTGTGGCTCAATGGCAGAGCGTCTGACTACGAATCAGGAGGTTCCAGGTTCGACCCCTGGCAAGATCGAAAGCAACTCCTTTTTTGCAACCCACGACAACATGACGACCTGTGAAGGGGTCTGGTGTAAGAAATGGAAACCTCCATTTTTGATGCTTGACAATCTCTTTTCTCGATACTGTGATTTCTGCAAGCCAGCATGCGAGAAATTGCTGTTCTGCAGTGTAGGCTCGGGGTAAATAAGTAGACTCTTGAATTCGGGGGTTAGGATGGTAGTACATTGCAGAGTATTAAAGTATAGTCGCAGGCAGAAGAGGCGTCAGATGAAGTGATAGTGAATACCTACCTAGTCAAAGTATATGAGACACACGCAACGAGTGATGCGCGAACGGTGTCTGCCTAACCATCTCAAGTTCGACGTGGCTGGGGTTTGAAGTTGGCTCTCCGTTGGGAAAACCGCCGATGAAAGGATGACAGTTGAGCCTCCGAGCAACAGCGCGTTCTGGTGTGAATGGTCTTATTCTCCTTTGAATGAAGTTGCAGGAGCGGATCCTTTCGTATCGATCAGTGCGTCAAAAAGATTCCGCTAAATTCTGACTCGAGCCACTCGAGCCATTGGACAGGACAACCGACGACCATCCATGCGCACAGTTCCATTCTACACCCAGCGACTCACGCGGGTGTGCTCATACGCGCTCTCGGAGAACTCACTCCATGAGTGAGAACTGTTCTCTGCCACGTCCGAGACCTTGAAGCCCTCAAGCTGGACATTGCTTCCGGCAAAAGGAATACCGACCACGCCCTTGAAAGACACGCAGGCGTTGTCCGTGAAGTCCAAGTATCCTTCCTTGGGTTCGGGGTAGATTTGCCCTTCTGATGTCTCTCCTCCTCGCATTCTGATGAAGACTCGACGGCCCACTCCTTTTGGCTTGCCCTCTTTGACTTGCTTCTTGGGCCTTCCCGGGCCGCGCCTGGTCGGAGCCGCCTTTCTCTTACCCGGCCTCCTGCGCATCTTCTCGTCCTCCTCCGTATCCTCCCCGCTATCTCCTTCACTGTCATCCCCGGAATCGCTGTCATTTTTGGAACTCTCGTCGTCGTTGGCTTCGACAAGCCTCTCCAACGCCGCCTGTGACTGAGACAAGACCATAGCGCCTTCGTAGATGGCGAAGTCAAAGTCTGCCTCTAGCATGTTGTCGCTCTCTCCATCGGTAATATCGATAGTCATGTCCTTGGCGTTCCATCCGGAGGATAGAGTCTCGCATCGAACGATGTACGAGCCTCGACAAGCCGACAGGTCGAAGGTCTTTCCCGGCTTCTTCGCAGCAGCCTTGGCAACGAATTGTCGGTGTCCGTCCATGGCCGAACTCCACTCAGCATCTCGCTTCTCTGCTCGTGCCTTCGCACACGTCGGCAGCTAGCCTCCACACAGCATTGCAGTCCCATCCGATACAGATTGTGAGATTCGGTTCCTCCCCGCCGCTGACAGTGTAGAGTCCGGGAACACGCTCTGCCTTAGCGTGCAACATCCACCTGTCGCGATTTCCATAGAGAGTAAGCGGCTCCGGGGTCTTGGAGGCATCTGGTTTGCCGTCTGTTAAGAAGTAGAGTTCCAGAAAGCGATCGAAGTCCACCCTTGCCCGCTCGGACGGGGTTTGGAGTCGATTCCAGGCCTCATCATCATCGCGGCGCTTCTTGTCAGCATCCCATGCCGCCGCCTCTTTCTTCCAAGTGTCAAACAGAGGCTGATAATCACGCCGCATCGCTTGCTGCAGAGAGATAACACCCTGTGGCACTGTGTTGCACTAATTGAGAAGAATACGTCAGGAACTCGAGACTAGTGAATGGAGGGGGATAGCGGCAGGGGGATCACCTTTCCCGAGAGCACGGCATCCCTGAGCAGTAGTTCCAGCTCGTCTTTGGGCAAACTCTTCTTGAATTCGATACCATAGTGGCGCAGCTGCGCGTCGAAGAATATCTTGTTGAATAGAATCTCAGCATCTTGGATTGCGGCCATCCGGTCCCGATGAAGCCGGAGGGTACTGGGATCGAATAGCTCGCGGAGACGCGACCCTTCGACGGGAAGGATGCCCTTGACACTGAATACAGTTTCGCAGAGCGTGAAGCCCTTCCACTTGAGCACCGGAGGCTCGGGGCGGGGTTTGAACTCAGACATGTGTAGCGAGATTGCGGTTCAATCGACCGCGTGAGGCTGGTGGGAGCTTGTCGAGCCAGACGGGAATCCAAAAGAAGAAGGAGGAAAGAAGGAAGCTGCTCGCAACACGAAGTAGAGGAATGCCGGGTAGGTAAGAGGTCAACCAGATACCTTCAGTCAAGTACTCAAATAAGGCATCTTTTCCCTCTGTCATATGTAGGAAAGCCCACAGCGAGAGCTTCATTTCCTGACTGCTGCGGAACCAAAGCAGGCCATAACACGTGACCTTACTGTGCCATTGGCTGCCTTGCCGAAGTCTTGCTGGGGTAGACAAGCTCCTAATACTACGCGACGTTGCAAGCTTGGCCCCTGCTGAGCTGACACCTTCACTCGAAGGCTTCGGCCTTCGACACCGCGATCTATGATGATATTCATAGACTCAGGGCGCCATTTGCACAATCTGTTTCTAAATCGTTATTCTCTGCGTTA
This sequence comes from Pleurostoma richardsiae, assembly GCA_030052745.1. NCBI lineage: Eukaryota > Fungi > Ascomycota > Sordariomycetes > Calosphaeriales > Pleurostomataceae > Pleurostoma > Pleurostoma richardsiae. The sequence goes on from JANBVO010000012.1 coordinate 702,389, forward strand.
GAAAGATCATGACGTCTTTCGCATCTCTTTGTGAAAGATGCAGTTGCATCCGGTATGACCCAAGCCTCCCGCTACAAGCGGATCGTGCCGATGAAGACGCGTCTTATATCGTGCTGTTGGACCATGAAGGAATTGACACATTCCCCAAAATGCCACTCGTCGAGGTCTCTGTGGCAAAGGGGCGCCAATTGTGTGATTTCTTCAGAAAGTCAATCTGGAGTCTACCCGGGCCTCCAGATGGAGCAAAGACCGGATTGACGAGTCTAACAACCTCACCAGAGAAAGTTTCCTTAAAGCTTACTGAGTGGCACCACATGAACGCGCGATATCTGCGAGAACGCTGCTCTCAAACGTGAAACACAGGCAAGATAGCTTTCCTCTATCATCATTGCCTCCCACTCTCCCAGATAGTATCGTGGTTATCCGGAGGCTCGGGATACAATATATCTAGATTGATGCTCTCTACATTGTCCAAAATAGAACTGAGTGATCCACAGAAGCCAGGAGGATGGCGCAGTACTATTCTGCGGCCTATGTCGCTATCATCCCAGTGATGTATGCCTCCGCCGGAGAGCCTTCTCTGGAAGAGTGACCGGCGTTCGAGACTGTGGTTATGAGTCGTCGGTCTGATACTAGAGTCCACGTTTATCTCTCAAAAATGCATCGACGAGTAGAGGCGTATTGGCATGTTCGAGGTTCGCCGCAACATGGGAAAGGATGATATTGAGGACTTCGAACAAAGCTCGGCACCCAACTTCTATCGGCGTGTGTACTCTGCCAGAAAAGTTGTTAGGCTGATTTGAGCGTCAAGTACGGTAAAGAAGAATGGATCACGGTCTCAGTCAAACCCCAGGAACCTTCTACAACATCCCCAATTTCTAACTTGGACCGAGGCGCTGCCGTCTTCGCGGATGTGGTGAGCATCACAGACGGCTTTTCGATTTTTCCACCGCTTCTCCAACTTCCCTGGCCATGCGGCGACGCGATCGCCAGAGACAACTGTCGAAATGGTCTTGGCCAGCTCCGGCTCGCACATCTTCAACAGAACCGATCACATAACTCAACAGCAATAGATATCAATTTGAGTGGGGGTAGCCGTGTTGAGCCGTAGCGGACAAGGTCTTCCCGGTTTATGGTACTCTGTCGTCGTTGTAGAGGGGCTAAGGCCGCGGGAGTAGGGCTCGGCAGGCAAGAAGAAGCACCTACTCGCTAGGTATTTTGTCAGTCTTTCAATCCCTAAGATTCGAAATGGGAAAACTGTTAAACAATGTTCGCCAAAACTTCTTGATTAACGTTGTTCCTGTTCGGAGGCGCTGTCTCGCTGATCAGTGCAGCCGTGGCTCTTCGATACGCCGCTCGCTAAGGGCTTAATCCGCGTTTCATTCGAATTCTTGTGCATTCTCTCCAACCACCAAGCGTGAGGTATGAGAGGTCAATAAAGCGCAGTTACTCCTTGTCTTCTTCTGATAAGCGTTCTCTTCTGGTAATTGTGCAGCGGACTATCGCAGCTATAGTCTGTTCTCTTTAGGTTACCGACTATTCGTCAGGATATCGGAAGCGCTCTTCAGTTTCCTTAACATGTAGGACGTATTGCTTATAGTGAATTGTGATAGGTTAGACAAGAAAGCCATGGCATAAAAGTCCAAAGAAGCGGGAGCAAAGCACGATTTGAGTGAGGACTACAGATTGACGTACTTCATCATCGATAATTATGTATTTCACAAGCAATGCCATGCAGTTCATGACCGGTTCCAACCTGAGTTCTACCACCCAAGCGACCTGCTAATGTTTGCTCCGGAAGTCGACCGACTTGCTTGGTCTCTGCAATGATCAGCCGCCCGCCCGCCGTCTCAGCTACGTGAAACAGCTGCACGCTATGCCGACTACGCATTTTGTGAAGTATGTTGTATGATAATAATACATATATACCTTGTAGATAAACGAGAATAAAAGAGTGGGGCTAATATGATAAAAAGGATATTTAAAGGGTTACGCTACCCGGAATAACTATAACATTCTAGGATGTCCTTACTTTCCTTTCTTACTTTTTAGTGTGAACCAGAAGCTTCTGACCACTTATTAATCAATCCATGTTACTTAGATTGGGGTGAACAACGACTCGGAACCTGAACAGCGAAAACCCTTTTCGCAACTCGAACACATGAGTAACAACCGAGAGTCAATACGTCCAACACGTACAAGAAATATGCGTGATTCCTATAATTCTACATGAACTCAGGAATTGACAATACACACTGTGGCCGGCGAGTTGTCGCGGCGGAGACAGATCTGAAAAGCGGGTAGCTCTCGCCAGTTTGGTGTCTGTTCCCCAGGAAGGTAAGACATTGACATCTTGCCCCCGGGCGGCGAACCGCATCCGGATCCAAGGTACATTGAGGTATCTGGGCTACTTCCTGTTCTGTGCCCTTGCCCTAGAGCAAGAGTGAGCAAAAATAGAAGGAGAGGAGGAAGCGACTGCTTCCTTGTACCTTTCCCATCAAAAGAGCTTTCTAGGCGAGCTCGACTGCGGTCTCCGCCAGAAAACAAACCCTCTCGAGGACACCTCGAGAACAAACCTACATTCTCAGGCGTCCTGTCCAAGTCTAGGCTTGGCCTTCGAGCTCCCATCAGGTGTCGGAGGACACTCTCAGCGTATACCATACCCAGCCATAAGAAATAGTTCAACACGTCGCTTGCGTTCGCGCCGAAGGCAAGTATCTTGACTTGAAACTCCCTTGGGTGCCCAACAACAGAGGCAAGTTTGACTCTGGTTGGCATCCTCCGATCAGTTCACACTGCAAGACTTCGGCCAGATCTGTTTTTGCATCGACAGCATCGACAGCATCGAGTGGAACTAATCGTCCGCTGGTTCGGTACCGAGAAACCTGCAGGAGATCGTCGCCGGTTCACGATCATCTTCAGACCGTAAGTTCGCTCGTCATCTCAGCTTATCCAAGGATACAACTAACAGATGCTTTAATCCAAGTGGAATTATCACCACGACAGACACTCCATTCTATTAACTGAGGGAAACGAAGCACCTCGCGTCAAGTAACGTTCCTACTTTCAGTCAGTAAGTGATCTCATCGCCTCACTTTGCGCAGGGGTCGAAGAAGGAACTGACGAGAATCAAGTTGCCAAAGAGTTTCCGTCAAGATGTCCTCTTCACCACAGCCTATCCGCCTTGCAAGTGCGGCCAACCTTGGGATCCCCGAGGTCACTCCCAAAGGCGTTCAGGAGTCCATGACTGCGCCTCAGATTGCCCAAGCCATGATTACGAATTCTTCGACCATCAGCATTCTTCGCAGTCTTCTTGAAGGCAACCGTTTCAATGCCGAGAACCCCGTGCACCAGAGAGCTCTGGGCTTGAGCTACGGCCTCATCACTTGGCTGGAGCAGGTCAAGATGACTACCTGGCTCCGCTACACAGGCAAGGCTGAAGACTGCATTAAGCCTATCACAGACACCCCGGACCCTGGTTTCCCGCGAGATCTAAAGTTGCGCGCACTTCGCCTGCACCAGCGCTGGGTGAACAACAACTGGGAGGAGCCGGACTCTACTCCCGCTGGCGAGATCACGTTCGACGAGCTCTTCGGACGCAAGGGCATCATGGATGGACTGAAGATCCAGCATTCTGGAAACGGACACAAGGGCAGATATGCTATGATCAACAAGAACTACAAGCAGACCCACGACATCTTTGGCAACAACGGCCTCCGCGTTGGCCAGTGGTTCCCCAACCGCGCCGCCGCCCTCTATCACGGCGCCCACGGACACTCGCAGGGAGGAATCTCCGGAAAGCTCGACAAGGGCGTCTACTCGATCGTCATCTCGGGATACGACGACCTCGACAGTGACAACGGCGACGAGATTTGGTACTCGGGCTCGCAGGGCAAGGAGAGCAAGACCGACCAGACGGAGCTGACCAACGCCAACAAGGCGCTCCGTGTCTCGCTGGCTCGGGGCAACGACGTCCGAGTGCTGCGGACCTCGCGTGCCGGCCATCCCTGCCGCCCAAGCTGTGGCGTTCGTTATGACGGTCTTTATCGGGTCGTCACGGAGCAGCAGGTCAAGAACAAGCATGGCGCGCTTGTTCCGAGATGGAAGCTTCGACGCAATCCTGGCCAGACGCCTCTGAACACCCTGCACGACTCGAGCCCGTGCGGCTACGAGAGACGTGCGTTTAATGCACTCAAGCAATGGGAGGCCACGCAGAACATGGATCCTCGAGATCTCTGAGCCCACTGCGTCGCCATGGCCACGTCGAGGACAGATGCGCCTCGAAACCGGCAGGCATTGGAAGGGATGTTCACGATGGATGGAACTCGACGATTGCTACGACAGGATGAATACCACAATCCTTGCACGAACTGAAATTTTGCTATGAGATCAACGCCCAGCAGGGAAGCTGAGGACATGGTATCGACCGGGAATGACTTGGCCCTCTTAGGGCATGTTGCTTGCTCAATGCCGGTCTAGGGATAGTGGAGGCACATGAGTCTACGCAGGCGTCTTTCGGAGGTTCCAGAGGGAGCCTCTATCGGTTCAACAGTTCTATATAGGCTTCTGAAACGAGACACAATGGGCTATTGAGAATGCTATGAAGTCTGAAAGGAGAAGTCGTGATGCTCGTTCGAGATTGTTGTCGAAGTCGATTGCTCATTTAACAAGAGGAAGCCCTGTCTGCTGTTCTCGAAAACGCTTTCAGGCTAGTAGAGCAGCTCAAAGAAATAACGTAGTACTATACGCAAAGGGATTTGCCTTGAGATGCCGTGAATAGTAGCGGTCGCGTGATACTCAAGGGAACCAAGACCCCTCGCCTTGAAGATCCATTTTCCTCGTGACTCCCAATAAGCACAGTAGATCAACGGCTAAAACTCTCTCTCTGTAATGCCATTGGAGTGCTACTCCATCCTTATGCCGGCTAGAGACACGGCCAGGACCAGAAAGGCAGGTGTATCAAAACACAATTCCTGTAGTGCAGGCCGGGAAGTGGCTAATGCCCCCCCGCAGATAAGCCCAGATACCCTATCCCCGGCGCCGGCTGCAAGCTGGATGCAAAAAAGGCTACCTATATCACCACCACATCCCCCCATTCGCGACACTCGGGCTGATCGTATTGCGACTCTCTCCACCGAAAGCAGCGCTGCGGCATGAGCCAGACGACGACGCTCTCCAAGGGCAACTGCCACTGCGGCAAGAACCGCTTCGAGGTCGAACTCCCATCGGGTCCCGTCACATCGTGCAACTGCAGCCTGTGCGCCAAGCAAGGGTATCTCTGGGCTTTCCCAGCTGAGGGATCGATCAAGTACACGAAGGGCAACGGGGACACCCTGATGACCTATTTCTCAGGAGTTCTGAAGCACGACGTACGGCAGGAACGGCGATAACGTCTAGCTCCTTTTCGCAACGTCCAACGCTGATAATGGTGGTTGCTGTCTACAGTTTTGCAAGATCTGCGGCACTGGGTTGTACGGCACACACACTGCCGGACCCCTTGCAGGATCGCCGGGCGTCAACGTGAGTCTCCAACGGCTTACAGGAGCAGTCCATTCTGGGTACTTATCAGTGCGGTGTCAGGTGCGAGCCATCCTCGAGTTGAATCCGTTTCGCGTCGAGGTGTCTGAAGCAGAGTTAGTTGTTCCACACGGCATCCTTGTATCGATAAACATAACTGATATATACTTGCAGCACGAAAGCACACGTCAAGGAAACACCAGCTCTGGTTCCCCCGGAGCTGAAGACTAACCCGCCCCCTGCAGAGCTTGAAGGCGACGACATCAAGCTCTACACCGGATCCTGCGAGTGCGGCAGAGTTAGCATCGCGGTGAAGACGCCGCCACTAGCGAAGGTTGAGCGCATCAACGAGGATAACTGCAGCATCTGCGTCAGGGTAATCTCGCTGCCGCTTCTCTCCCATCCCATCCTAGCTCAGACACATCCCATCCCCGTCTTCAAACACCCTCTCTTAGCGAGGACGACGTGCTAACGTCCGCCTGACAGAACGGCGGCATCGGCATCTACCCCGACCGCACGCAGGTGGCGATCCTCGGCCGCGAGCACACGACCGAGTACCGCCACGGGCGGAAGTTCAACGGGGCGCCCTTCTGCGCGACCTGCGGCGTGCACGTCTACGGCAACCTGTACGGCCCGCCGCGGGAGGTCGTCGAGCGGCTGCCGGAGGAGAAGCAGCGGATGGTGGAGGGCATGCTGCGGATCCAGCCGCTCAACATCCGGGTGCTGGAGGGCGTCGAGTGGGATGAGGTGAAGGTGGTCAGGGACGACTGCGGGACGGAGGGGTACGTTGTGCCTGATGACTGAGAGACTTGATATCAGCGAAGGAGCAAGGTCTAGGATGGATCTGCCGTTGTTGCACGCCGAGTTGAGTACAGAACTTCCCCAAGGGCTAGAATGTTGAGCGAATATGTTGAATTGAAGCTAGCCTGAAGACTCTCTGCCTCGTCCGTGACCGCTTCGCCGTACGGAGTATACCGGAACACTTTCTATCCGTGGCTAGATGAGGTATTATCAAACTGTGCAGAGGTTCGGTGCTTAGGACAATACCCGTCGGCTAAGCGACATGGCCGTATGTCATACACACGGCGAGAACGTTGTTCTCTACAGTTTAGATGCCCTGAGGACAGTTTCACTGAGGATGAAGAACAAGAGGATATCGCCAATGAGAAGATATTCGTTGAGAACAGAGGTCCGAGAATTGCCAGAGACGCATGACAACACGAAGTGCGTGTCGCCAAGGCAAGCAACGGGCATTTACTCGGCATGGCTGACTCGATTTGATTGCGTGCTTATAATATGCTCTGGCCAGCGTTCGGACTTCGGCTCGACACGGATTCCGTATCCGGTAAGAGACACGATGACATTACACTGCCTTGACTTACCGTCTCAAAGATCCGCTCCTCCTGTCTCAGACACAAATCCTCCGTCTCATTGGAAAGCAAGAAAGAAATAGCCTTGCGAAAATCATAGCACATTGCGTGTCCTGAGAGAGCCAAGCCGAACTGTCAACTGGCCTGCACACACCATAACCCGGGCAGCAGTCAGCTGAGGGAGTAAGCAGCCAAAAGCCACGAAGATGCCCGGGTCGTCCTATGGGAAAAGCACAGAACACTTTCTTAGCCGAAGCGGGGCCGAATCTCGACTGACCGTTGGTAACTTGGCATGGGCAGTCATTCGCAATAGACTGACTATCCGGTCTGACTCTCGCCAGCTCCTGTATTTTTGGCGACTCTTTTTCGCAAGCGGAAGGCCCCCAAATGGACTCGCTCGCAATTATCGGCCTTGGCATTCTAATCCCAATTCATGATACGCGAATGCGAACATGATGGTGTTCGTCATCAGCACCTCGTATAATCCACGTAGGTAAACAAAGGAAGAGGAAGAGGGGGGCCGGGGTCCCGGTTTTCCCGGGAAACAAATCTGCCCACCTGGCGGAGGCGGAGCGGCCATTGCGCGAGCGCGGGGGTTGTCTGCCTGCGGCCGAGCCTCCATGCGCCGACGCGTCTCACACTCACACGCAGACGCTCCTCGGACTATCCGCGAGGCCACGAGGGAGAGAATGCGAGCGACGAGCAGGACGCGACCCCTGGCGGCTGCGGCAGAAAGTCGTCGCTCAGCTGCATACGAGACGGGCAATCTTGACGAACGGCCCAAGGGGTGCGGTACGGTGGTCCGCACGATCCCAGGCCGAGATAAGCCTAGCGAGCGGGCCAATAAGCATTTGCGCTGTAGGGCTGACGAGCCTGCGGGCAGCAGCAATTGTGTCTCTAGGCGGCTGGGGTGACGAGTTGCAGAAAGCCACCTTTTGATCCTTCGCGGCGCGGTAATGCTGACGTGGACCGGGGTTTGCCAGAGGGGAGGATTCCCACGGCGCGCGCAGGGCCGCTGCTGGCGGCGATCAGCAAAGTCAGTCCGACTCCGTGTCCGTCCCCAGCAGCGCCCGTAGGAGCACACGAGGCCGCGACACACGCCCGACACGGGCCCCTGATTGGCAGTGCTCAGCCTCATCCCTCTGGAACAGGCCCACCCGAGACCCGTCGCGGAGGGAAATTTCAACCTAGCCCGGCAGCCCAGCCTACTGGCTCGGGCACTAACAAGGTGTGGCGACCGCGGGTATACGATGACGCCCGGCACACCCGGACCTGGGCCACATAAAACGTGGACGCCGCCCCGTGTCTGACATTTTTCGTCCAGCCCAGCAGACCGAGCACCACAGCGCAGGCGGGGCACCAGACCAGAAGACCAGACCGTACAGGACCTCTAGGACACCTCATCGAGCGGAAAAGACCCGTCCTCCCCCGATTCCAGTAGCGAAAAAGCCGACAAGATGTCGGACGGAAGCGACCAGTACTCCCAGGAGTTCCTGGATGAGATCCAGGAGGGCTGCCACGCCCTGATAGACGGCCTCGACCCGTCGTACGGATACGTGCCCAGCCTCGGCGCCGGCATCGCCTTCTGCGTCCTCTTCGGCATTTGTCTGCTGGGGCACACCGCCCAGTTCGCAAGGCTGCGGCGGTGGACGTCCATTCTGCTCGCTCTTGGAGCCGTCAGTAAGTCTGCCCTTCGCCCCAGCTGTGGCTGGTGCAACGTGGATATCATGAAAATGAAAGCGAGGTAGCTGACCTGCCCGTTTTACAGCTGAGCTCATCGGCTGGGCCGGCCGGACATGGAGCGCCAAGTGCCCGTACAACAACGACGCCTTCATCATGCAGATCACCACTCTCATTATCGCGCCCGTTTTCTTCTCGGCGGCACTGTACGTCCTACTAGGCATCCTGATCCTGCAGCTAGGCCGGCACACGAGCTGGCTCTCGGCCAAGTGGTACGCCATCGTCTTCTGCGCCTGCGACATCATCTCCCTCGTTATCCAGGCCATCGGCGGCGGCATGGCTTCGTCCGAGTCTGACAAGCCTAACGGCAACACCAAACCCGGCACCGACATCATGGTCGGCGGCATCGTCTTCCAGCTCGGCACCATGACGCTGTTCGCGCTGTTCTTCGTGGACTTCCTGCGCCGCATCCGCGGTATGTCCGTCCCGCGCAACATCAAACTGGTCCTGATCGCCATGGTCGTATCGTTCGTCATGATCTACATCCGGAGCGTGTACCGTACCGTCGAGCTGCTGCAGGGCTGGGACGGGTACCTCATTACCCACGAGGGCTACTTTATCGGGCTCGACGCCGCCATCATGGTCGTCGCCGTCGCCGTCCTGCTGGCGCTCGACCCGGCATCGTTGATCCCCAAGCTGAAGAAGGGCACAATCGATGCGGGTGACACGACGGACGATGCGGAGCAGCAGAGGGAGAAGGTGGTGTCTAGCGGGAGTGAGAGCGAGAGATAAGCGGAGGAGATCAAGTTACGCGTTCTGTGTCGAATTGAGCTGAGTATCGGATCTAAAGAGACGGATGACTAGAGACCGGATGGTTAAGCCAGGCCAATCTAGGTTAAGAGATCTTGGTGTTTCATTTGTTCTTCCAGGGCTATGGTATTGTCAGTGCGAACGGCGTCACGGATTCAAGGGTTTGGGCTCATCCCAGAGGACTAATGGGATCTGATAGACGGACGGGCTCTCAGAGGCTCGATCCTGGACAGCTAGGCAGCGACTCAAGGAATCCTTCGTAGTGTATTTTGCACAACCTTCCGACATAGCTCCGTGCAATAGTGGAGTGCACCCAAGCTCTGGACAGGAAGGCAAACATCTCTCGATCAGTGAATGGAACATCTCCCCCATCACAGGTCTCAAAGGGGTCTTGACAGGAGGCTATGGTGTCTGCAACCTTGTCTTACCAAGTGCAGTTCCACTCGGAGCTGACATTGTATTCCTCGCTAAGCACTTGGCTGACTTCAACCCAGGTGTTGTCAGCTTGACATCCCCATTCCGGCAGGCCGTAACGGAGAGGATAACAGCTTCTTGGGCCTGGAACTTCGCTGGCTCGTCATGGGTGGTCGGTCGATGACTTGAGGAGTCTCCCCCCCGTTTGCATCGTCATATTGACGTGTAGACATTGCACCGGGTACTCGCTACCCGATGATGTCCGCAAGAGTGATGGGTAGTTGTAGGGCTATTCACAAAAGCCATCTTGTGGCTCATTCTTGCCTGGCATCGAAAATAATAGAAACGCCAACAATGGATAGGAGAGGCAAGTGCGGACAGAGGATAGAACTACTCGATCCGGTGAGAGCCGCCTGGATAGGTCTCGGTGTATCTTGGCCATCGACCTGATCAACTGTATGTATCATCCCAGGACGCAGCACTAGCATACACTGGTGGGCTTGTAGAAAGTTCCATCTCCTACAGCTCGAGAGTGTGTATCCGTGTCTAAGCGACCAGTCACTTTCAAGTCTTCTCGTAGCGCGGAATAGCCTGTATCAAGATGAGTGGAGGTCCTCTGGTCATCAAGTCGCAGTAGTTCCGCATCGTATGCTGCCGCTGGCCTCACCGTTTGATGTCGCTTGTTCTGGGCGATTGCAGAGGCATGGATCTTGTGGTGTAAGTGAGTGAGCTGTTTGGCCGGCTGCTATCGTGAGAGGACGCACAGTGTATAACGTAAGCATGCACGTGACCTGGCCCAAGCTCCCAGTCGCGTTCGCGATGCTTCTGAAGGCGCGAAACTTTTCCAGCAACGAAAAGAAGACGAAGCAGCTCTCGTCGATTGCGCTGCTATACGAATGGGAAAGCTCGAGTCGCAGCACACTTGACCATTGCAACTACCATGGATTATTAAGCCAAATTTAGCAATCCTCGCTGAGCTCCGAAACCACGACTGCCTCTTCCCACTCGCCCGTGGCTTGGTTTCAACAAACGAGCCGCCTCCAACATGACGGCCTCATATCCGAACCCTCGAATACGCAGAACGGCGCAGAATACCCAGTACACGTATGTGTCTCTGAGTATTCGGGCCTCAACATTATGGCTGCCATGCTGACGATCCCAGATACAACCTGAACCGCCGAGTCCACGATGTCGTCACCTACCCTGTCCTCTCTCCTCAAGGAGCGACCATCATCCTCTGCGGCCAAGAGAACGGTGTCACGATAATCTGGCGAGGCGGCCGAAGATTGAAGGCGCCTAAGCCTGAGGCACCGAAGCAGGCAGCAAGAGAGAAATCGAATGGCGCCGACGACGCGGTGATGGTCATCGACTCCGACGAGGAGGAAGCTCCCCCAGCAGCAGCGGCTCCTTTTGCCGACAAGCCCGAGTTCGAAGACGATTCCATCGAAGACGACGCGTCATATCCAGAAGTAGTCCAGACTCTAGATCTTTCCTTTGGGACTGATGTATACCACATTGGTGTGCTGCCTATGGCTCCCTGCGCCGCGGAGGACGCAGCGTGGGGTGGCGCCGATATCCTGAAGGATAAGATGGTGTTTGCAGTGTCCTGCGCGACAACCGATGCATACATAATTACGCTGCCTTTGACACCTCCCTCTCACGAGAGTAAGGCGCGACCCGAGTTGCGCTCCGATCTCCTAGCAGCCAGTGCAGGCAAGGGCAAATGGGGTGAGACGTTGATCTCCCTCGGTGGACAGACCAAGTACAGTGATGGCATCGCCATGACATTGGTCAAGCAGAGGTCTCAGAGCTTGGAGCGAAGCAAGTCAGTTGAGCGACTCGCGCCTTCACCGACCCGCGTCATTGTCGCGGCCCATTCCCGTGAAGCCTCTGGAGTCTTGCGATTCTGGGACGTGTCTCCCAGTTCGAAACACGCAAATGACCGTCCGATCGTACCCTTCCAAACGGAGTATTTGCCCAGTCCACTCAATGGCATCGCCTTCAATCCGACACACTTGACACAGCTTCTTACCGTTGCTTCTCCTCACGCTGTCAGAATCTACGACTACTCTATACCGTCCATTCCTGCCGATGATACTTCCGAAGGCCCCTTCCCATCGCAGGGATATTGGCTCCTCTCACTCTACCCTCCCTTTGTGCGAGGCTCCGCCACATCAACGTCTCGGAAGCCGATCTTGGCCGCCGAGTGGATCGCCCACGGACGCGCCATCATCACTCTCCTCGGCGATGGCCAGTGGGGCATTTGGGACATTGATGGAGCGGCGCCCTCGGTGAATGGAACTGCAGGTGGTCTTTTCGGCAAGACGGGATCCGGAATCCGAGGCGCCGCTCTCTCCTCCTTCAGCACGTCGGGATACCTAGAGGGCACGAGTCCGCTGCGCAATCCGGGATCGCAACGGACCTCTGGCCAAGGATCTGGCGACTTCGTACCCATGACTCCACATACGCGACGAGAGTCGTTGTTGTCCTCGTCCTTTTCCGGTGGCCCTGAACGGTTAGCGACTGTCAGAGGCGGAATTGACGTCCTTCAGCTACCACCTCTGCGTGGCTCAGCTACTGGCGATGAGAGCGCAGTGCTTTGGATTAGCGGGTCAGATCACGTCGTGTCTGTCATCCCCGGCATCAGTCGCTTCTGGGACGCCCAAGTTCGACGCGGCGCCGCGGGGGCCGCGGCCAACCCCTTCGGTGGAGCACAGCCGGCTCGGATGGTTCGACTAGCTGAGCTGAACGCCGGGCTCCTCGGGGAGCGATGCTGCGGCGTGTCCGCGGTAGCAAAATTCCAGCACCATCATCCTTCAGCTTCCGCCACCGGTCACGAGACGAACGGGAATAACAGAATATCCGGGGAAGGACTTCCCGTAGACGTCCTGGTGTTGGGCGAGAGCAGGCTCGTTGCAGTACAGGAAGGTGACGTGGAGCAGACGCAGTCTCTGCCCCGCAAACTAAAGAGGCTCGTGCCTACGACAGCTCCGGCAGAACCTGTCACGGCTATTTCGGTCTACCCGCCCCCCGAGAAGCCGACCGTCACTTTCAACTTTGCGAGCAGAGCGGGCAGTGTGCGGGGCAAGCTGCTGGGGAAGTCTTTTGCAGAGCCGAGCGAGATGGAAGTGGAGCCAACGGGCCCGGCCATGCAGGGTTTGTCGCTGCCCTCGCGCCCCAGAAACGCGGGACTGGAGTTCGCGGACGAACTCGACGTCGCCGCCGACGCAACGTACGATATGGATGCCGCGGATCGCGACGTCGAGCAGGAGATGATGGATATCATGGAGCTGGATCGGGAGCTGGAGCATCTGGAGGAGGAGCGGCAGGCCGGCACGAAGCGCGTCTTCTTCGAAGAGGGATAGGAAGCCCGGCTCGGGAACGCACCAGCGCAGAAGAAGGTACGGGCAACGCTGCAGGGCCCGCGGCCGAGGCACGATCGAGTCCGCTCGCTCCTGGACAGTCATGGCGCGGTCGCTGAGAACTGGCCGGCGTTGAAGCCACAAAGTAACTGGAAATCCGACGATCCTCGCGGTAACTGATGTCTGAACGCCATGCAGGATGAACGCGCGGCTACGACGAGCTGTACGAGAAAAATGTATGATACCCGCCAGATCAGGCGAAGGCAATGAAAGCATGATTCGAAGGGTTGCAGTACCCACAGCTACGACTGGTCACTAACCAAATAGCCTTTCTTTTTCTTCTTCTTGCTCTCCTTCCCCTTCCGGGCCCAGTGTCCATACCCTTTAACCTTCCCATTTCTCACCTTCTCCCTGCCCATCATCATCCCCCATACAATATATCCGCACGGCAAGGTGGAGCACAAGGCGAGACCCATCCTTGATCCAGCTCTGTATTCCGAGCGGTATATCAACCGTGGGGCTAGCGGCGCGGCACGGAGCCGTCAACGAGCGGAAGCTTCTGGCGGTGAAGTGTCGCGCCGCACCCACGGCGTCGACGTCGTCCCGGAGGGTGGGCTGGGGGACACGGGCTGGTGGTTCCAAGCCTTTTGACCATGTGCTCTCTCTGCTTCGGACCTTGAAGCCGGGTGGTGGTCGCGTCGATACATACCTTTTCCACTGTTTGATCTGGAGAGTGTCTAGATGTGCTTTGACGTTCTGTTCTGACCTGCGTTTATGTGGCTATTTCCTGCAATGTGAGGATAGAGTGTTGGGCTCCTGAATGCCTCTCGTGGCCTTTTTATCATGGATGCAGCTCATGGCAAGAGGTGAGCTTTGTCGCACGGGAACTGAACGTAGTCCTAGACCTGGAGGAACTGGAAGGGAGGTAGATCGCTGCGTATCGCTGCGGTTCTGCCTGTCTGCCTGTTTGGATAGTGTCGCGTGAGCAAGGCTTCCGCTTGAGAGAAGTACCGATGGCCGTCTGTCTCGGTCATTCCTCTGGTTACTCTGAACCCGTAGTGAGTGGAATCTCATAGTGAGGATGACCTTCCCAGCTCCGTTCCATAAACCTAAAATGTGCCCTGCGCAATGGTTCTGCAAAGATTATAGAACCTTATTAAACTTTGACTCTCGGCCAGATCTCTCTTCCACCCTCACCCACACTTCACTAGACCGAGCAAACCACGCCCACATGCCCCAAGCTATCGCTCTGGTAACCCTGTTAAACAGTTTGGTCACAAACACTTACCCCACAAAACACCCTCTTAGCCTCCCGTTGAAGATGATCACGCTCGGCGCTATCCTGGCGGTGATAGTCGCGGCTTCTCCCGCCCTCTTCGCAGTCGCCGGTGAGACGCCCAAAGGTAATAGCACCACCTTCACCCTTTGCCGACATGAGCGTCGCTTCTAACTGGAGACAGATCTCAAGTGCGGTAATGTCGACACCGCGGCTAAGCGCGATGTCATGCGGGGAACGTTCGACACCTGGAAGAGAGAGGGCAACTGCACCACGCCGGCTCAGACGTGCCGCCGCCACTGGTGCTTGAACACGAGCGCCTTCTACGTGAGTTTTCCTCCTACTCTCCTGGTCAGATGTGAGGGCACAAGCAAAGCTGACATGGTGACAGATCTGCAATGTGAGTCCGTCTTTTGCACCTGGTTACCACCCGCCCTGGCCCAAGGGCCTAGTACTGACCTTACTCTGTCAGGACGATGACAAGGAGTTCACGATCGAGTGCAAGCACATCGCCGACTACGCCAGTATCATCGCTAAGCAATGCTGCACTAAGCCGTACACGGAGTCCAAGGGAATCTCCGGCGAGATGTCCACCGAGGAGGGCTGGAGCATCTTTGTCGCTTATGGTAACTGCAAGCATGGTCGTGATGCGGACAGGCCCGGTCCGGCGCCCGACCCATACAACGGCAAGTGCGAGAGCGAGAACTGAGGAGGGGATCCCGGCTGCTTAGGGTATTGTTAGGGATTGGGGTGGTCAGCATGTGTTGCGCATTGCGAGCACTTGGGTGCTAGAGTATTAGAAGGCTGGGCTCCGTTTGTACTGTTTCGACGCAGGTCTGATTTGCTCTTTATCTCTGAGGTGGAGGCCTAGGCTACGTTGGGTTCGTGGATAATTCATATGACACAACACAGACACTTCCTCTCGTTTCTGGGGATACCAGGTTACAAGATGAGAGCTGCCTGTTTCGTCATGAGCAGTGGCGGGGCATAGCAGTGCGTCTATATACGTATAAAAGACGGCAGTTGCAGGTAATCTCTAGGTCTAAAGGATCACCAGATCTTCCAGCTTGCACTCGCCAGCCTCCACCCAACTCATCGCCTCGCCACGCATGATTCCGTGGATGTAACACTCACCGACGACCTTATAACCAGATATTGCCTCATCCTCGTACACCGGACGCAGGACCATCGGCATCGAGCACCCAAGCAAGATACAGATAACATCGTCCTTCTGACAGGTTTCGAGGGCCATGCCGACATACCCACGAGATGTGGTTATCATTCTCCTGCGAACATTGATACGATCTCTCGCCATCAAGGCGTCCCTCAGCGTGACGGGATTTATCTGACCCTCAGGCGGCGGGTATGTAGTGGGCAGGTAGCTCGATATCGGTTTCCCACACACTCTGAACGAGGTATTACCGCGCAGAAACTTGGCCCCCCATTCGAGAATGTTGCTCTGTGCTAACTCTTTCATCGGGTTGGACTCGTCGAGCTCCTTCTCCTTCTCCAGTATCGCCGGCGTCCACAGAAGCCCGCTGTAGTCTTCCTGCAGCGGTTCGACGAGTATGTCCCGATCCGCAACCATGGTCCGCCAGATCGCCTCTCTCACGCCGTCTTCACTCCCGTACGGATTCAGGGCCTGCGAAGACTGTTCGACGCTCTCTGGAGACCACCCGCGCCCCCACATGCAGCCCATGCCATCGAAAGTGTCGACTTTGAATCCTTTGACCGACAACTTTTGCTCATTGAGAAACTGAACAACCGGGGCGGAGGATCCGCTCGGACAGTGCAGTGTATTGCTGAGCGTGAGAGATGACGTCGTATGCTCGACCGTCCAGTCCGGGACCCAGGAGGGGAGGTCCAGCTCGCTGTTGGAACTGGTGTGCCGCAGGATCTCAAGAGACGACGTCGCATCAATGCTTGCCTTGGCGAAGTCCACATACACGTCCACCACTGGCGCTTGGTAATCTGGGGTGACACGCCTGGTGAGATTGTCCTGCATCAGAGCCAGCAGACCGTATATCTTGTCTCTTGGGTTTGTCGCAAACACGTTACGGCTCAAGCTCAGGACGCGGTAGAGGTTGACCCTCTGGCTAGCGGACTGTTCGGCCTGCAGCTTGTGGATCTCGCCGACCACGAAGAGGCTGTTCCAGATCGCCACGTCGAACCTGGAGCCAGCATCCTCGACCTCTCGGGTCATATGGATGTTGATGACCTCGTCTGTCTTATTCAGAAGCCAGAAGGCGCGGTGGATGTCAACCCACGGTAGGGTGTCGTTGCCGCATAGAACAGGCATGTCGTCGTAGCCTAAAGATGCCTCTTGCAAGATCCATGCGCGACGCCAGTATGGGCGCACGGCGAGCTGGTGCAGTGCCCTCCACTTTCCCTCCCCAAACGTGGTGGGCTCTCGTCGCAGAAGACTTGTCAATTCAACAGCTGCGTCACGCCCGGTGAATGACCTGGATAGGGTCCGGACCAGCTCGATGGCTCCCTCGCTGTTGTCGTTGCTCGCCCCCAGCCAGATGATGGGCGACCACGCCTTTGTATAGATCTCCCGCATCCGTTTGACCTGCGTTGCCCGCTCCCCGTTGTCCTCCTGGTTGATGCAGATGGCATCAATCCAGAGTTTCCAGCCATCCTTGATGTACGCTTTATCGCGGAGCACTCGGAGACCTCGTGCGAGATTCTGCGTGACATACAACGGTTCGCCGTTAACGTAGATCTCACAGCGATCGCTGGGATCACCCCAGGTGTAACTCAAGGCTAGATAATCGCCCCAAGTGTAGCGAGGCTCCGGCAGGTTATCTGTGCTGCCCTTGTCGAATTTTGCTGATTGTAGTCGACTGCTTTGGGCCTTCCACCTGCTACGGAAGGTTGTCGTGTCTAGCAAAGCCTGGTCAGTGGATGGGAGCAGCCTCTGATACTCGGGTGTGTAGTGTTGGCTGTTGATCTCGAAGGTGTCTGTCCGGCACTTGATGGCCTCACTGCTGTCGCTGGCTGAAAGGATCGTGATGAGGCGGATCTCATCCGACCCTTCAGCAAGTCTCTGGTATCTCATCGTCAGCAACTCATGGACTCTCAGTTTGCGTTTGCCTTAGAAGCAAGCTATCTGCGATGCCTGACGGGACCCCGCAACTAATCTCGGCCACCTAAATCGAGAGGATTCCTCACTAACCTGCATCTGGGAGCCGGTGCCGGCTTCTCTTGCCATTGCTCAAACAAGCCGCTCCGCCGCGTGGGCAAGGCCAATCAAAGATGTGCTCTCTCGCGCCTGGCTTTATATCGATTTTGGGGGCATCAACGAGTGAGGACCCGTGGAACTGCGTTGTAATGGAATAAGAGACGGGATTTCTAACGCTTGTATGGATTTGCGAGCCCCAGCCGTGCAATTCATGCCCCCGCTCAACTAGGCAATTGGAGAAGCCAAGGCGCAAACTAAAGGCTGACTCGGGCTCGCCATAGAGGATGGAACGTAGTATTAGAGGCCTCTTAGACTGCGCCACGGCTCACATATACAAAGCCCGGGGCTGCCTGGAAGACGGACGGCCTGAACCCACAAGGCAAGCCAGATACACCTGAATTTAGGATACATGTATAGGTGCGCTTTTCCCACTTCGTTATGATTTAAGAACGGAAAACGTCATGTCCCCCGAATAAAGCGAAGTTGGGTTCCCTCCCGAAGCTGACAACGGATTCCGCATCTCTTCGAGCGCCTCTACAACATCTCTGCGATTCTGGCGTCGGTAGAATTGGATTCTGTGTGGTATCCGGCCGGAGACATCCCCAGCTGCGGCACCAGCTCCGTCGTCTGTTCTGTCCTCGTCGACCTCGTCATCTTCGTCATCTTCGTCTTCGTAGTCATTCACATCTCGTTCCGCTTGTTTCTTCCAGTATCTGTCACCGGCCAAAAATTCCATGTCATAAACCTCGGTCTCTTCGTTAAGGCTCAAGTTGAAGTGGTCTAGGACTCCCTCAATCTCCTGTGCCTTCTTGTCTGAACTCTTAAATGCCGCATAGAAGAGCTTCAGTCGCGGGTCCTCGTCAGAGTCAACGGCATCAGGAGCAATCTGGACCCCGCCCGCCTCTAGCTTGCTTCGTTCTTCCTCTGGTATCCAAGCCCGATGGACTATGATCCAAATCCTAAACATTCTGCCGCTCGGATTCAGCAGGTAGTCAAATGAGAAGTCCAGTGACTGTCTCACAGGCCGATAATGATCGACCCAGTGAAATGCAGCATATTTGAAGAAAGCGCGCGGAGGGTCATCACGGCAGTTTTTCAGATACTTGATCACTCTGTCGGTTCTCCATCTTTTGAATGGGATGTCAAACTCAAAAAGACCAATGTAGTCGGCGCAGACTTGGAGGAGATATCCATTTGCGTCCTTGAGTCGTATCGAATGCTTCCAACTTTTGTGGGACACGACACTCTGGGGCATGTTCTTGCGCTTGTCCTTTTTTCTCCTTCCCTGTTGATGATGGAGTAGATGGTTAACGGGCTGAGGCACTGCTAGGGAGAAGAGGCCCTGCGTAACTTGCTCCTGCTTATCCAAGAGGAACTCGCGAGCAGTTTGATGGACAAGGTAGACTTTGCGTCCCCTAATCCTAAGAAAATGGCCACAAATCTGTCGAAGATGGTTGGAAAACGGTTTGTGCAAGACCATGCCCAGTTCTTCCAGGCTGGAGATCGTAAAGGGCGACTTTGCATGAGCTGGGCCGTTTGAATCACCGCCGGACAACTGGTCTTTCACAGTAGCCGGCTGTCTTCCATGCGAGGTATTCTGGGCCTTCATAGCCTCGTTATCCTCTCCTTCCACCAATTGGGTCAGTTCTGCTTGTTGCAATCCTGTTTTGGCAGCCGAAGGTGGTTTGCGCTTGCCAGCGGCGAGATCTGCCGCCGTGTACTCGGCCAGCCGTGACCGAGCCAGCACGTCATCACTTGTCCTGGGATAATAGTCTTGGTAGACCTCGATAGCCGTGCACATTTCTTTGAGAGTCAACGGCCGGACGGCGCCAAGCACGAGCATCAGTGCTTTCCGGGTCTTCAGAGGCAAGGTTCTCCCAGAAAGGAGATTCTCATACACGTCATCAAGATCTGTTGTCCTGAGGATCGACTCGAGCTGTGCCAGTGATATGCCGTCTACTTCAGTGTCCTCCACGAGCTTGATGACAAGGGATATCCAAAGGAATGTGAAGTCTGCGCCACTTATCAGTCGGTCTTCTAGACGGCACAGAACATCTTGAGACAGCTCGGATGTCTGTCCGAGCTCGGCAATCTTGGATCGTGCGAATATCGCTATATCTCTGGCGATAGCTGTTGTCTCTTCTTCAGCTGGGAGCCTCATTTTATTGCCTCTTTCAACGTTCCGAAGCCCATCTATATTTCCAACATCGTCCTCCCCACCGAGATGAAGTCTTTGTTGTATAGAGTTGTGTGGCCGGCTCAAGAGGATGATCTTCAGACATGCGCCACGCGTAGACACTGGCCAAGAGTCGAAAAACATGGACAGGGCTTTGAGGAGCTCATCGAGGGATTTCCGCTCGCATTCATCCAGCCCGTCCAGAATCCAAATAACGTCTCGCATAGATGGGTCTTGCATGATAGTCATTAGAATTGGCCAGAGAGACGAGAAACGTTGGAAGATCCGCTTCGGCATGCAGGTGTATTTCGTCATGACATGCTTGATGAGTTGTCGCTGGGAGCAGCACAGTTGTTGTAGGACTGCAGATATCGCAGCCGAGGCATTATCTTGATCCTCGAACCCGTCTTTGAAGAAAAAGTAGCAGATGTGCCTTCGCGGATAGGAACTTCGTTCGGTGAGGAAATGGTTGACTAAGAATTTGGCAATAACAGATTTGCCACAACCTGCGTCTGCTGTGATCCAGAGAAGTGCTGAATCTTTCAAGGAATTCCACTGTCGCCACTTGTTGTGCGACAGAACCCATTCGCAAGTCCCAGGCACGGCATCGTCAACCTGGCCTAGGTGGTGTTCATAGTCAGAGTTGAGCTCTTTCATACAAGCTTCCTCCCGGGGGCTGAATGCTGAACGTCACTTGTTAGTCCTGATTCTACTAGCATTTCGTCCAAAATTAACTGCTTACTTGAATCGTCTTCAGCTTTCGAGTCACCTCCCGAGTGGCTGATTAGCTCACTGATGGCGAATATCGCTGTCTGATACCGCTTATCCATGGGCGTCGGAAACTTGCAGATATTGGAATGGTGAGCGGATGAGGCAATGTCAAGTTCGTTGGGCCAACCTAGTGTGGCAGATTCCCTCTCAACAACCTAGAATTGTCTGTCAGCTGGTCCGAGGTGCTATGGCGAACTGGAATGTCACAAAGACTAACGCGACAGTTTAATCCCACCATAGGCTGAGTTTCATAGAAGCTCCGAATCTTGAATGTCCCTCCACGATATGCGAAAGAGTCCGAGATGCGCCTCAACATCTCGGAGTTGACCTTCAGGTCCTTAGAGAGCTTGGTGTTGGTTAGATATCCAAACGTCCCGACGCGGACAAGGGAAGTCCCGATACGGTCCCAAAACGCCAGATCAGAGCCGCGATGTGGCGTCGCGAAGAATACAACACCACGAATACTGCCTAGGATGCCTGAGTAGTGCTCATTCTGCTCGTGAGCGCGAATGACCGCCTTAGAGCGTTAGGCAGAACCGCCATCTAATGCAGACTGGAAATGTGTACCTGTTTGAACACCAGCCCTCCCAGGCTGTGACACAAGAAGACGATGGGTCTCTGTTGCTCCGTACGACTCCTCCTGACAGCCTTGAGGGCAATAAGTAGCTCTGATGCGAAGTCTCGTATGTCCGGATCTGAACGACTGAAATATGTCCTCGAGTTGTAACCAAACGTCAATACGCGCGCGTTGGGAATGTCTTTGCGCAGGCAGTCCTCGTCCTTGAGCCAATTAAGCCCCGTCGTTCGATCGGTCCATGTCTTACGTCGATGGCCATTGAGGCCGTGGATAGCGACAATGTCCACGCAGCCGACGCGGTCGGTCGGCTGCCCAACGAGCTCCTCAAGCCCGTACGGCGTATCGGTACCGGCCTCTTGATCGATGTCGACAATGGTATCCGCGTCGCTTGCGATATTAGTCACATCAGACGCCTTGGTGCTCCATGTGCTCCCTCCTTCCCCCTTATATATTGGTGCTCTTTTCGTCGCCGGCCGGTCCGCTTCGGCGTCTTCATTCCGGCTTTCGGTCGGGGTGGTGGAGCCTGGCTTTCGGAAGGGCCAGTGCAGAGAGCGGCGCATCGCGAGCATGCTTGTCGGGTACTGTGAATATAGGTGAAATGCACCTGTCGGCCCATGGGCTTTCCAGCTGGATAATTTTGGGATGATTCTTCCATTGAATCCAGCAAAATCCAAAGCTGTCGTAAAAGTCACAAGAAGTTCGCAATGAGGCTGCGCCTACCCCACTCGACTACCATCAGCTGCGCCTCAGTCTTCATGCACCTTGTACTGCAGGGAGATTCTATATGGTTGCTTTGAGTGGCTCGTCCGGTTGCGCGGGCGCATCTTTTCAGAGCACAGCCACGTAGAGGAACTCATTCGACTTCAAGATCGCCCTATTCGTCATTGTAACTGACGATGCCCCTGAGTCTGGCGCAGTACCGGCCGAATCTTGACTTGATCGACTGATCGACCAGGCACAACCACAATCGACACTATCTACAAATCAGGTTCACCAGGCTTTTTCGAAGTTTCAAAGACCTGATTCTTTCATTCACAGAGCACAACGATAAGTTCGGCCAGCGTTCCTCTTTCTCCTTGCGTCGACCATCTCTTGAAGTGAGACCGAAAGGATGTTCGTTGCCAGGGACCTTAGTCAAGTGACAGAGTTGTATGCTATTGGCGGTCACCAAATTGCGCTTGACGAACCTCCATATCGTGAGCACTTGAGTGGATGTAGTATTTACTAGTATATATGCAGAATGTGTATGTCTTGTGCACTGAAACTGATGCCCCTATACTCGTTGCCATGTACTTAGACGTACTATATATGTGATTCCCATCCAGAGGAATTCGTCCAAACCGTAAACCAAGCAGATTTGACATCGGCATGTGTTCTTCTCCTGTGTAGATTCAAGGAAGAGAGCAGAAATTTCCTCCCAGGGACCCGCGTGCATGCGAAATCAGACCTGATAGATGACGTAACTTGAGGGTCGAATGATACCCACCAAAATCTACCCTGTGTGAAGAAGTAATGGATTGATCTCTTTTTACATCCTCTCAAAAGACTTCTCTTAGATTGAGGGGCGTATACCCATTCTGGTGCTTGTCTAGGTGTGCTCTAGTTGATGAACAAGCTACAGACCTTTTGGAAGTTCTGATGACGATGACAGTGACCCACGTCCCTTTGGACCGAGCCTGGCAGCTAACCATGCCCGGGGAGGTCTATGATAATACCACAAATCTCCTCGACTTCCCCACAACTCTCTACCACTAGCGCTCAGCATGTTACCTCTTAATTCTCTGATGGCATCTGCCCACCCACTGTCACTCATGTGACTCACGAGGAAACTCATATCTCTACGACATGGCTTCGCTCCGTTCTCGCCCGAGTTATAGTTCCCAAAAATAGAGAACTATTGCTTCAGCCTTTCCAGTCAAACTTAGACAGAAGAATAAGGATAGTGGCTATACCACCAGACTGGTCAACTACAGGGTGGGGGAAGTCCCCGGTGACTGCAGACAGCGGCCTCAAATATACGACCGTTGCATCTGCCACCGGCTTAAAGGTTGGCACATCATGTGGTATGCGGCCACTTGGGAGCCAATCGCCTCACGGTCTTCCCGTGTTTGGTATTACAGTGCAGAACTTGGCTGGATGTTGTCGAGATCGGAAGCTGCTGATTCGATACAGTGAGCAGTCATCTTGCGGCACAGCGTCTTGGAACCACTTTGACGACACCCACCGTATCCCCGCACAAGGGCAGATAGAGCTGCCTTCGGTCATAAATAAAGACCGACAATGTCTTTGAGACTTGCGTTGATCGTATTGCCTGGCCTGTAGGTAACCTCCAGTTGGGCAATTCAGTGAGGATCGATCGACCCTTCGGCGAATTAGACGTTTCGGTTATTATCGTCCCCCGCAAACCCTTGGGGGAGGCATTGCGGGGAAGGCTAATGCAGCTTACCCTGCCCCCCAATAATGGGGGTGATAACATGCAACGGTATTAGCCGAGCCGGTTACGTCGTTGAAGAGAGTTTGACGCCGGGCAATAAACGCCAGTCAAGGAACAAGTCCGGCAGTCCCGGTCGCTACTCGGTACAATCTGGGCCGTAAATCCCGTGCCATCTAAGCAAGACTCCAGGCCTGGTCACGTTGTCCTGACGGAGGCCCGCCGCTATAAACGGGTCGCCCTTGCCTATCTGTCGTGTCCATGTCCATGTTCGAGGTTCTACCTTTAATCAGGTGTGAGTGAGGGTTCCCCTGCGGAAACAGAACGCCAGAATGCCGCCGGTCATCAGCCGCGGGGCAGAAGCGCATGGAGCGCGAGTTCCTAGGTGAGAACATCGGGGAAATATGAGACCCCTGTAGTAAGCACGCAGTCTATGTCTCAACCGTTATAAGGAGGGATGGGATGTCACAGCTTGTCATTGGGCTGGGACTATTATGGGATGCGATTGTTGGTTGAGATCGCCGCCCCTCATGTCTGCATAAGTGATTTGTCTTGCAGGGTCTCCTCACTCTTACCATCAAAACGCGGGAACGGTCGTCCAGGATCCTACACTAAGGGCATCGGATGGTCGGGGCTCGGCCGTGGCCCACTCTCCTTCACATATAGTTGACCAGAGTACCAATGACCCACCGGTAGTTCAAGACGAT
Source organism: Pleurostoma richardsiae (assembly GCA_030052745.1). NCBI lineage: Eukaryota > Fungi > Ascomycota > Sordariomycetes > Calosphaeriales > Pleurostomataceae > Pleurostoma > Pleurostoma richardsiae. The sequence goes on from JANBVO010000012.1 coordinate 726,664, forward strand.
CCAAGACAACCCTTGGCGGTCGTGCGGGGCCCCGCATTCTCATGTATCTCCTTCCGGTTTCCCCGGAATTCTTGAGCTTGGCGGATATAACTCGGACTTGGACGTCAGCTTCCTCTTTTGGTGACATATGAGCTGGCCTAGGCTGCCACGGGATGTATTGTGCTCCCCTATAGGACGTCACTTACTCTTGCACATCTCTCTTCTCCCCTATCCTGAAGAGACTCCCTCTTGAAAGACGTGGCGGGGTTGTTCGCTGGCCATCCATTGCTCTGCGGGATGAGAGCCTATATCGGATGCAAGTTGTGTGACAGTTATAGATCACAGCAAGCAGAAAGCAAGGCATCCACCTTGTCTAATGGCTCCAGGAGTGTCTTATCCGGCCGGCTCGCGCGGAGTACACATGGGCCGCAGTATCCTGGATCCCCTCATCTACCCCTCAAGCGACATGCTGTCCTCTTGGCCGGGTCGCGGCAGGGCATACGGAAACGCTGACAGATCATGTAGAGACGAGGCCCAGCTGACCGTTGACATCCCGATGACGCGGATGATCATGTCTTATTGGTGCCCTCAATGGAGCTCGAGAGGGGGCTGTGCCATCTCAACCATGGGGAAGCATCGGCAATGCTGGATAGACGGGATCCCAGTCCTCTTCCCCGTTGTTGTTGCACAGTCAATGTCTAGTGACCTCAAGAGGTACCCTGAAAGCCGAGATTGGTACTTGGGTGCCGGCTTGATGTCGTGAGGGGGTGGCTCAACTGCATATGCAACTTGGATCCCGTGAGCTCTTCGTCGGCTCCGTCAGGGCAACAAAGCGGTTCCGCAAGGATCAATACTACAGATGATGGGAGAAGCGGGTTGTGGCAGCTCCGTATAACTGTCTCCTCTCATCCTCTTTCCCCCAGTCTTCTTCGCTTGTATCCTCATCACTTTCTGAAACTAGCACTAAGACAATACAACATCATATCGACATACGCCGCACTTTGAAGTTACTATGAGTCTCCCAGAGGAGTTTGATATCATCGTGTGCGGTGGTGGGAGTTGTGGTTGTGTAGTTGCCGGCAGGTACACACTACTTACCACTGCTGAGCCATGTAATAGAGCCGACGCTAATTGTTCAGGCTGGCCAACTTGGATCACAACCTCAAGGTCCTTCTCATTGAGGCTGGCGAGAACAATGTCAACAACCCTTGGGTTTACCGGCCGGGGATATATCCCCGAAACATGAAACTTGACTCTAAGACCGCTTCTTTCTATGAGTCCCGACAGTCTGAATGGCTTGCGGGGCGCAAAGCTGTCGTGCCCTGTGCTCACATCCTTGGTGGCGGCTCATCGATCAACTTCATGATGTACACCCGTGCCTCAGCCTCGGACTATGACGACTTCCAGGCCAAAGGATGGACAACTGAGGAGCTACTCCCGCTCATGAGAAAGCACGAGACGTACCAACGGCCCTGCCACGACAAAGACATCCACGGCTTTGAGGGTCCGATCAAGGTTTCCTTCGGTAACTATACTTATCCGATCAAGGAGGATTTCTTGCGGGCCACGGAGTCCCAGGGAATCCCGACTGTGGACGACCTCCAAGACCTCAAGACGGGCCACGGCGCTGAGCATTGGCTCAAGTGGATCAATCGCGACACGGGACGCCGCAGTGACAGCGCGCATGCCTACATCCATGCTACCAGGGCGGTCCACTCCAACCTCTATCTGGCCTGCAACACCAAGGTCGACAAGGTCATCATTGAGAACGGTCGCGCCGTTGCGGTGCAGACTGTACCCACCAAGCCGCTGCACCCTAATCAAAACAAGACGCGCATCTTCAAGGCCCGCAAGCAGATCGTCGTGTCCGGAGGCACTCTCTCGTCTCCCCTGATCCTTCAGCGATCTGGTATCGGCGACCCCAAGAAGCTCCAGGCCGCCGGCGTCAAGCCGATCGTCGACCTGCCGGGCGTGGGGCTCAACTTCCAGGACCACTACCTGACATTCTCTGTCTACCGTGCCAAGCCTGATACGGACAGCTTCGACGAGTTTGTTCGCGGCAATCCTGAAGTACAGAAGCGTAAGCCTCCCTCAAGCCAGCCCTGCCGAAGCCGCTTGTGGAAAAAGTGTCTAACGAACAAACGCAGAGGTCTTCGAGGAATGGAATCTGAAGGGCACCGGCCCTTTAGCCACAAACGGCATCGAGGCTGGTGTCAAGATCAGGCCGACCGACGAAGAATTGAAGGAAATCGAGTCCTGGCCTACACCACACTTCAAGAGTGGATGGGAGTCGTACTTCAAGAACAAGCCTGACAAGCCAGTCATGCACTACAGCGTCATTGCTGGGTGGTTTGGAGACCACATGCTGATGTGAGTAACCCCTGCGAATATGTTCTGCCCAGCCTCTTGCTAACACAGGTGTCCACAGGCCGCCCGGCAAGTTCTTCACTATGTTCCACTTCCTCGAGTATCCGTTCTCTCGGGGTAGCACCCACATCAAGAGCGCCGACCCGTACGAGGTCCCCGACTTTGACTGCGGTTTCATGAACGACGAGCGCGATATGGCGCCCATGGTCTGGGGCTACATCAAGTCACGCGAAACGGCAAGGCGGATGGATGCGTATGCGGGCGAGGTGGAGAATATGGTGAGCCTAACCGACATCCAACCTTATCCCTTATCCCAATCATCACAGCTGACCATTCTACTTTAAACAGCACCCGTTCTTCGACTACGACTCTCCCGCCCGTGCCCACGACATGGACCTCGCCACGACCAAGGCCTATGCGCTGCCGGGCAATCTGTCGGCGGGCATCACGCACGGCAGCTGGTCGGTGCACCTCCCAGAGCCGGACAAGAAGCCCAAGCTGGAGATCCTGACCTCCAACCGGTGCGACATCCGCGACGATCTCAAATATGGCAAGCGGGACATTGAGGCGGTTGAGGAGTGGGTTAAGCGTCACGTCGAGAGCACCTGGCACAGCCTCGGGACTTGCTCGATGGCGCCACGCGAGGGCAACAGCATCGTCAAGCACGGCGTGCTCGATGAGCGTCTCAACGTACATGGCGTCAAGGGCCTGAAGGTAGCTGACCTCAGCGTCTGCCCGGACAATGTGGGCTGCAATACGTTAGTTCTCCCCCGTCCTTCTCCCCAAGTTTCACTCGGTTCCCTGACTCTTTATGGCTTCTCCTTCCTCTTCCCTCTCCGATCGGGATGCTGGGTAGGCTGACTATGTGACCGTATAGGTATTCCACCGCTCTGCTCATCGGAGAGAAGGCGGCCGTCCTGGTCGCAGAGGACTTGGGCTACTCCGGCGAGGCCTTGGAGATGAAGGTGCCAACATACAACGCTCCAGGAGAGCTTAAGCTTCCATATCGTGTCTAACTGGTGTCTGAACTGCGATATGAAAAGGTTGATGACATGACATTGGATGATGATAGGATCCAGATTGAAAATGTGCTACTTGGCTGCCTTCACGGTGTATTTAACAAAGTGACATTCAAAACGGTGACAGACACAGACGAGAAACACAACCTTCGTTTCCTACCATAGTCAAACTCCAGTTTTCTCTGACGTCTTGTGGTCTGTGGATAGCATTTCACGACAACTTGACGAGGCAAATGTGACTGGTGAAGACAAGTCTCTGCATTCCCACCCCCATGAAGCTAGCAACTCCGGCATATTTCTTGTCTGCATGGATCCTTCGTGTTTCTCCTGCCCCGGCTAACACGAGACCTACGTCGCAGAGATTGAGTTAGGTACATACATCGGCATCGAGTCCTCCCACATAGTGTCTGTGACCAGGCGCTTATTCGAGCCGTCGGCATCCATGACCATAATCTGGCCGTACGGCTGGAACGTGTTGTCGTACTGGGCGCACTCGTCGCGGAAGCCATACATGCCGCTGCTCCACATGATGCGCCCGTCGTACGACCACACAGCGTGCGCGTCGTTGGCCGGGCTGTCGGTCACCTGCGTCAGCTCGCTGCCGTCGGGCCGGATCGTCATGACGTCGAAGCGGTCCGCGTACCACCGGCTGCCGTACTCCCACGTCCAGTTGACCTGGCGCGTGAAGACGATGCGCTCGCCGTCGGGCGACCAGCCCGGCGTGTTGTCCCAGCCCGAGGTCAAGTTAGTCGTCTCACCAGTGGTGAGATCGAGGACGCGCAGCCCCAGCGGGGTAGCGGCCGACGCGTTCCAGAGGCGGTAGACCAGCTTGGTACCGTCGGGCGAGAAGGACGGAAAGCCGGCGTTGAGGCCTGTGCCTGCGGTGTTGGTCAGGTCGGTGAAGCCGTCACCGGTAGCGTTTGTGAGGTAGATGGTGCCCGCGTTGCCGTTGCGGCTGGCGAACCACGTGCCGAGACCAACGGCGATCTGGGACCCGTCGGGAGACCACGTCGGCTGGAAAGCTCCACCGAGGCCGGACTCGATCCAGTAGAGCTCGGTGGCGTTGCTCGTGGACCAGACGTCGTATACGTCGAAGGCGTCTACCAGGTCGGTGTAGTCGACGGTCGAGGTGACGACAGAGGAGTTGCCCAGCTGCTTCTGCGTGATGGCGATGCGGCCAGTGGCGTTGTTCAGCTGCGGAAAGACGTCCATGAAGCGGTAATCCCAGTCGCCGTCGAAGCTGAATAGCTCCTTGCCTGCTGCACGGACGTCCCACGAATACACCTCGTAGACGACCTTGGCACCGTCCGGCGACCACGACGGGTTACGGAGGTAGGTGAGGTTGAAGGCCGTGTGCGTGGCATCCGGCTCTGTGTAGTTGATACCGTCCGGGCCACCCTTGACTAGATACCCAATGTTGCTGCTGTTGCCAATCCAATGTTGCCCCATCTTCAAGTAATCTCCCGAAGTGTGGGTGATGACGTCGAGACCCGTAGCTACGTCGACACTCTCAATCTGCCCGGAGACCGCCTCGTACTGCTGACTTACTCCGTGCGCAGCGTACGTATCCTCGGTAGTGATCACGTTGTACAGAATACGGCTTCCATCTGCTGACCACTGAGGCGTGCCGAGAGAATAACCGTCCCTGCTCACGACTTGACGGAAGTCGGATCCGTTCGGACGAATGGCGTAGATGGAGAGGGTCTGAGTGTGCTCCCATCCCGTTCCGTCACTGTGGCCGGTCCAGTCTGTGTTGCGGTCGGAACTGAAGGCAATCCACTCGCCATCAGGCGACCATGCTGGTCGGAAGTGGCCCTGAGGACTAAATGAGCTGCCGCGCGTCGTAGGCGTGTCGGTCAGATTCTGCGCCACACCGGTTGACAGGTCCCTGACCCAGATGTTGGTCGTGTAGTTCCCCTGTGTCGACACGTAGGCGAGCTTTGTGCCGTCGGGTGACAAAACGCCTGCGTCTTCGAACGAGTCCGTCTGCACCAGCGTCTCCAGACCCGTGCCGTCTGGCTTGATGCGGTAAATATCTGACTGCCCGTCGGCGCGGCGCTCGCTGCTGAAGACGATCCACTGGCCATCGGGAGACCACGACGCGTGGAAGTCGAAGGGCGCCGACTGGTTGCCCATGAGAGCCGTGGCGTTACTGCCGTCGGCATTGGCTACGTAGAGCTGCGAACCCCCAGGCGCGATGCGGTTCATGTAGAAGATACCGGATTTGCCGGGGTTTGCCCCGTTGCGTGTGAGTTCGTGGACGCTGGGCGGCGCCTCTGCTTTCACGTTTCGACTAGCGTAGGGGCAACCGCCGGCCCGCGCCGCGGCGTAGGGGCAAGCGGCCATGACGTGGCCAGCAGCGAGGCCGAAGACGGCCACAGCTGAGAGACGCATAGTTGCGTAGGAGGGCGAGGACAAGGTCTGGCAATAGAAGGGAAGAGACAGGCGGGTCGGGAAGGGGGAGGAGAAGAACCCTGAAGCCTTGACAGTGCCATTTCCTGCCGCATGTCGATCCCTTGGACTTCTTATATGCTTGGGTCCATCTAGCCCTACCCGAGGTTCCAGCACATCCTGCTCGATCTGCGCAGCATCCGTCCTGGTCAAGGAAGTTTAGCAGTGCGACCCCATTGTGACAAAATCCGATGAAGAGACCTGCCTGTCCGAGGTCCTCTAATTTATCCAGGTTATGCCGATGGTCCTCCACCTCTAAAAGGGCTTCTGCCGATCTCCTTTTCCCATTGAGGGAATAGGTCCATTCGAGAAGCGGCGATTTGCTTCGAGCTACCCTCCATCTCCCGCTCCCCTATCCCCATATAGGGAAGGTCTTTTCGGGCAATTTTGCTCCAACGGCGGGGTGGGGCTAAACCGAGATATCGTGAAACGCTCAGAGGCGTTGTCATTGCATATATCTGCGCTCTATTGGCCATCTGCGTTGGGCCAAGCCTTTTGGCCAAGTTCTGAAGTACGTTTGTATGCCCGTATGCCGGCGGCTGCTCTGCGGGCCTCCGAGGTGTGGCATAACTGTGCTCAAGGGGTACTCTCACGTTATGCAGCATGCACAAAGAGTCTTGCTAACCTGCGCTTTCTTTCTTTCCATTCCACTGGACAGCTCTATCATGCTCCTCAAGGATACAGCTGAATCTGGCATGTTAATATAGCTAGTGGGTAACTGCTGGAACGCTGTTGAGATCTCGTTGCGAGGTGCGATCTTCTAATCGAGATCATGCACGTGTTAAACAGTACATCAATGAGACCTTGCCGAGTGCTACGTCAGGGAAATGACGTCTAAATCAGAGAGGTAGTACCCAGGTATACCGGGCCCAACCTGAATACTCCATAGTAGCGTGAGGAGTTGCTGAGGTTGCATGTCAGGCACGCAAGTTAACGCCCTTTGAGTGCATGACCTTCGCGCTCCCCCACTACGCAAGAAGTCATCAAGCGTCAAGTGTGGAGCCGCTGACCCATCAGTTTTCGAGAATCCTGGTTTCCAGTTCCCAGATTCAACCTATTGGGGATGGAGTAATGGGTCGCGTATTTAAGCAGAAAGGATTCACGTCAAGACCGTTATACGACCAGATGCTAAAGGGGGATGCGCCCAAATCAGGGGCTCATACAATCCACAGCATTCGTTGCCGTGCAATTCACACATGGCAACCGAGATGGCCAGGGAAGACGTCTCTGTATTCGTCTCGCAGGATGATGTCTCCGGCTTTATTGTCTTCATCACACAGGGAAAGTAGAAGGAAAAGAGGGAAAAGGTCAATTGTTGAGTTGATGGAACCACTATGGAGCTGCCTTCTCGTCACACACCGACTGAAAGAACGAACAGATGATTGGCTTTTCGTGCATTCCCAGGTGTGTTTGCTTTATAGGTTTGTAATAGGTGTAGAATATCGAAGAGAAGAGGATATGAAAGGTCACCGGGCTTCCCACATAAGTTAGAAATGTCTACATGTTCATTCGACTCATCCTTTTGTCTTCTTCTGTACAGGTACCTTTAGTTTCTAATATTTCAATGTTTACCTTCACTCATTATGCAATCGTGGTGAAGGGGTTTTTCTTTAGCTTTGAGGCCTGGTGCGTGAAATAACGGAGCTTCCGTAGGCAGGGGTTCTTGAATGCCCGGTTTGATCCCGGAACATCCCGATACATCCGGAGGGATGACTACCTTAATTATTACGTCTTCCCGCCGCCGCGACCCACCTCCGAAGTCCGGTTCCTCGTCCCGAAATCCCCTCGCCCTCTCTCAACTCATAATCATTGGAATAATCATGCCCAGCGTGGCGAGAGGTCTCTTCATTACTGCTGGGGCGGCAGCTGTGGTAGCAGGCGCCTCTTTTGTCTACCACCGCATATCCCCCGCCCAAAAACTACATATCACATATGTCCAAACAAGCCCCCAGTCCCTGAGGGATTCAGCAACAGTCAAACAACTGGTAAACCCCAGAAATCACCCGTGGTGGGCCGATACTATATCGGTCGTGCTTGACCTGCCCTCCAAATACCATGACTGCTCAGATGAGCTCCTCCTTGCTCAGTTTATCAAGGGATACTTTGGCGGCGTTGTCCTCTTGCCTGAGCGGACACTTTTCAGAGTCCTCGGGCTTAAGGTAACGCAGTATTCTTGTAATAACGTTCCGAGCACCCGCTCTGATTTCTCCGGCAGCTGAGTCTTGTCTAGCAATCAAGCGCGACGACAGCTTGACTGATGTGTGGTATGGATCGGAGCTGTCAGACACGAGGTTGCCACCCCTGCATAGTGTTCTCTATGGAGGCTTTCAAGTCGCGTCCGTCAAACTGCGCCAAGCAGAAGACGGATCAAGTCCAATAGTTGAGACGGAGAGTAGCATTGACTTCATCTTTGGCAACGACCAGGGCCAGTTTGCTGGAGTCCATCATTTCAGCATTCTTCGACCGGAGGAAGCGAAGCCAGACGGGCGAGTGAAGGTCTGCGTCCGGTGCACAAGCCTCATCTGCAATCCGACTGTCAATAAACCGATCAAATCTCAGACCTTATTCCTATTTCACTGGATGTATGGGAACCTGTTGTTCAGAGAAGGCATTTCTGAGATCATGCGCTGGTTTACCATTCGGTCGTGATTGGGACTGGACACCCCGACCGCGCATCCGATGTTTTAGCTTAGGTAGACAGTAAAGATAATCGCAGCTCAAGTATAATATTGCATGTATCACCTGAGATAAAGCCATAGCAAAGTCATGAGTGAGTTGTGAGAAGTCAAGCTCGTTTGTGCTTCATACCTTAGCTTATGAAGATCTACCGACATATAAAGACCAGATATTCAAAGTAACTGACTAATTCCTGGAGAAACACAAATAGTCGCTCTTTCATGACACTGTTAAGAGGATCCTTACTATGGTGTATACGAGCCCCCGCATACTATCGATCGTCTCATCTGAGAGCCTTTGCCGATGCCTCCCGCTCTCCACAATGGTTTCATCAGCCCGCAACGATATCAAACGGAATACTAACCCATAGAATTCATACCTCTCAAATACCCGACTTCCAATGTAAGTAGTTTATCAAATACAGTGATGCGAAACCTCCCTTTTCAGTACAAGGACGCGATTCGGCGAGGACTCCTGTAAGCAATACTCGCCTAGTCAACGCCGAAGAATAGAAAGTCACAGATAATCACGGGCGCATACGACAGGGCCACTTTGGGAACTCGTTCCACAGTTACTTCAGTGGTTCCGGCGCCTAGCCAGCAGTTCAAGTTGTGTCGAGCCACGTAACCCTCGTCCAGCGGCCATCAATAGACTAGGATATCATATGCACAGTGAACGGTTCTAGAAGGAATTCCAGGTACATTAGTCTCGCTTCTTCTACTCAGTCTATTCTGCCGGAAGGGCAAAAGGGACAATCTGCTCGCAAGACATCGCAGACGTCTTTGTTTAGCCAATACCGCAATGATCCGGTCCTCAGCCTCGGGTGTCCCACGACTTTCTCTTCCCCAAGTGGCCGCAATTCCCTACCTTAGGCTATTGAGGCCTTATGTAAGTTCATCCACTCCTCCAGCGACACTCAGCAATGAAGTGCTATTAATCTCCGTCCCTATCTGACATCGAAGTCCGTATAGGATATCGCAAGACCTTCTTCGAGCTCGTCATCAAATCTAGCAATCAGCGCCCCACCGGATAGACCGCCAAGGCCATCGTCTCCGCTGTCTTCCTCAACACCGTCAAGCGCAACATTCTCAGCGATCTCAGCTTATCCCTAGCCTCCCCGACGACCAACCAAGTAGCACCCCAAGTCTCAGGATGGTCATCCGCTTTGACAATCTCCAGCTCTCTCAGTACGGGGCACCTGAGCTTCAAGCTCTGGACGAACCCAGCCCACTGGTGCGTGGCACCTAACCCGGACGCCCGCGAGCTCCTCGAAGGGGTGAAAGTCGGCAACTTGACGAGGACGAAGACCATGCGCGTGATGGCTTGCGCATTAGCGGCGCCGATGTACGCCAGCCACGGTGTGCATGCCGACAAGCTGGTGAACTTGAAGGTGTTGACGCGGTAATATGCCCGGGAGAGGAACATCGAGGTCTCATGGGATATCTGTCGGCATGCGAGGAGGAGTGGAAGACATCTTGTGGCCTGGGCTGCGGAGGTTACACCTGGCTGGCGAGGCTTTCTTCGCAACTGGTTCTCATCAATCGTAATTGGGTCGAGAAGTGCATGGAAGGGTCCGATGATGTTGCTGTAGATCTCTTCCCGCACCACCAAGGACAGCGCCAAGAGGCTCGCACCAGCAGATGTGGTCTCCATCGCCATCTCGGCGTGGGCAATACGGGAGTCTCGAAGGTCTCGAGTGGAAGACTTGGTAGACGGGTCGTCTAGGCTTGCATCCATGACTCTCGCGCGAACAGTCCGTCGTCGAGTCACTGCCTGAAAGTGACAGATGTTTGTATGGCGATGTCCCACGGTTGGATGTGTTATTGCAATGGTGCTGCAGATTCAGTAAGCTTCGGAGGGCTTGGACAGAGCGGCGTACTTATATCGAGCTGGAGACTAGAAGGGCATTTCCTTTCGATCAATCCTTTTGATTGGACTTCGTCGGGCTCTTTCGCAGGACTTCTTCCAACTAAGTATTATCTCCATCCCCACGACAGATATCTCCGTAGGTCCTTTACCGAATGCTGCCATAATTGTCAGCGTTGAGGCCTTAGTACCAAGGGTGACAAAACAATAGGAGGATGAAGAACTGAATTCAAGCTCCTTGCCTTGTTGGGAAAGCCCGCCATTCACGCCTAGGACCATTATTACCGGGAGACTGACTGCGATACCAATCGTCCGCTTGGAAAGTAGTCAAAAGACTTCGAAAGGGGGCTTACATGTCTCTTTGAGCCTGATACTGGAGGATGCTCCCGGAGTGCTTGCAACTACAGTTGAGGTAACGTCGAGGTCGCAGAGATTTAGGAGACGAACAGGCAGGGTGGCAACAGACTACTAGCACAGCGAAGTGATGACAGTTATATATTCCATTGACCAGACTTAAGGTTATGAAGCTATCTGGCCCTAGAGATCCGGTATGACACCGGAGGCGTGCCTGGTATCTTGGTGGAACTTTCCTTCCCGGAAAAGAGCAAATGATGATGGGCCTTGTCACATCCCAGGGTTGTCCACTGCTTGTATAGCGAAGGCAGTGGCTATAATTCGGGGGTCTCCCATGATATCAACGTAAGCAATTGATCCTCGAGGCGGTGGCCCGAAACACAGATTGAGAATCACTCCCGGTTTCTATACTGTCTCGCCATTTGGCTGGGAACGAGCGCGTCCCGGAACCGAGCATCCGAGGCCCAAAAGGTATCGGATCCGCCTTTGTAATTGGAAAACTTGTACTGTTCCAGCTGCAGCGTCAACTCGGTCGATTCGACGTTCCTTGAGATGGTTATGCCGGGCCAGAATACCGGCACCTGAACCGTCCTGGAGGTGCTGAACTCTCTCTCCGCAATGCTCGTGTGGACTGGCAACTGGGTCAGGCCGCGGATGACGTCCACCTGGTCGTCTATGAACCCCCATATTGCAACCCCGATCAGCGTGATACTTCTAAGCGACGGGATGGTGCCGAGCGAGCGCCAAAAGTCGGCGCAGGCGGGTACATGCAAGTGGTTCAGGAGCGATTGACTCAGGCCCAGACGGGGCTCCCACTCGATAATCTCCAGGGAGCGCAGGTCCGTGGTGTAGTGCCTCAGGTCGTCGGCGAGGTCCTTCAGGTTCTTGATGGCCTTCACGGTGCTGGGGCGAAGCTCTCCTCCGGCGGAACCGAGGAGTACTTCGGTGGTCTTGATGGTGATGCGGATCCTTCTCACATACGCAGCCTGCTCCGGCCCTATGACTCTGAGCCAGGTGCTGCAGCTATGGGCGGAACCGAGATCGAAGGTCTTGGTCTGGTAAAAGCATTCGAGGGCTTCTTCGAAGATACCCGGGAAGTAGAACACGCCGACATACTTGTGGACGACCGATCGCCAGTACATCTCGTGGTCCACAAAGGTGGACGTCACACGGTTCGCGCTGCAGCCGTAGAAAGTGGTCTCTGTGGTGTTGAAGGTCTCTTCGTAGATTCTGTCTCGCAGCTCCCGAGGCATGGCCCGGAAAGCGGGAAGGCCGGCTGCTAGCCAGGTATTTGGTGTTGGTTCTAGGGAGAGATCGCGGAGCCGAGGATACTGGGGGTAGAAGCGGGCAATCGTATCAGGGACTGGGCGGTCTCTCTCCATCTTGCGAGAATGACCTGAAGAAGTTGAAAAGTGACGATGTCGCGAGTCTAGAGTGATGATTCGATCCGTGAGGCTATGGACAAGGTCGGGTAGACTTGTAGTGGTTTGGAACTCTCGTGTCCTTGGCGAAGTACGTAAATGCCGGACAGGCAGACTAGACGGTACGTTGAGGTATATGCTGCTGGCCGAGAAGCATCTGCCTATAGGGATTTGTGTCTTTCCTCAGAGCCTGAGTGGCCCTGGCCGAAGGCAGTGAGGTGTCGTATTTACGCAGTGGCCGGGGTTGTTTGGGCAACTGGGTGGGCGGCTTGAGGTGTTGCTTTCGCGTTGCCGGCGAGTTTTTGATTTCTCTGCTGGTATTTTTCCTTTCCTTTCGTATCAAGTTGGGGATCTCTTCTGGCAGCTGGCCCTGCTCTAGGATGAGTGAAGGGAAACGGCCGTCAACAAATTCAATGCGAAGTCTTCGCTCGCTCGGGATCAGCAAGCAGCGGTACTGCTGCTGCCGCTCACTAGACGGTCCAATCAGGGGATCGTGCTGGCAGAGACGCAAGGTGCTCAGGAGAGAATACAAGAGTCCCAGTAGAGGCTACAAACACTCTGATAGAAGCCGTGCTTTCCCGGAGGTACTGGTACAGGGAGCTGGAGTCTGCAAGTATAGGTACCTGCCTACACTGGGCTTTGCTGCACGCAGCTCAGTATTGATCCACTGACCTCTTGCTCTTCTGCTCTCTGCCCCTTTTCACTCCAGTTATCCTTTCGAGGGCATGCCCTGATACTACACACTGAGGTTACCGGACTGATTTGACTCTGGAACCTTTGCTGTCCTCTACGCACGGAGCGTCTACATGCAGAGCGCCTGCTGTACATCAGGGCCGTTTAGCAGAACTACTGACGCGGAAGTATCACTATAATGGAGCTCGACCATTTATCCTCGCTCACAAGAGTGAGTGAGTACGGCGGTACCTTGATAGCACTTTTCTCGACGTCACCACGAGCTGGGCACTTGAGCTCGAGACTATCCCTAGCTTCGCATCTCTGGCTTCCCTACTCTACAGACAAAGCCTCAGCCAGCCTTGCCCAGCATGCTCATACGGCCGTTTTCGATGACGCAGATCTGGATGAAATCCTGGTCTCCTTCAGCAATCACCCGCTCTATGGTGAAACAATATGGCGTTCTGGGAGGTGCGAGCAGCATCCGAGGAGTATCGGAGAGTTGGAATCTGAGAAGAGGTCACTCTACTATACAGCAGCTCAGCCTTGGGAGATTCATCATTTATCCTTCTGCTTTCAGTCCTATAACTTCGCCTTATATTTTTAACGTCATACCCTTAGTAATACATTATGAATATCTGACCGGCTTGACATATGGAACCTTGTTGTGGTGAGTGGGCACTCCTGAACAGCCGCCTTGGCTCGATAGCTACAGCATCAAGGTGGTCAGGCGTTTCATCCTCGACCCCCCCGTACCCATTAGCCCGTCAAATGTCGGACCGGAAGCCAGCCCTGCGTGGTGAAGAATCCTCCGAAGTGGACAGGCCAAGCGCTCTTCAACGACCGCCTCGATTCATACATCCATCCTCAACAACGTTCTTACCCTTGCCTAAGACCATACAAACCGACCGACGAATCGATAACACTATTTCCCCAGCAGCTCATCAGCAATAGCCCGCCCCGCCGCCCTCCCGGAGAAGATACACCCGCCCAGGAACGTGCCCTCCAGCGAGTTGTAGCCGTGCACGCCACCGCCCCCGAATCCCGCCGCCTCGCCCGCGGCATACAGGCCCGGGAACGGCTCCCCGCCGGGCCGCATGACCTGGCTGGCCAGGTTCGTCTCGATGCCGCCGAGCGTCTTGCGCGTCAGCAGGTTCATGCGCACCGCGATCAGCGGGCCGTGCTTCGGGTCCAGCAGCTTGTGCGGCGGCGCCACGCGGCTGCGGCTGTCGGGCCAGTACAGCCGCCCGTTGCGGATGAGCATCGCCTGCGCGTCCTTGGAGTACGGGTTGTCGAACTGGCGGTCGCGCTTCTCCACCACGTCCTTGACCTGCTCGTACTCGAGGGCTGGGCCACCCGCGCCCGTCGCCAGCTCGTTCATCCCGACCACCAGGTCCTTGAGGTTGTCCCGCACGATGAAGTCCTTCCCCTGCTTCATGAAGGCCTGGACCGGGCCCGTGCCCTTCTTGCCAATCACGCGCGTCGTCAGCACCTGCCACCAGCTCTTGCCCGTGATGTCTGGGTTCTGCTCCGAGCCCGACAGCGCGAACTCCTTAGCGATGATGCTCTGCGTCAGGATGAACCACGTGTAGTCGTAGCCCGTGGCGCAGATGTGCTTCAGCGTCGCGAGGGTGTCCGACCCCGGGAACAGGAACGGCGGCAGCCGCTTGCCAGTGGCGTCCAGCCACAGGGATGACGGCGCTGGCAGGACGCGGATGCCGTGGGCGGGCCAGATGGGGTCCCAGTTCTGCAGGCCCTCCGTGTAGTGCCACATCCGGTCGCGGTTGATGATGCGCGCCCCGGCCTTCTCGGAGATGTCGATCATGCGCCCATCGACGTGCGCGGGCACGCCGATGACGAAGTTCTCAGGCACCTTGGGGCCTAGCCGGTCGACGGGCCACGCCTTCTTGACTGCCTCCACGTTGCCGCCGATGCCTCCCGACGCGACGATTACCGCTGAGCCGTAGACTTCGAACCCGCCGACAACCGTCCTCGTCGTGGCCGCGCCCCTCACGGCGTCGTCCGCCTCCAGGATGCGGCCGCGCACACCATTGGCCCGGCCGGTCTTGGGGTCAGTGAGGATATCGTCGACCATGTGCCTCCACCGGAACTTCACCAGCCCCTTCTTCTCCGCCTCCTTCACCGGCTCCGCAAAGATCCTGACGACCTCCGGCCCAGCCCCCCACGTGATGTGGAACCTCGGCACCGAGTTCCCATGGCCATCCGCCGTGCCGTCGCCCCTCTCCGCCCACGAGACGTTGAACATGAACCCCAGCCCGCGCGCCTTGACGTAGTCCTCCATCTCGTCGGTCGCGAAGTCGACAAACGCCTTGGCCCAGCGTCGGGGCCAGGTGTCCTCGTCCTCGCGGTCGAACTGCGCGCTGCCGAGCCAGTCCTGCATGGCGAGCTCGCGCGAGTCGCGGATGCCCATGCGGCGCTGCGCCGCCGAGTTCACGCAGAAGAGGCCGCCCAGCGACCAGAAGGCCTGGCCGCCGAGGCTGTTGGCGTTCTCCTGGTCGACGAAGAGCACGGGGACGCCGCGCTGGGTGAGCTCAAAGGCGGCGACAAGCCCGGCGAGGCCGGCGCCGACGATGATGACGGGCTGCGCCTTGGAGCCGGATGCGTCGGCGTCGGCGTCGGCGGCGCCGTTGCCGGTATTGCCGTTGGTTCCGGGTGAGGCCATTTTGGGCGGGTTGCTTTGGCCGACTGCGGATGAGAGACCAGGGGGAGGAGGAGATCCTTGCGGAGTGAGTTGAAGAGGACTGAGTAGATCAAACGAAACGGGCGCGAGAAGGCCAATTATGTATACAGAGCCACAGCCGGAAAATGAGGAGAAAGATGGGCTGATCTAGAGCCGGGGGCCAAGAACCGGATCGGCTTTCCCCACACAATTGGGGCTGCCAGGGGTCTCGGACAGCGTCGTCACACAGATTGTCCCGATTTGGAAGACGGCAGCCAATGGTGTTGCGGGAGGAATACAGTCGCGGTGGTGATCATGCCAGACGGGAGATGCGACGGCAGGGTGCCGAAAAATAAAGGGGGATGTCGGCCTCCGCGGGCTCGTCAAAGCCATGCGGGGTTCACATGGCGCCTCGGCTCAGATCCCCTTTGACGCGCAATGGACAGATCCTGCCGTGCAATTGTTGGGGATCGGCCGTGAGTCAACCTGTCGTCCATCATTACTATCATCGACAACTCATTTGCTCCGTGAAAGGTGAAGTGCCGGGGCTAAGGCAGGGTCAGCAAGTCCGGGGTTGTCATTGTGGAATCCGGGGCCGCTTAATACGGAGTATGGAATACACTATCTCGGTAAGCTTCTCACTTCAGGAGCCGCAGCTTCAGAAACTGAACTAAGACAGGCTACTAAGATAAGCTAAAGCAATTTGCACGCAACAGTTTCCTATCAATGGTCATAGAACGAAAGTGATGTACTCTGCAGGAACTGTTAAACAAGTCGTGTAGTAGTCGTAGTGTGGGTCAAAGAGCTCTTCTAAAACTCTAGATGATGAGCAACTTCGTGAGGTAGCAGTGAGGTATACCGTATTGCATAAGACAATTCCCACGATGCGTTTGTCACATATTTAAAGCGGTGAGTCAAACTCCATACCAGTCTAGATTCGATTTGGGTATTCCGAACAGTGAGAACTGCAGTGTTCAGGAACTGTGCCGATCACGGCGGCTGCCCTACCTTAGGGTCCGCGCAATAGACTCCGCCCTTGTTCCCGTGGCGAGCCCGTATCTCGCCGGAGACTCTTCCAATTCGCGGCCACTGCTGCATGCATCTTTTATCGGCGATCGTCGCGCTCGTCCGGTGACGCCAAGCAAACCCTAATGCCGGCGCCGGAGCCGTAAGCCTAGATCGTGAACCCCGAAGGCTCCACCGCAGCACACCTCATCGTGGGGCTCCGTCTGGCAGAGATAAAAAAGCACGATGGTCCAGGCCGCCCCCCTCTCTGCCCAACTTTCCTTGCCAACTCACTTTTCTCGTCTTCCTCTTTCCCGAGAGACCGAGTCCTCAACCAGAGACAACCACCATGTCTTTTACGGCCACACAAACAGTCATCGAGCTCCCGCCGGCGTCCTTCTCGCTCAGAAAGGATGATCAAACTCAAATTACCGTAACTCCGGCTTCGCAGCTGCCGTCTCGTCAGCCGTCGCCCTCGTCCAGCCAGATCTTCAACGCCGCACCGTCCCAGGCACTCCTGCCGGGGTACTCGCGGTATCTCATCATCCTCCTTGTCATTCTGGCAAACCTTGCACAGGTACGGCCGCCCGCTCTCCCTCCTTCACACCTCATTACATCAAAATGTGGACCGTAGTTGACATCATATGATTTGCATCTCAGTTTATCTCCAACGCCACCACGATCGGCGCTGGCTTTACCCTCAGCAGCGAGCTTGGCAGCGAAGTCGGGCCTGGCAAGGCAAACTGGATGCCCGCCGCCTATCCGTACGCCATGCCCCTGAATCATTATCATCGGCCGTGATGCATGGAATCTCTAACGGCTCTTCCTCACCCGCAGGCTCAGTCAGGGCGCCGTCGTCTTAGTCAGCGGCCGCCTCGGTGCCATCTACGGCCACCAGCTGTTAGTGCTGATCGGCACGGGCACGCTCGTCGTCTTGTCCATTGCCAACGGCTTCTGCAACACGTATGAGAGCTTCATCGCTGTCCGTGCCCTCACGGGCGTCGGCGGTGGGCTGGTGATGCCGAACGCCGTCGCGGTGACCACGACCATGATTCCCCCCGGGCGCTCCCGGAACATCGCCCTGGGCTTCTTCGGCGCCGCAGCACCTATCGGCGGCTGGCTCGGTATCCTCGTCGCAGGAATCTTCACCCAGGTGGAGAAATGGAGGTGGATGTTCTTCACCCTGTAAGTGCTTGCCGACTCGTAGCTGGACCGAGTGCCAGTGAAACTGACTTCTTTGGTTCAGGGCCATCATCGGAGCGATTATCCTGGCCAGCCTCTTGGCGCTGCTGCCCAAGGAGACGCCGGTGGACAAGGGCGGCAAGATCGACTACCCCGGCGCGTTCCTCGGCCTCGGAGGCTTGCTTCTCTTCAACTTCGCGTGGAAGTAGGTTTACAACTTCACTGTATCACCCATCACGACCTCGCTAACCCCACGACACAGTGAGGCCCCGTCGGCGGGCTGGAACAGCGCCTCCTCCATAGCGACGCTCGGCGTGTCAGTCGCCATGTTCAGCGCCTTCCTGGTCTGGGAGTCCCGCTTCACCGCCCACCCCATCATGCCGCTGACCATCTTCCGCGCCCCGACCTTCACGGCCCTCATCTTCGTCGTGCTGCTCACCTACATGTCCTTCGGCATCTCCCTGTGGTACATGACCGCCTGGCAGCAGCTCGTCCGCGGCTGGTCCGTCCTGCACTACGCCGCCGGCTTCGTCCCCTTCGGCGTCGGCGCCACCGCCGCCGTCTTCCTGTCCGCCTGGCTGATCCCGCGCCTCGCCGCCCAGTGGGTCATGGCCATCGGCGTCGTCATGAGCCTCGCCGCCAACCTGATCCTGGCCACCATGCCGGCCCAGCAGTCCTACTGGGCCCAGACCTTCCCCGCCATCGTGCTCAGCAGCGTGTGCCCGGACTTCGTGTACGTCGCCGCGCAGATCATCGCCAGCAACAGCGCGGGCCGGAAGCAGCAGGGCGTGGCGGGCAGCCTGATCGGCACGCTGAACCTGTACGGCAACGCGCTCGGCCTCGGCTTCGCGGGCACCATCGAGACGGAGGTGGCCAAGGGCGGCGGCAGCGACGCCCTCCGCGGGTACAGGGCCGCGCTGTACTTCGGCGCGGCGCTGGCGGTCGCCGCTCTCGCGCTGGACTTTGCGTTCGTGAGGATGCCCAAGGATGAGAGGGAGGGGTGGGACGGCGAGGAGGAAGTCATCGAGCTGGGCCCGGTCAGGGGCGAGGCGACCGGTGTGGAGACGGGGAGTATTACCGCTTGAGGACAGTTCAGTACTGATGACTGCAAATCGACCCTTCTAACAGGTGAGGGCAATGACGATTTCGCGGGGATCTCGCGGTTGTGAGGACTGGCTGTGCTGGGTTGGAGCATCACCGCTTACACCTCCTTCTACCGAGTTATACGGCCAACGGAAACAGATGACAACGAAAACAGGGGAACATAGATCTGGGGCAACACAGAGCGTGGGAAATGTTTAAGGGTTGGGCATAAATGATGACGTGCAACGAAAGCAATGATTGGGGTGTTATGCGGATATTTTCAGTGGCTTTTTGAACACGATAGATCTAGATCTAGACTTTTATCTACCCCTACATTAATATACTAATACCCTCCAATCTCATGTCCCAGGTGACATAACGCCCTCTCAATACATCTCCCACCCACCGCTGGCACAGATGACCTGCCCCGTCACCCACCCGCTCGTCGGCCCTGCAAGCCACGCCACGACCCCCGCGATCTCCTCCACCGTGCCCAGTCTCGTCTGGATCGGCGTCTCCCTCCTCTGCATCTCCACGATCTCCCCGGGGATGTTGTCCAGCATGTCGCTCTGCACCGGCCCCGGCGCCACCGCGTTGACCGTCGTCCCGTCCCCGCCCATCTCCGCCGCCCAGCACCGCGTCAGGCCCTCGAGCGCCGCCTTGGACGCCGCGTAGAGCGCAACCTCCTTGAAGGCGTGGCGGGCGGCCACAGAGGAGAGGTTGATGATGTGGGAGGGGGCGCGAAAGTAAGGGTGGAGGGCCTTCATGAGGAGGATGGGCCCGCGGACGTTGAGGTCGAAGACGGCGGAGTAGTCTTCTGGGGTGGCCTCGTGGAAAGACACGACGCGCTCGACGGCCGCGTTGTTGACTAGGATGTCAACCTTCAGATCGTTGCCGGCCTGGGACAGGATATCGTCCACGAGCTGCTTGGGGCCCGTGAGGGTGCTGAGATCAGCCTTGACGGTGTAGGTCTTGGGGCTGTGCGGGAGAGCGGCGATCTTCTGGGCTAGCTCTGCGACTTTGGGTTTGCTTGACTCGGATGTGTATGCTAGGACTACCTGCAGAAGGGACGTCAGCAAAGAAAATCCTGGTTGAATACTCGTGTGGATAGTATACGCACCGAAGCCCCTTGGCGAGCCAGCTCCCACGCGATTCCTGCTCCTATGCCGCGGGAGGCACCCGTGACAATCGCCAGCTTGTTGAGAAGAGGCAGGGCAAATTCGGCGTTTGATGCCATGGTTGAGGAAAATCTTAGCGAAAGAGAGTCACACTTCGTTGGTGTTAGAGTTGCAGATCAGAAACACTTGTCCAGGCCGTAGGTTGCAGGAGATGTTTATATTCAGTCTCAAGATCGATCGTGTTGTGGCGTTGTCCCACTGAATTAGTTGTTCGGCGATTGCGAAGATCGCCGATGAATCCTTCGGCGCTTGTGTCTCGGTGCGAATAACAAAGGAAATGGCGAAGACAATAGGAATTCACGAACACTATATTATATCGTCGTCAAGAGATAGTACAGTTGATGTCATCTGAGCCCATGCATATCCGGAAACGATTCGTTCTACTCCGTACGTATTGGCTTGTCTTACAGCACTCTGTCTTAGCTGGGTCATCAGGCCGTATCATAGCAATCTTTCCAGCTTTACGAGAACATCATTGTCAATTGAAGTTATTACTCCGGGGAAGCTTCTCTGTGAATTATGACACGTTAAAGTTCATGTTCAGACTATTCGTAAGGGTTATCGGCATAGTCGTAGTGCGGAGGTAAGTAAGTGAAGAGCGCCAATTCACTTCGCCGACTCACTGCTAAGCTAGACTGCTATAGCCCTGTAAGGAACAACAGTCAGCTTGTTACGCTTTCGTCTGTACAAAACTTAAAATTTAGGGACTAATGTGAAGACAGTTTCTAGAAGCACAGCTGTCGTCTGTCTTGTGAGTTCTTGTTATTACGCACTCGTGATATGGTTGTGTCGGTGATAAAGGCAATCGTCAAAACATCGCCGCACATTCAATTCCAAACACTATCGCAAGTTCGCGACTGTCATTCAGGTCTTCACAAAACTCTCAACATTGTCCCTGACACTCTGCTCCAAACTTGTCCACTCATCCTGTCCCAGACTCCGCAGAAGCTCTGTCGCCCTCCCATTCGCCATGTCCGTCTGGTCCCACCCAGCATCAGGCAGATCCACAAAGTCCGCCTTGTCCGGGTAGCTCTGCTTCAGGATTTCCAGCACTTTCGGCCAGCTGTACCTCTCCGCACAACCAAAGATTCTCTCCCCTTCCACCCCCGGCGTCACCAGCGTCCCCAGGAAAAGCCTCCCGCAGTCCCGCGCGTCGATGAACCACTGCGGCGTGACATGTTCCAGGATATCGAGGTGCTCGCCGTTCCATAGCCATCGGACCATCCCCGCCGTGCTGGCCGGCTGGCTCTCCGGGTTCATGATTGGCCCGAGGACCGTGTCCGGGTGGACCGTGTTGAACCTGTAGCTGGGCTCCTCGCGCTTCACCCACCCCCACAGCCCCTGCTCGACCTTGGTCTTGGTCGCCATGAAAGGTGCGAGGCCTTTCTGCTGCGGCGTCAGGCTCGGATCCGCGACCTTCCGCAGAGCATCTTCGTTCCAGCTGGTAGCGTCGACCTTGGCAGCAACGCCCACGGCAGGCGTCCAGGCCGTCCACATGGAGGCGGTGTAGATGACGGATTTCACAGTCGGCTCCGCCTTGGCGGCCTCCAGCAGGGAGACGTGGTTGGCGAGCTCCTGCTTCACGGCGGCGTCGACATCGGCAATGTCCAGGCTCGCGTGGCCGGCGACAAGGATAGCCCCCGACACGCCCTTAATGGGTTTGTCCCATGCGCCGGGAGCGGCAAGGTCAGCGACTTGGACGAGCTCGAAGCTGTCAGCGCTGTACTTGGACTTGAAAATCTCCTCTACCCAGGCAGATTTAGATGGCTCCCGGACGGTGCCTCGCACGCGGTAGCCACTGGTGAGGAGGACATCGGCGATATGACTGGCGATGAGACCGTTAACACCCGTGACAAGGACAAGAGATCCAGTGGGTATAATTGGGTTCTTCAAGGTTACTGGTGCAGTGTAAGGAGGCGCCATCATTTCGGTGTCGATGGATGCTACGAGACCGGCATGGCTGCTGATCAGTTGGGCGTGAGACCAGGGAGCAGAGCTGCATACATATACTCAGCCGTCGCACTATGGGGTCCATTCGCGACCTCTCAGGATGGCATTTAGAGGTCTCATGCTGGACGATACGCCAGACGCCACGCACGGTGTCGAGTCCGAGGAGTCCGATTCAATCACAGGGCGAAGTCCGAGACAGAATTGCGCCGAGCTTATCAATGCATGTCGCACAGCGTCAGACTCCAGGCGGCTGTGATCCTTGGCTCTCTCACCATTCGCCCAACGAAGCTCTGCAGTGCCATTTCCTTCTTGTGGAAGCACACACTAACGCAGCCAGCATGTTTCACTACGCCATGCATCATTGCAGATCTGGGAAGCCCCAATTGTTGTCCGGCTGAGACGGGCGGGCGCGAATCACGATTCACTAGGAATCTAGGTAGTTATCGAAAGAAACTTGGCGTGAACTCTTATGTTGTTCTATCCAGGAGTAATACCGAACGGCATAAGCCTGCTCTAGTCGGTCCTCCGTCTATCGTTGGCCGAATCACGCGAGAAAGCACTTGAACATGTAAACTTCAAGAGAGAAGCGAAAACAGGGCTCGTTCCCAGTCATTACATCATCGACGTCAACGCAGCACGCAGAGAATCAAATCTAAGCTACAAGCAAAATCTCGATCACAGCTTCTCATCCGGCTTGTCGAACGTGTCCTGCACCTGTACCACGGAGGTCTCGCTCGTCTCGCCGTCGATGACCTGCGCGACAGGGACGACGCCCATCTTCGCCGCCTCCTTGGGCGAGAAGGTGCCGTAGACGTCGACCTCGTCGTAGTCGCCCATGCCGGCGGCGGGAAACAGCCTGTTGAGCGTGTAGAAGATGATCGAGCTAACGAAGAAGCCTGTGATAACTCGGTTAGCACTGTGAAATCCCTCCTCAATGCAAACGAGTGAGGATGTTGGCTTACCAATCAGGAAAGCCATGTAGTACAGCTGGAAGAGACCCCTCGGCGCATCGGTCGTCCCGTTCGTCGTGACAACCAGCCCGCCGATGGTTGGCGCCCACCCGCACAGCCAAGCGGGGATGGCGCGCCAGTTGACGCCGTGCCAGAACCAGTACTGCGTGTCGGTGGTGCGGTACAGGTGCGTGAGCCGGATCTTGCGGCGGCGCAGCAGGTAGAAGTCGGTGGCCATGATGCCCATGATGGGCGACAGGAACACGGAGAAGGAGCTCAGCACGCTGACGAAGGTCGCGGCGCGGTTGATGAGCTGCCAGGGCTGGACGATCCACGCGGCGACGAAGGTGATGATGGCGCCGCGGCGGATGTTGATGTAGCGGGGGAACAGACCCGCCAGGTCGATGCCGCCGGCGACGGCGTTGCCGCAGATGTTCTCGAACATGGAGGTCATGGCGAAGCCGAAGGCCAGGAAGAAGACGCCGGCGCGGGCCTTGGACGAGCCGTCGCCGTTGTCCATCATCACCATCAGCAGGTCAGGCGGGTTCCAGTACACCTCGCCGTAGATCTTCTGCGCTGCGCTGGTGGTGACGAGGCCGATGAAGGATACCATAACGCCCGTGACCCAGGCTGAGGCGATGGTGCCGCCCACGTAGTGCCGCCAGCCGTGGGCGTATCGCGAGAAGTCGGAGCCGTTGGTGATACCGGCTGCGATGCCGCCAATCATCTGGTTGATGCCGGCCATGATCAGCCACGAGGCGTTCCACTTTGACGTGCTGGCGATGGCCTCGCCAGTCGACCACAGCGGGCCGACGCCCTTGGCCACGGCCAGGGCCCAGATCATCATGCAGAGCATGCCGAGGCCGCAGTAGATGGAGGTGACCTGGAAGGGTCGCTTGAACTTCTCGGGCGGGATGAACAGGAAAGGCGTCGACAGCACCCAGAAGACGATGAAGCCGACGAACTGGTAGCCAGTGGTGGGCATGCTGGAGGGCAGGAAGTTGTGCATCTTGGCGAAGGAGGGCCAGATGGCGGTGATGCAGACGGCGACGAGGCGGCCACCGTTCCAGCACTGCACGGCGTTCCAGATGAAGTTGAGCAGGATGCGCTGCAGCAGCGGGATGTAGCTGCCGCGCATGCCCCAGGAGAAGCGGTTCTGCACCGTGAAGCCGATGTGCCACTGCAGGCCGCACCAGGCGATGAGGGTCGAGAACATGGTGATGAGGAGGCGGCCGACGACGATGATGAGCATGGACTGGCCGACCGACAGTCCCTGGGCTAATTAGAGGTCCACTGTCAGCCTCTCCATCTTCCTGTCCGCCTTCCACACCCTCACGATGCCATATGGACGGCCAATCGGATGTAGTGCCGCGGGAACTCCATAGGGTAACTCACTAAGGAACGTGTTGGGAGATTGCCAGTTAGAGATGTTAAGCGACGACAGCGTCCAGTAACCAAAGAAATGGAACCATCCTATGCGTTCCTCTGTTAGCCGCTTCGCTCTCCACATGAACTAAGGTTGTCTGTCCAGTTACCCACCCCAGGTACGCCGCTGCGGCGGCAACGGGATCAGATCGCGGTTGCTCCACGAGTCGGTCTGCTCATGCTGGGCCGCATCGCCATGCAGCTTGACCTTCTCCTTGAGCGTGCGGAGACGCGGACCCGCAGAGGTAACGACAGTCATCTTGTCCGACGCAACAGGGAGCTGTTGTCGCTGTGGTCTTCTGGGTGCGATGAACAAGAAAGTCCTCCAATCTCTGTCAGCCACGGCGCGGCGCAGCACGTATATAAGCTCGATGGGCGTATATCACACCCTTGATCGACCCACGAGATCGGCTCTCCAGGGGTTATCTGCCGAAGATAAGATGGTGCATATCATCCCATCGGGCTGATACGGCGAGGAACCATCGACGGGGAGGCGAATCTTGGCGCCGTCGAGGTGGGAAAGGTGTGTGGCATTCACCGGCGAAAGGAGGCAAAGAGGGCCTGACTGTCTGATAAGAAATCACCCGACGGGTTTTCCGCGGCATACTAAGGCTTCAAGAAGGACCGAAACTCCACACTTATCGCACGGTTTGACTCGTTGCGTGCTGGCGATCTCATGGGTTCACCTAATCAGCTTAGGTTTCGCTGCTGATATCGCTGCGGAGCCGGCGCTGCGGGCCCCGCGCAGGATCGAGGCCTCCGCCCGGGTTATCGAGCTCCGACCGGAGTGTTTGCGCTGTGAGTGGTGGACGTAACGGAGGCGCTAAGGCTCCGTTCCCCTATCTCGATCGGCCAACTTGGAGTTGAGCCGGACCAAGAACCGAAAGATAGGCAGCGGGGATAGCGGCATTGAGGGGTCCCTTGAGGGATGAGACGATGAGAGGATGAGATATATACAGACTTCCCTCACATCGAATGTGAAATGAGGAGATAGAACTGCTGAGTGTCGTGAGCGTCTGTGAAGAGATCCATCTTGGGAACATCATCTCGCTCATCTCGACTGCCAGGCTCGTCTCATCCCCTCCCTTCTCCCCATTCCACTCCTTAATTCTCAAGATGGGCTCCTTATCAGAACCCAAGCGCCTCCGTATCGGTGTCGATGTTGGCGGCACCAACACGGATGGCGTCGTGCTCGATCCTTCGCGGGCGTCGGAGCCCGATAAGGGCATTATTGCGTGGCACAAGGCGCCCACGACGACCAACCCCAGCATCGGCATCAGCGATGCCATCACGGAGATGTTCAAGACGGCGAGCATTGACCCAGCCGACGTCGCTAGTGTGACTATCGGCACGACGCACTTCGTCAACGCTGTCGTTGAGCGCGACGCCGCACGGCTGTCGCCCGTGGCCGTCATCCGGCTATGCGGACCCTTCAGCAAGCACGCGCCTCCCTGCGTTGACTGGCCCGATGACATGCGCGAGCTAATCCTCGGCTACTTCGCGCTTGCCCGTGGAGGCCTGGAGGTCGACGGCAGCCTCATCGGCGACATCGACCCCGCCGAGATCAAGGCGCACTGCGCCACGATCCGGGAAAAGGGCATCCGCAGCATCGTCGTCAACGGCGTCTTCAGCCCCATCGACACGATCGAGAAGCAGGAGGAGCGCGCAGCTGAAATCATCCGCGCCGAGCTGCCCGGCTGCGACGTCGTGCTCTCCAAGGAGGTCGCGAACCTGGGCTTCCTGGAGCGGGAGAACGCGGCCATCCTCAACGCGTCGATCCTGGCCTTCGCGCGCAAGACCATCCGCTCCTTCCACGAGCCGGTCGAGCGGCTGGGCCTGCGCTGCCCCGTCTTCATCACCCAGAACGACGGCACCATACTGTCCGGCGAGATGGCCGCCAAGCTGCCCATCCGGACCTTCTCGAGCGGCCCCACCAACAGCATGCGCGGCGCCGCTTTCCTGGTCGACAATAAGCTCGACGAGGCCATGATGGTGGTCGACATTGGCGGCACCACGTCCGACGTGGGCCTGCTGCTCGCCAACGGCTTCCCGCGCCAGCAGGCCGCCTACAGCGAGCTGGCCGGCGTGCGCATGAACTTCTCCTGCCCCGACATCAAGAGCATCGGCCTCGGAGGCGGCTCCATCATCCGCAAGGGCGACACCATTACCGTGGGCCCCGACAGCGTTGGCTACAAGCTGACCAAGGAGGCTCTCGTCTTCGGCGGCAGTGTCCTCACTACGACGGATTGCACCGTCCTGGCCGACCCGAGCCTCGCTATCGGCAACCCTGAGCTTGTCAAGGGTGCGCTGACGCCCGAAGAGCTAGTGCAATCCAGGACAGTCATTAAGAAGAAGCTGGAGAAGGTCATCGACACGATGAAGACGTCGCCTGAAGACCTGCCGGTGTTGCTCGTCGGCGGTGGTGCCGTCATCGCGCCTGACGAGCTCAAGGGTGCGAGCAAGGTCCTGAAGCCCAGGTGGTCGGAGGTCGCCAACGCCATCGGCGCCGCCATCGCACGCGTCAGTGCAGTCGTCGACACGGTGAAGTCGACCGAGGCGAAGAGCCCAGCGGCACTTCTGAAGGAGATCTGCCGGGATGCGATCGAGAGGACGGTTGTGGCCGGTGCGGACCCTGCGACGGTAAAGATCGTGGAGATGGAGACGCTCCCCTTGCAGGTAGGCCGCATAATCAACCTCATTACATGTGGCAGGACACTAACAGTATCGACAGTACATCGCGAACAAGTCGCGCTTCATCGTCCGCGCGGCGGGAGACTTCGACTACTCCCGCACGGACATGGACATCCTGCCCGCCAAGGAAGCGGTGGACGAGGAGACCGAGATGAGCCAGTACGAGAAGTCGGCGGAGAAGTCGGCCAAGAAGACCAAGCCGGAGCCCAAGGAGGGCATCGACATCGCGACCTACCGGCCGACGGTCAAGGACCGTGTGTGGTACGTCAACGAGACGGACCTGGACTGGATCAGCATGGGCTGCTACATCCTCGGCACCGGCGGCGGCGGCTCACCCTACCCGCACATGATCCGGCTCCGCGAGATGATCCGCAAGGGCGCGATCGTGCGCGTCGTCAACCCCTACGACATCTCCGACGACGCGGCCGTGGGCACCGGCGGCGGCGCGGGGTCCCCGACGGTGGGAATCGAGAAGCTGGCTGGCGACGAGATGCTGGAGGCGCAGCACGAGCTGGCCAAGATCTGCGACCGCGCCCCGACCCACATGATCGCGCTGGAGATCGGCGGCGGCAACGGCCTGCAGGGCATGGTGCTGGGCGCCAGCAGCAATATGGACCTCCCTGTCGTGGACGGCGACTGGATGGGCCGCGCGTACCCGACCAAGTGGCAGACCACGCCCGTGGTCTTCAACGAGCGGCCCTGCGTCTGGTCGCCCATCGCCATGTGCGACGGCAACGGCAACGTCGTGCTGATGCCGCGCGCCAGGTCCGACCTGCAGGTTGAGCGCGTGCTGCGCGTCGCGCTGAGCCAGATGGGCTCGCACACCGGCTGCGCCGAGAGCCCCGTCACTGGCGCGGAGACCAAGCGCTGGGCCGTCGAGCACACCATCTCGCAGGCGTGGCGTATCGGCCGGGCCGTGGAGCGCGCGCGCCGGTCAAACCGCGTCGACAGCGTGGCGGAGACCATCATCGAGGAGTGCGGCGGCTCGGAGGCGGCCAAGGTCATCTGGAAGGGCAAGATCGTCGGCGTGACGAGGACACTGCATATGGGCCACATCTACGGCGAGTGCCTTATCGAAGGTGCGGACGTAGTGGACGAGGCCGCAGAGGGCAATGGTGCAGCGCCGTCGCAGCCCCAGTTCCGGGGTATCGTCAAGATCCCGTTCAAGAACGAGAACATCGCCGTCATCAGGACAAACGAGGCGTCGGGGTCGAAAGAGGGTGCCGACGGAGAGGAGAAGCCGCTGGAGCGGCAGGAGGACGTGCTCGCGCTGGTACCGGACCTCATCTCCGTCATCGACGCGCAGAACGGCGAGGCCATTGGCACGCCCGAGTATAGGTACGGCCTCCTGGTTATTGTGCTCGGCATCGCGGCCAGCGACCGGTGGACTGGATCGGAGAGGGGTATCGAGATCGGAGGGCCGAACGCGTTTGGGTTCAATCATCTCACGTACGAGCCGCTTGGGCGGTACATCAAGCCGAAGAGTGTCATTGATGAGTTCGACGAGAGCTCATGAAGAGGCGGGATATGTATCGATAGACTTCGTTGCCTACTAATGACTGTACCTAGTTAGAATAGATCCTTTTAAAGACTCATGGGTTCAGTCTCAGTCTCATCCCATACCTGCCAGAGTGCCTAATAACTGTACATGGCTTTGAAGCGCTGCCTGCATATTAAGGGAAATTCAATGGAAAGACGTGATGCTATTCTGTAGCTTGGAAACGCCCTTTGGACTCCATGATTGTTGTAAAAGACGCAAGTCCCTAGGCACTTGATGACAAATTGACAATTAACAATCGGTTCAACTAATTGTAATCGTACCCTACCACTTCGAGCCGCAGTTTCACCAGACACGGAGCACATAGTCATGAGAACACCCTTGACAGTACAATGGTATCAAAGCGGGCAACTCGATTCCTAGATATCGCGCAACTGGGTATCTAAACAATAGCCTCCCTGAACAGGGAGTAGAAGCGAAAGGCCCAAGGAGGAACCCACATCTCACAGATGTCATCAATGACAGGATCACTTCCCGCAGCTCACGCCTCCAAAACACCCCCACTCCCCGAGGACGAGTCGCTGCCCTTGCGATCGACATGCGACACCTCGCCCTTCTCCTCGTCGTCGCTGCCCTTCCGCTCCCGCAAGTGTCCGCGGTGCTCCTCCGTCTCCTCGTACCGGATCAGCATCTCGCCGTTGCGCCCGTACCGCCGCGGCTCCACACGCGCCTGGTGCACGACGCTGAACACACCCTTCCAGCCGCTCACCTTGTGGAAGATGCCATCCATCTCCTCGAGCGAGCGGCACGCCGTCTCCGGGTAGAAGAAGTACACGCTCGGCACCATGACGGCGTTGATGACCGCGAAGATGACGTAGGTCCGGTTGCCGATGGAGTTGAACGCCACGGGCGTGATCATGACCACCAGGAAGTTGAAGATCCAGTTGCCCGATGTCGACAGCGCGTTGGCGGGCGCGCGGATCCGCAGCGGCACGATCTCCGCCGGGTACAGCCAGGTCATGCCCAGCCAGCCGATGGCGAAGAAGGTGTTGAAGACGAAGAGGAAGACGATGCCCGCGATCTGGTAGGGCGTCTCCTGCCGCGAGTTGACGCCCGCCAGGATGGCCATGGTCGCCGCCTGCCCCGCGGCGCCGAACAGCATCAGCTTGCGCCGGCCCACGCGCTCGACCAGGAAGACGGCCGGCCACGACGCGATGAAGTACTCGGTGCCGTTGAGGGCGGCGAGGAGCCTTGACATGAAGGAGGTCATGCCCAGGCCCTTGTAGATCACCGCGGCGTAGTAAGTGATCAAGTTGATGCCAGAGACCTGTTGGAACATCTGGTTGGTGTAACCCAGCAACGTGCGGTGGAGGTTGCGGTCCTTGTCCATGGTGAACAGGTCGGCGAAGCGGCCCTTGGACATCTCAATGACAGTGTCCTTGATTTCCTGGAACTCGTTCTCAATGTACTTGTCCGAGACATCCACGTCCCCGAGTGCCGCCAGCACCTCCCGCGCCTCAGCATCATGACCCTTGAGAATGAGCCACCGCGGGGACTCCGGGAGGCCCCAGATGGTGGCGAGGATGAACAGACAGAAGACGATCTGGAAGGCGAGGGGGAAGCGCCAGGCCACGGATCCCGGGGCGAAGCTGAGACCCAGGTCGACCCAGTAGCTGATCATGATGCCGCAGGTGATGAGCGCGCCCTCGATCATGACCAGCTTACCGCGCTTATGCGGCGTCGACGTCTCAGACTGCCATGTGGGAACCGTCGACGTGTTCCCTCCATTTCCGATTCCCGTGATGATGCGGCCAATGATGAAGTGCTCGAGGGAGAAGGCGCTGGCTTGCAGGGCGGCGCCGATGACCATGATGGAGGTGCCTAGCATGATCATGCGCTTGCGGCCGAGGAGGTCGCCGATGAAGATGGTGATGATGGCCCCGATGAAGCACCCCAGGTTATATGACGCGACAGAAATACCTACCATCTTGTCAGTTCTCAGTGTCTTCTTGGGTAGTGAAGATATGCTAGCTTACCTTGATAGTTGGACCTCAGCTGAGACTCTGCTTTTGTGATGCCAGCAGCGTCGGGGTTGATAGTAGGGAACTGGTCGAGGAAGACGGGGAGAGTCAGGATGCCTCCCATAACACCCTGGTCTGTTGGTCGGGGGTCAGCGATGACTGCGAGTCATATGGAGTCTTCTCCACGTACCATAGCCGAAGAGGAGAAAGTCGCAGCCGGCAATGATGCCGACTGCCCAGTTGAGGGAGTGACCCCTGAGACCGAAGAAGGGCTTCATGTTTGCTCGTCGAGGTCTGAGAACAAGTAGACTAGCAGCCGCTGTATCCAAGCTCCGAAAGACGACTAGAAGCGATATGCGTGGTGCTTGGTCGTGAGGCGCGTGCACATGTCATCGTCCTCTCACTAGGGGGGAGGAGTCAGGGGGATTTATATCCTCACATACTCCGTCAGGTTGATCCGCCCTCCGACCCCGGATTGCCTCCCATCGTGAGCCGTTTCCACCTTTCTCCCCCAGCTCCCCGTGCTCGGATTACCCCAAAAGGCAACCCAGAACCCTATCCCCTCGGTCCTCTGTGCCATGGGGTTTGTGGATGCCGCGGTCCACAGTCCGCTACGTCACTGTGGAGATGGCTGTCAGCGCGAATTCGAGTTCCACCGAGGCGTTGTGGAGAGAATTTACGGGGTGCCCTCACTTTTGAGAGGCGTTCCAAGGCTCCCAAGGTTCCTATGAACCTTGGGAATGGATGAAACCGCAGATCTCAGCAGTCCTTTCTTGCGCGAGGCATGCAAGTCAACGTTGCGCTCGCCTGCTCCATGTTCCCTCACGTGAAGGGTACCGCCGTGGTATTACAGTGACAGCCCACCTCTTCAGGTCGATTTATGCACTTTAACAGATCTAGAAATCTTCTGTTCTCTTGGCTGCGATGACAATGTTGCGGAGGCCATATGTAAACTATCAAAATCGCATGCATGTGAACTCTATGTTTTGCGATGGTGTCATGACGCAAAAGCCCCGTAAGCGTCTCTCGGCAGCGGTTTTATTGCCGGCACCAGGGGCATTCAGAGCATTTCAGGCTATTGCCGCCCGCCGTTCGCCGCATGGCTCTCCTCAGGGTCTTCCTCCTCTCCGCATCCCCCAGGAAAGGCACCTCCAAAAGAAGGGGCACCAAAGGCACTTGGGGAAGAAGGCCCGAAGAGGCTGGAGCCGGCCCACCATTAGCCACGTCGACCGGCTGAATGGCCTTGCTTGGCACCCGCCTGCCTTGGAAACTCAAGCCGCCAGATGCACACGCGCAAGAGGGCCCCGTGTTTCAGCTTGTGGCACGCGTCGCCGGGGGACACACACCGCGTGACAAACTCGTCATATCCCACCACTGATGCAGAGGCGGTGTGTGGCTGCGACGAAAGCAGCAAAGTCTCGCGGTCAGCCGGCGCGGCGCGTCGCTCGTCACCTGCCGGACGGAGGGAGCGTGGCTGCCGATCTTCAACGGCCGGCCCGAGATGTCGCACGGGATTGGTGCGGATGCCCGATGACGTGCCGATCGGGCTCAGTCTCGAGGCTGCTAGGCCGGGCGCCGGTGGCCCTGCCAAGATGGCAAATCGGCACTTTCTCAGCTGCTGCCCTGAATCGTCGTGGGTAGATCGGCTCCAGACGGCATAGGATCGCCCGCCGGCCAAGTCCGCGCGTCGCAGGGAAGCTCACACATGAACGACCTCGTCTCACATAATCTGGCAGCCAGGCACGTCCATGTTTGGGGAACGTTTACTGCCGCAATTAAACTCGGCATTGGCCCGCTCCTCTTCAACACCAGGATAGCAACAATGGGGACAACAACATCTTTTAATATTTGGGGCAGCTACCGGAACGGCTTTACCTCGCCCGAAGAAGCCCGAGCAACCAGGTTATATTGCTGTCGACCACGCTGGCTCTTTCGACACAGACCAAGACACGATGGCACCACGACTTGACGAGTAGTATCCTCTTATCTCCCACACTGTCCTTGAAGGTCGGCCATGACTCTGGTTGAGGTTATTGAGTCCACGAGCGAAGAGCAGTACTCGATAAACAACTGTTTCCGGCGCTGTACCTCGCTCAGGACATCGCCGAAGCCTCGCTGCTGCTCTCCTGCCACAGCACAGCAGGACCGTGGACCTCCTTATTCGTGTACTCGATATCGTCGCCTCGGTCATCTCCCATATTGACGCATGTCGTCTCCATCAGGGCCTCGTCATCCTCGTCGGGTGTGTCCCCCCCCGAACCTCGAGGTGGGAGCGGAGGCAGGCGGCCCATTTTGCGGAAGGCGTGCCGCTTGATGCTCTCATGATTAGTGCCAATCAAAAAGAAGCGCAGGCCGGAGTAGTCCTGCACAAGATCGTTAATGGCCGTCCCACGGATGAGTGCGCAGGCGCCCAGTTGGTAGGGGACCTTGATGCCAAGCTGAGGCAGGCACAAGTGGCCACCTAATTGTTTTCCGGCGTCAGCTGGCGCGACATTGAAGCCCTTCAGGCCTCGGTGAGTGACAGACTTACCGGTATATCTTCCCAGAGTACACAACCCCGCCAGAACACCAGCAATGTCGTTCCTGTCCTTGTGTCTCTGTGTATGCCCATTCACACCCAACGCGAAGAGGCTGAGAAAGTCCTCCTCATCCGTCGTGATCTTGATGTTGTCGTCGACGCTCTTCAAGATCTCCAGGCAGTCCTGATAATACAGCGGATCGAGCGGCTTTCATGAGAAATCGGATCATAGGCGTGGCTTTGCCCAGCACAGACCGGCAGAACTTGGGGAACAGCTGGCGGGGGTATTCCTGGTAGCCCCAGCTGCGGATGAAAGTGGAGTCGCGGGTTCGGCTCAGTCTCCGGCCGTGCGGGTCGCCGGTTGCGGCCCAGCAGCCGTAGTGGGCGACAGCCATCTTCGCGTTGGGCAGGGTGTCAACCGTTGCCTCCGATGGGTCTAACCCGGGGTGGACGGTCCAGATGTTGCGATTCACGACATGTCTGCTTCACTCGGGGAAAGGCAAAGGCGTAAAGAATGACCGCATATCGAGGCAGCCGACGAGTACGTCTGTGGTGTGCTCGCCCAGGAGCAGTTGGGCGAGATGCTCGACGTTGGCGAAGGTGACTCGACGGTTTCGATCGACGATGACACAGATGTCCTCTTCGACTCCCACACGTTCACCCCCGCTTTCTGATCCAGGAGATACGTCCGAAAGTAGTCGGGATACCGCTTTGTGTTCCAGACGTCTTGCCAGTTTGCTTTCACGAGCTCAAGATTTGCCTTGAAAGGCGAGCCGTTGATGTTTTCGCTTGATGCCGCGTGTCGTGCCGCAGCTCGGCCCTCGGGAGATAAATGAAGCCAGTACTCCTCCTGTGCCGCCATTTTGAGATGATAAAAAATGGCCGTTATGAGTCTTCGAGCTGTTGCTGCTTCCGGAGGTCTCTGATTTCGCAGTCTGGCCATCTGGGGGGAACTTGGCTGGCTTATCTGTCATCAATTGCGCCATGACGTGCTGAGTGAGTTCCGCAGTCATCGGTGGATCGTCGAGTTGGCGTTGCATCTCTCCCTGGGAAGCCAGTGCTCGCGGTGCCCGGTCATATGAACACTCGTCGGTGACATCAATGTCCTTGAACTGCATGAGTCTTACAGACAGGGAACCAAGCTGAAATGTGATGACTGTTTCTTGCGGGTTGTACTTGGCGGTAGTGTATCGCCTATCTTTTGCGAGAGTTTCAACAATATCTTTGAAGGGACTCGTTGGGATGCTCTGTAGGAGAGCTTGGATGGAGTTGACTTGGTCATCCTCGGATGCGTTGCGCGCTATCAGCTCCTCGAAAAGCGGCTCCAAGACGTCGAACTGGCACCTCCAAGTCAGCTGAAGTTCAATCTAAGCTCAGTACAGAGGTCTCACCATCCGCTCATCTTCAGGCTGGGCTATGTTTCCAGCCCAGGACGGCCAGATACCGAAGGAGTCGGTTGCCGTTGATCCGTTTTCCTCTCTTACCCAGATCAACGAGATTCTTGCGCTGTCTCTGAGCGTCCGTCAGTTCCTGCAGCGGCTTGACTGCTTTGCTTGCCTTAAAAGAAATTCGATTGTCTCGGCATCTGGAATTGTCGCTGGAGCTTCCGCACGCGAAAAAGGCATGGCTGCAGGTTCCTAGGAACTAGGCGAATATTGAGATAAATTGATGGCGACTCATGGATAGAAGAAGCAAAACTGCGAAGTGATGTCTATTAAGGTTGCGGTCTCAATGACCAGGGAGGCATCGTGATATCTTCATGGCTTGCGTGGACAGTTTGTAGCGCCAGCCAAGAAGGCAACTCCAGGCGGTGTCTGATTGCTGTGGACAAACGGAGTTGTTGCGTTTGCTGGATGCATGGACGGTCAGTATAGCGGAGCGAAGATTGATTCCCAACGCTCGACCGAACAGGCAACTGATCTGTCCAGACGGGTTCGGATGAAAGAAACAGCCTCACCAACAGACGAGCATGATACTGTGCGAAGCTTAGGTTAGAAGCTTCTCATCGATGCAGATGCCTGACCCATGGTTCGAGGCACAGAGTATGGCTGAAACGGATTATCTTCGGTTCAGCCTGAGCCTGTCTTCCACCACGATTGTCCATGACTACAAGCGACAAACGTCCTGCCACTCTTCGTCCTCTGGACATGTCCATTCTGCGCCTGATTCGCTCCGTCGTGAGTCCGTCCTCCATTTCCGTTGCCTTATGCAACTTCAAGACATGCCAACACAGCCTCTCTCTTCAGCTCGTTTTCGCGTTCGTGCCTAGACTGACGTTTAAAGAGCGACGGTCGCTGGACGGTTTTAAGGTCAGAGGCTGATGTAATCGTGGATGCCGAAAGGGGCAAGAGTTGAGGGAGCTGTCGGTGTTCCGATTGCTGGAAGCTCCGACATGCCGATGCCTGACGTGGCTTGACGTTTCCTGTCCAATCGCTTAGTTACCCGAGGCAGCTACCCCACAACAGCTTTGAATGCGATAGCGAGCACCCGAGCAAACGCGCAAAAACCACAAAACATCGGCGGCGGGGCGACGACGACGATCTAAAATCCTGTCAGCACTGCCACTGCAGGGTCTCAGACTCCGTGAACCCACACTCCCGGACCCGACACTGTGCTTCTTCTTCGGGTTCTACCGCCATTGGTCTCAATACCAAGACCGCGATTCTTTAGCCCCGTCCTGGTAAAGCTTAGTGCCGACATCCCCTGGCATATTCCAAGTAAGTGGCCCTCCGGCAGTGCAGGTCTCCCAGGGCGACAATCCTCTCGCACACCTGTCATCGATCAGGCAATTAGACTCGCCGCAACGGCGTCGCAAAGCCCTGCCGCTAACAGGCCGTCCCACCATAATCCCGGTCCCGGCATCGCTATCGACTAATAAGCTCGCTCTCGTCCTAGCCCCGTAGGGCACACTCGCGGCAGGCAGGTCGAAGGATGCGAAAACGATGGCCAACGGGCGGCGCAGCGCCGCAGCCCCTTGATGAGGCCCCCCGGGATGGAGTTGGATCTTCATGGGCAGGAGGCTTCCCGCAATATTTATATGCCTATGCCCTTGGTTTATCACGCCAACTGTCAAGAAAATACTCCGTAGAGGCATGCAAGTCCGAGTCTAGACTAGACACTATTCCGTCAAACAATCTCCAACTATCGATCGATCTATCGAAAAGTCAGCGAAGACGACCCTTGGATATTTTCCCCAGGCACACCAACAGCACGCCAGAATGGGCATTTTCAAGTCCTCGTCCTCATCGGCAAACCACACATGCCCGATGCCGAGGCCCCTAACCGAAGGTATGCAATACACAAAGCCACAGGTTGGAGGTGGTGATTTTTTGGACTGACATCCTCGGCTTCTAGACCCGACGGACCCTGTGGTCGGTGGCTTGAGCTTCTACCACCTCAACATGATCGTCTCTGGCGCGTGTGTCGCCTTCTCTTGCCTCGTCATCTTCGCCCTCATGATCCGCCATGCTACCCATTTCAGCAACCCAAACCAACAGCTCAAGTCAGTCTTCGCACGTTCACGGGGCCTTCTCACTTCGCCCTACTACGGTATTGCTGCGAGCAACATCTGACAGTTTCTATGCTCTAGGATCATGCGAATATGTGTCATAATCCCTATCTACGCCATCTTCTCCTTCATATCCATCGTCGTGCCAGCGGCATACGCCTACCTTGAGCCATGGATCGACCTGTTCCAAGCCATCGCCCTCGGAGATTTCTTCCTCCTCATGTCAGAGTTCGTCACCCCTACCGACAGGCACCGCGACCTGTTCTTCTCCGCTCTGGAGATCCCCCAGAAGAAGAGGGGGCAGAGCACTCTAGACGGACTGGCATGGTATAGGGTAGGTATCCCATTCAGTCGAGAAGGACGAATCTGACAGAACGTAGAAAAAATGGACCGCCATTTTCCAATACGTGGTCGTCTCCTTGGCCATAGCCATCCTGACAGACATCTTCGAGGCTGCGAACAAATACTGCCTCGAGAGCAGCAAACCGTACTTTGCGCATCTTTGGGTATGTTTTGTCCCGGAGTCGTCACAGCAAGAACCATGTTCTGACACGATCATGCAACAGCTGGAGATTATCCACAACGTTTCCCTTGTAATCGCCGTCATGGCAGTTCTGAACTTCTACACCATGCTGAAGACTGAACTCGCGGACCACAAGCCGCTCGCCAAGCTGCTTGCCTTCAAGCTGCTTGTTGGTCTCAACTTCCTCCTCAAGGTACGCAAATCATTACTCTTATCCTTAACACTGTCACCTCCTTGTACGCAGCAATAGGCAGGACAACCCGTATTGACGAGCCACCCCTACATACAGATCATCTACTGGATCTTGGGTGACATCTCTCCCTCGCCACTCAATCCCTCTTCGACGATGAATTATGCCGACCTCAAGATCGGCCTGCCGCTCATGATCACCTGCATCGAGATGGTCCCCTTCAGCGTGTTCTTCCATTACGCCTACTCCGCTACCCCGTTTCTGATTCCTTCCTCCGACCCTGAGTCCGTCGAGCCCATGGCGGGCGGTGTCCGCCCACATTACCAGGGAGGGCCTCTTGGCGTGTCGGCATGGCTGGCCTTCCTCAACCCAAGCGAGATCATCCAAGCTGTGATATTTGCGTTCAGGATGCCGTCGAGAGCAAGAGAGAGGAGTGGGGACGTCATCGAGGGGGCGGTTCCGATGGAGGCCAGAATGGGCGGGCTAGACGGGTACGGGAGGAACAAGAACGCTAGGTATCCGGAGACGGTGACTTATCCACGGTACGGATACGACGGTTATTGACGCGCTCCTGGAACGACTGCATGAAAGCGGAATGACGGAGTTATTCTTGTTTTTCATACTACCCCCAGCGCCCCTCCCTATGGCTGTTTAGGCTTATGCGACCCTTTAGATCATTATAGATTTCCTTACGGTTCCCAGGCGTCACTTTTCTGTTGGTGTTGGGAATTGGCGCATAATCATTGCCAGTGGCGTTCGAGATTCCGTTGCCTCTCCTAGGCGTCGCAGCATGGGACAGGAATGGTATCCCTGGATGGGCGTCAGAGATCATTACAGAGAGATACCGTCTCACATATAGAACCATAGAAGCGACTTGGCAAGCTGCGAGAGCTGGTGCCGCACCTCGGGTGTTTTCATCTGAGTGTCGAGACAGAACATATTGACATTGCACTAATTAACCCAGCGCCGCGCGAGTTGGCCATCATGTCCACTAGCCTGCTGGACCAGCTGGTAGCAGCATTTCATCAGGCCCCAGACCAGGACATTGACGATTACACCAACGAACTCCAGGATGTCGCCTCTCTCCCACTCCCTGTTTGGACGGTGCATAAGCTCCGGCGCGTGAGGCCCGGGCACCAGGCTCGGAAAGAACCGACGGTGGAGGAGAAAGAAGATCTGCGAAGCCGCCATCCGTTAGCTGGGCAACGCGCTGGTATAATTAAGAGTTACCCACCGTCTCTGCCGAGTCGTACAGCGGGCAGGTCAGGAGCATGCAGGCAATCAGGTGTCCAGTGTGCGCCTGGTCGTCCAGTGGCGAGTAGAACAGACCCCTCATGCCCGCGGGGGCTCCACAGAAGGCTCGCAGGCCCCAGTCGAAGACCAGGATCTCGAGATACGCTATGAGGACGAAGAATGCCTGGGCGTAAAAGGTCCGGGGGATGTGGCTGAGGAGAGGACGGCGCGGGATCCGTGGAAAGGGATGGTACAGGGCGTCCTGTGTGTCTTATTAGCAGGGAAGATGGTGTGAGCTGGAGACGGGGCTGATGCTTACGTTCCGTGGGCGAGAGCCGATCAG
Organism: Pleurostoma richardsiae; assembly: GCA_030052745.1. Taxonomy (NCBI): domain Eukaryota; kingdom Fungi; phylum Ascomycota; class Sordariomycetes; order Calosphaeriales; family Pleurostomataceae; genus Pleurostoma; species Pleurostoma richardsiae. The sequence continues at coordinate 765,447 of JANBVO010000012.1, forward strand.
CGCGAAGGCTAGGAGTGCGTGCAGGACGGCAACGTGCCGCCAGTCGTCTGAGCCCCGAGATCCGCTGAGGGATAGGCCCTTCGCCAGTCGACCCAGTGAAAGGAGGACTAGGACGGCTATGATTGCATGCCAGTCTTCCCGATCATTTAGCGGTAATTTGGGAGTTTTGGCTCTCGGGGACAGGCATGCGATGAGCCTGTAACATAGAAGCGAGGCCAGGACAGCTGGGAAGACGGCTTCGCGGCATGGGACAGCGGCGTAAGTGATCGCGACGAGAACCGCGCCGGTCCAACAAAGGAGATTACGCTTCACAGACAACATGCTTGGGAGGTGCAAAGAGGTGCTCGTCACGTAGGCTGTCAAGAATGAAAGGTCGTTTTGCGATAAGCCGCCTAGATAATAAAGAAGCCCAACACGTAACGGAGAAGGGTTCCTATTGAGTGCGGCACAGTCAGTTTTAACCTTCCAGGTCCCATGTCCAGCAAAAAGTAAGTGTTGGTAGGACCCAATCCTAAAGGTTGCCCGATGTCAGGCGTGCTTTCTCCATATACTGCCGTAAAGGGTGCTGCTCTGCCATGAATAGTTATTCGAAACGTTAGCATGTACTTAGATGCTCGAAAACAGCCCGTTCGTGTTATTAAGAGGCCAATCATCCGTCAATGACCCGGTCCACTCCATATTCAGCCCAGGCTCCAGCCCGAGTATCGAGTCCGACGGAGAAGAGATTGTTGAGAATAGATCCATGAACGCCGGTGTTGGGTGAGGTTCATTATTCCTCCCGTCTCGCAGATTAGACGCATTAAGCGATGATTTCATGAAGGAAAAGGCACCATGTGTCGGGCCTGGCTGCTGGGGCACATTGACGCTTGGCTGTTGGCTACTGTCTCCCGCAAAGTCGTCAGCATGCAAGATGCCAAATTCAGTCAGTAGTTTTTTCATCAACACCAGGCGCTTCCATAGTCTCCGCGATGCACGAGATGACCTGTAGGCGGCCGCTAGGGACAACGCTTTCTGCAAGTTCCTGCTAACGATCTGAGGAAAGTTATCAGGCAAGTCGGCTGACAAGCTAGCCCGGTGCTGCTCGACGTAGGCTATGATGAGGAAGAGAAGAGCGGATGCCGATGCCAAGATGTGCTGAAAGTAAGGATGCTGTCTCCGGTATATGTCGGTTGTTCTCTCAAGCGTCGTAAGGGTATCGAGGTTGTATGTTATCAGGTCGAGACCTGGTTGGATATTCCTTCGACTTGCTGCAGCTGTCGCGTTAGAGAAGAAGAAGGGCCGTAGCAACAACGACCGAACCGCATTCCCCCGAAGATTGAGCAGGATCGCCCACGCTGGGGGGAAACTCGAAGGCGCTTGGCCTGCGAGGGACTGCGGCAGGCCGTAGCTGCCCACTGCCTTCTTCCGCCACTGCTCGATCTGGAAGTTCATGATGTCGAACTCTTCATCGTCGTCATATGCGCCCCCATTCGCGACTTGCGCGCAGGGCTCGCTGAACTTGTCGCTGATGAGAATAAAGGACGTCATAGCTTTGAGGTAGGGATTCTTGAGCTGCAGGACCGATCATCAGTAACAAAGCCAGACGCGTAACATGTAGGCCTCCTACGAACCGAAGACCGATGTTCCTGGTCAAAGTCGGAGTTGGCAAAATGCGTGGGAAGCCCCGTAGCAGCACTCCATTGACGGTCCAAAATCACAATGCTGGCTGTTATGGCGGCGTACTCGCTCCACTGCTTCTCAGAGCTGAGAACATGCCGAGCTACGTCGCGATTGTGCAGCCCGAGTTCCATCATAGTACGACCGGCAAGTCCACACATGCGCCAAGCAAATCGTTGTATGTCCTTGAAGAAGTGAAGAATTCCCTGATAATGTCATTAGCCAATTGAAACTCCAGCATATAACAGAAGAGTAGTACTCACAACCAAGAGCATGATCACCACATGCTTCAAACTCGGCGTTGGTGACGCAAGCTTCGCGTTGATGAGGTCCTGACAGCAGGCGTAGATTGTTTCGCCCATTTCAGAGGACCCGGATCCTGGAGAGGTGGACTCGGCGCACAGAGCTACCATGATGGCAAGGTTGGTAACCAAGAGAGTATTCTCGTCTTCTGCAGAAAGGCCAGAGGGGGGTTGGGTGGTATGCCAGCTGTACCACCACTCGACCTGCTTAACCAGCATATCAATGTCTAGGATGGGGTGGTACTCCCCCACCACCTCTTGGTACACGAGCAAGAGCCGCACGGCCTCCCGCACGTTAAACAGGCTCCGAAAGTGCAGTAGCCTCTGTGTTTGGTCTTTCGTCCGTAGCTGTGCTAGTCCCGCATCCTCTTGCCAGCCGTCGTTGCCGGCGCCCTCATCATCAGTCTCATCCTCGTCGATGATGGCAGGAATCGGCTTTTCGGGTGCCGTTTTCGAACAACTCCGCTGCCACAGCTTGATCTGCGCCATGTTCAGGCTATAGTCGGGACTTGTAGGGCCGTAGAACTCGCTCCGCGGTAGAGAGCTTGCTGTATTACTCTCGGGCCTCATCAGTGACGGAGCTCCGTTGACCTTCTGAATTCCACTGAACGCGTCGCAAGCCACACTAGGAACTAGACCACTCGCCCTCGATCTCACTAGGGTTTCGGCGGACGACAAAGATGCTGCGCCCACTGGGCTGTTTCCGCTGCTATTCTGCCTCAACTGCGCCGCGAGGCTGTCGATCTGGCTTTGCAGATTGGCCACGAGCTCACCCAGGGAACCCAGCGACCTGTTCATCGCTCTATGTCAGCGCAGAGTCAATCTTTTATAAGTCGGAGAGTGCCTACTCTGGTGTCCATGACGATGGTGTCTGAGGTTGGGGATTGTTACGGTTTGGGGCGGGGGCCTGGTTGACTCCGCCCGCTCGCCATTCCCCGGTTTGCGGTGGAAAGCTGCATTGCTGATTGCGGTTCACGCAGTATTCACACGGATAGCGCCCACAGCACTTGCCCTTGCGTTTCCGGCAGGCATCGCAGGCTCGAAGAGCATAGGGAACCCTGCGCCTTTCGGGTTCGCTATTCTTCTTAGCAGCGGAGCGTTTAGCGCCCCCTAACTCGTTCATTTGGCCGGCTTGGAGTGCTTCCAAAGGGATGAGTGCAGTGAGACCCGGAGTATCGACTGTCTTCTTTCAATTGAAAAGAGGGATGGGAATGCCAGGTGCGCAGATGATAGACTGAGGCGTCGTCCTGAGCCTCGTCCCGAGCTCCGTGAACGGCTCGAGTGTTTGCGAGTGGAAGGAGGCCATCTCGTTCGGAGATCGCTATGATAAGATGAAAGTTTAAAGCCAGCATTAGCGTCTGATAACAGGACGCCAGAGATAACGTTAAAGCGACACTCAGCCATAATGTGGGGAAGAGAGGATCTCATGCAGATAAGCAGCCGTGCTACCGAACACCGAGAGAAGGGCTCGGTCCGGGGTAGTCAGGGGCACGATGCTCGCAGTCATCGGTTCGAGCAAACTGTTCAGCTTGAACAACAATCACAGGCACGACGATACCGGATAAGACGGAAGCAGCGAAGTCCAAGAGGCTAGCGGGACAGTGGCGTTCGTGATCTCTGGATTCTGTTGCCTACCGAACAGTATCTAACTGCCAATGCATGTGATGGAAACAAAGTCATTCGGCCTGCTTTGTAGCGACACAACGGACTCGACTAGTGGAATGAACCAGCGGTCACATTCGAGGAAGAAAAGAAGAGAAAGAACAGAACAGGATGCGCCTATTAACAGGTAACCGATGATTCTTTCTACAGCTCGGGCCCTATCAAGAGACACCGAGCCTGGGGCTAGCTCGCGTCTTCTTATCTTCGGCTACGAGCTTTGTTATGCCTAGCGGAACGACTGGCGGAAGTTCCGAAGCCCCTGTGCTGTTAGCTTCTCCGGATAACGCTCGCTTGGACTGGCTACAGTCTGTGCCTCAGATAAGGCCGTCTCTGCACGGAGTGCTCCGCATGGGAGAGAAGAAAAGGCTCAGAAAAATAAAGAGAAAACGGATGAGTGAAAGCGGACAGAGAAGATGAAAAATCCCGGAAGAGAAGAGTCATCACTGAGGAAGACAGAAAATACAGAAACAAGGGAAAAGGTCCCGTTCCGTAACCAAACATTGGCGCTCGCGGCGGCGTTCGGAAATTTATGGGTCCCTGAGGGCGTGTTGCCGAGGGGGTCCTGCTATCCGAACTATCACCCCCTGATCCGACGTGTCTGGAATAGCGTCTAATAACACCAATAGAGAAAATCAGTGCTTCTGCGCTACTAGCCCGGCGGAATGAATTCTAAGATTTCTACCTGAACCCTGAACCAGTTCGAAGGGATGCTGTTAACTCGTTCTCTGAGCTGATCATTGGTTGTAGCACTTCAAGCTCTCGCCCTGGCTACAGCCTCTTATCAGCCTCGACTACACCATGAATCGAGTGATCCTTCAAAGGCGTGTGCCGGCCAAGCTTGGTCTCGCTTCGTGTCGAATGTTCTCCACCAGCAAGCCCATCCCCCTTATCATCAACGGCAAGGATGTCGACAGCGAGGTCACCTACCCTGTCGTCAGTCCCCTTACGGGGAAGGAAGTATGGACTTGCTCGTCTGCTTCCGCCTCCCACGTCGATGAAGCGGTAGAGGCCGCGGAAAAGGCCTTCCCAGCGTGGGCCAAGACTAAGCCCTCTCATCGTCGGGATATCTTTCTTCAGGCGGCAGATGTCATCGTCAAGCGCAGAACCGAGCTTGGAGACTACATGCACCATGAAATTGGGGCGAACCAGGGCTATCAGGACTTTATCCTAGGCTTGGCTATCGAGGGTCTCAAGGACACGGCAGGCCGAATTGCAGGTGCGGTTACAGGCCAGGTTCCAGAGTCTATCCATGAAGGCATGCGCGCCATGGTTCTGAAGAGGCCGTACGGAGTGAACTTAGGTATTGCACCTTGGTGAGTTGAGACTACCTGATCCGAAGCCTGTCTGTCGTTATTGATACCCATGAACCAGGAATGCGCCGTACCACCTTGGCCTCCGTTCTATCACCTTCGCTCTGGCCACCGGCAACACGGCCATCCTCAAGGGCTCGGAATTCTCGCCTCACTGCTACTGGGCAATCGCCGACGTCTTCCGCGATGCTGGTCTTCCTGATGGTTGTCTGAACCTCCTCTTCCACCGCCCCACTGACGCAGCCGCTGTGATTGAGAGGCTGATTGCCCACCCGGCCATGAAGAAGATCAACTTCACTGGCAGTACCAAAGTGGGAAGCATCATCGCATCAACTGCAGGGAAGCACTTGAAGCCGGTGTTGATGGAGCTCGGTGGAAAAGCCAACGCCATCGTCCTGAAGGATGCCGACTTAGAAAAGGCGGCGCTGCACTGCGCTACAGGAGCTTTCATAAATGTATGACCCTCGAATCCCAGTTACTCCTCACCTGCGTCTTCAGGTTGCTGACTACAATCCAGGCGGGCCAAATTTGCATGTCAACGGAACGTATTCTGGTACATTCCTCGATAGCCAGCGAGTTCCAAAAACAACTGACCCAGACTATTGACAATATCTTTGGGTCTCCAGAAGCAACACCGGTTATCGTCACCGCAGCATCAGCTAGGCGTAATCGAGGACTTGTCTCAGACGCAGTCTCTAAGGGCGCTAAACCTCTAGACATATTCAGTACCAAGTCGGAAGACCATGAGAATGTCGAGACTAAGATGCGGCCAGTCGTTCTCACGAACATCGACAAGTCGATGGAATTGTATGGGTCGGAGTCCTTTGGACCTAGTGTCTCTCTCTACACGTTTGATACCGAGCAGGAAGCTCTGGAACTCGCGAACGACACCGAGTACGGCCTCGCAGCATCCGTGTTTACAGAAGACTTAGGTGCCGGTTTCCGCGTCGCAGAGGCGCTGGACTCTGGCGCGGTGCATATTAACTCGATGTCGGTCCATGACGAATTTGCGCTTCCGCATGGTGGCGTCAAGAAAAGCGGCTTCGGTCGTTTCAATGGCTATCAAGGTCTCGACGAGTTTCTGTACTACAAGAGTGTTACTTGGATGGAGTCGTAGACTCTTTCTAATTGGTATTCAGTTGTCGCGAAGGAAGAATATCATGATTGAAGGAATGCTATGGGGATAGACGATGGTAGTGTGAAGAAGTAGTTGTACGATGATGGCAGATCTTACACTTCGGGGATGCAATGATAGTTCCACTGTGAGCTTTCTGAGATCATTCATAAGCCTGATATGCTCCTGCACTGTTATTTTACTAGGAGTCTATTTGGCGACTTGCGACTTAATCACCAGGTAATTGGATAAATACGTGGACGTTCCGGAAGACTCTTTTGTCGGAGTGTAAATGGAGATTATTTATGCAGCTCTCGCTGGCACAATTGACAACCCCTTCAGCGAACCCTCATCTCGCCACTTATGGATGTAGTCAAGGAAGGATAGCGTGCCCTCTGACCAAGCGCTGCCCTTTGCCCGCTTCTCTTTCTCCTTGGGATCGGTGACTTTTGCAGCTTCGCCGTGTCCGTTGAAGTATCCCGGAGTACAACCTGCAAGCGCCGAATAATAAGGAGCCCGTTTCAGGATCTCTGCCGTGTGAGCCTCTTCCGCCTCTCGAGTGACTTCAACGATAGCCCGCTGATCCAGGCCAACGCGACGCTCCGCCTGAGAAATCATATAGGTGACATGTTCCGCGATGAGACCCAACATCATGATGTTGTTTCCAGTTATGGTGGCCTGATTGGAACCCGAGAAAAAGAGGTTTGGGAATCCGTTCGTCGCATACCCATGAAGGGTCGCGGCCCCGTTATCTTGCCACTTCTTGTCCAGAGACTGGCCATCACGGCCGAGGATGTCAATACCCGTCCGCGCTGCGGGACTCCCCAGGCCAAAGCCAGGCGCACGGTATCCCGTCCCGAATATGATGATGTCAAGCGGGTATTCTTTGTCCCCAATGACGAGGCCATTTTTGGTCGCTTTAGAAGGGCCCTTTCCATCTGTGTCCACGAGATGGACATTCGGCTGATTGAAAGCCTGAAGGTAGGTGTCGCTGAATGTTGGCCGCTTACACCAAGAGGGATACCACGGTTTCAGCTTGGCGGCCGTGTCGGGATCCTTAACAATCTCGTCAACCCTAGCGCGAACCGCCTCCATGTGCGGCAAATCCAGAATATGGAATTTGGTGGCATGTTCTGCGAGATTTTCCGGGGCTGGGTCAACAACACCGTGACTGGGTGATCCGAGAATGGCCGAGTACGCGGGCATATCTGTCCAGCCATCATTGACCAGGTTCTCCTCTCCTGGCTTGGCGGAGTTGGTAAGAAACTTGTTGAAGTTGCACTGCCGCTCAAATTGCCATCCCTTTTCACTTGCAACTTTGGTTCTGAATTCGTCAAAGTCTGTCGGTCGTTGATCGCGCCGTTTAACATAAGCCGGTGTCCGCTGGACGACGTAGAGTTCTCCAGCGAACTTCGCAACCTCAGGGATGACTCCGATGGCGGTTGCAGCGGTACCAACAACGGCAACCCTCTTTCCATTCAGTCCAGTGAGAGTCTGATCAGTTGGCGAACCACCTGACACCGTGTAGTTCCAGCGGGCAGTATGGAATATAGACCCGGAGAAAGAGAGTATGCCGGGAATGTCGGGGATCTGTGGTCGGGTGAGAACGCCTGCGGCAAGGTAGACATACTGGGCACGGAACTCCAGATTGATCGGGACAGTCGAAGGTCCACGTCGTTGTGAAAGCTTTATGGTCCAAAGCTGTGCCTGATCATCCCACTCGGCGCTTTTCACATCAGAACGGAAAAGTGTCTTGTCAACAAGATCCCACCGTGTCGCAATCCGCTCGGCATGTAATCGGATCTCTTCCCCGGGCGAGTATTTCTTCTTCGGTATGTATCCTGTCTCTTCGAGGAGTGGCAGGTAGATGTAGCTCTCCAGATCGCAGTGTAGGCCTGGGAATCTATTCCAATACCAGGTGCCACCGAAACCCCCGCCAGCGTCAGCGAGGCGAATGTCGGCGGCAGTAGCTACTCCTTCCTCTATGAGACGGACAGCAAATTGAAGACCACCAAAACCAGCACCGAGTACAAAGAACTTGTAGACTTCATCATTCTTTATAGGTGACTCTTGTGCGTTCAAGGCTTCGTGGTCCACCCATGGGTCTTCAACGAGAGCGTTGAGTCGTGTTTCGTCTGTCTCCGTCAGTTGTACAAACTGGGCGAGGCCTTCGGGCTTGAGGCGTTTGTTTGCTTCCTCAGTATACCGTTTCCTGACGGCGTCCAACTTCTCAGAGTCCACTTCCAGAATTGCCAGTTGCTCCACAGCCATTTTTCGCGTAATGACACTGGTGGGTTCTATTCGTAAGATGTGCAACACCGCAAAGTCTGAACCGTAGCTGTATCATCCAAAGCAAGATATATACAGTATGTACAGATAAATCAGTAATTCCACTTCTTCCTTTCTTCCTTCCAATCTGCGTTGATATGATGTAGAGCATATTTATTGACTGAATTGTCGCTCAAAGTTGGTGAACCCCTCGGCATACGTCTAGTGATGACACAAAATATTCGACAAAAGGCGCAAGGGATGACACAAGACGTTCGGTCAAAGTCGCAACCGATAAGCCCACGGGTTCCTGCCCAGAAACTCCAGATATAGCGTGAATGGGCCAACCAAGTCGCCAGACCGAATCTTCGCTTGAATCTTGCAGATGATTAGGATAAGAGCTTTTCCTTTCTTAGTATCGGTTTAGCGAAGTTCGTCGGAATTAAGTCCTTTAAGCTACAATAATGCTTACATACTTCTACTCATCTAATTGCCGATATCGCTGAAGCCCACTACAGTATCTCCGAGCAGGAGTCATGAGTTAGCTCCCCTCTGGGAGTGAGAACTGCCATAGCAAGGTGATACTTAGACCGGGGTGCGGAAATCGAGATGGTCTGGTTTGTTTTTCTTGGCTATGACTTCCTATCAGAAGTTTGTTGCGAGATGCCCAAGGATGCCCGTCGGTTGCAAAATCTGGTACTCTCGAGTAAGCATTGATGATCATCCGCAGCTAACCTAGCCAGCATTTGTACCGTTCGTGAGCAAAGAAGAAAGAGAAGACAAGGCGACAGCCCATAACACATAGGCATTCGCCTTGAGAATGTTTTCCTGGTCTCCACAATGTCGCATTGGGTATTTCGCAGGCCACGTATTACCACCATGACGCATTCTTGATCCTTTCGTCGCCGAGAACGTCTATGTCTTCCTCACCCGTGTAGCCTCGCCCCTCCTTGCGTGCCTTGAGCGTAGCCCGCCTTACCTTCAGGACACGGCGCTCGATGTTACGCGTGAGCCACCACGTCCACAAATTGGTGAGCAAGGCGGCCAGGACCAGACAGAAGCCGATTATGAAGCTGTTGCGGTATCGATTATGTGCCCACTTCGATTGGAACATCTGCGGCCCCACCGCGGCGCCGAGCTGCGCAACGCTGCTCTGTAGACCGATTGCGAAAGCGGCGCCCGTCGCACCCGACATGGTCGCTGTCCGCCATGACCAGTATGGGACATAGTAGCAGTTGATGAAAAATTGGCTTAGAACACACGCCGCGTAGAGACCGCCGCGGTTGCTGACAGTGAAAAAGAGGATGAAGCACATGATAGCGCCCAGTACGACGACACTATGGAAAACCTGTTAGTAATGTAGACAAGGTGGTATAATCCATGATCAAGTCGCAACCTACACACACATGAGTGGCCGTGGGGCCCAAGCGCGAGACGTTATCAACACGCAGATGCACATGCCCAAGATCCCGGCGGCCGCGGGCGGGATATTAAGCAGCAGGTTGGTGGGAAGGCCTACGAAGCCAAGATTGGTGATAATTGTCGGTAGATACCAGTTCAGGGCGTAGGAGGCTAGGTTCATGAGAGTCTGGTCCAACAGGAAACCCCAAACTGTCGGGCTCTTGAAAGCCACCCAGGCCTCCTTAGTGTTCCAGCTGGGGTCGGCCGTCGCAGGGGCATTTGGAGGTAGGCGAGCTTCGAGGAACTGCTGTTCACGCGGAGTGAGCCACGAGCGGCTACGGGGTGACTTGGGGAAGTCTGGTAACACGAGGAAGATGACGCCAGCAAAGAGTATCGTCGCGACTCCCTCGAGGATGAACGCCCACCGCCAGCCGCTCAGTGCTCGTAGACCGTCCATGAAGCTCGCACCATAGCATATTAGGGATCCGATGATGGTGGAGAGGTTGGCGATCCAAAAGTACCACAGGATGGGCCGTCCGATTTCATCAGTGCGGTACCAGTACGACAAAGTTGTGATGACGCCGGGAAACATGCCAGCTTCAAACATACTGCCCACAGCCAATTAGCAGCAAGTTCACTGAGACCAAAGCCGGCGAACGTACCCGACAAAGAATCTGCACACCAGAAGCTGGCCAGAAGTTTTAACTGCACCGCCGCAGGCTGTAGCAATGCCCCATGTCAAGAAGATGCGTGACTCCCATGCGTGCGGTGTCATGTACTTGAGGAGCAAGTTGCTAGGGAGCTCGAAAATGATGTAGGGTATCTATGAATGTCTGGTCAGCAAGCGTTGTGATCTGTCGACGACTAGAATTGACTCACCCCCTCAATTGTAGCCACCCAGTTGTACTGATCCGCGGTCATACTGAGTTCTTTCATGATGTTGGACGGCTTTCCGACCTGCATCGTCTTGATGATGCTGGCATTGAAGTCAATCTGTCGGTCACGTTAGGAAAATGTCGTGCCGACGCAGAACATGGGTACCTGCATTTTTCACCATGAACATGATGCCTATCAAAAGCAGAAATCGTCGATCCACCTTTCTCATGATGGTCTTCTTCTCTTCTGCAGTAAACGTTGCAAGGAAGGCTGCCCGAGCTTCGGGGTCGTTCCGGAGGTCCCTGGACAAATCTTCCAGGGCAGAGACATCGGTCACTGTTGTTGGTGGCGTCTTAGCATCCTCAATCTTGCCAGGCTCCTCGCCTGAAGACGAGTCGGCCCTATCATTATTATTTCCAACAATGAATGCCATGATCTGAATGATGCAGCATCAAATGTTGATGCTGCTTGAGTAGCCTACCTGCTAAGTAGATCCGAACCGTAACAGCCACGGTACCAAGAACTCATGTACATTGACATTTATACTTATCTCATAGCTCTCGGCGATATGTACATGTACTAATGGGCTGTCACTGTCGTGCTTCCCTTTTGTATTGCGTCTTTGTACCGGATCCCCACGGTTTCAATGATGGCTGCATCTCCTTGACGATAACCCCACGCCAACTGTGATAAGTCGGGAGCTTTGCTTGCGCGCATATGGTTGGAAGGATTGCATCCTCCGATGATGAAATCAAAGCGTGGGTAGCGCCATCTCGGTGCTTCGTCTATTTGGCAACTTATGCCGACGACGACGTTGCCTTATCATGCTTCCGAGCACGGGTGGCCTGGGGAGCTGTCTTTTATCAGGCTGCATGTAGACCTGCAGCTGAATGTTGGGGTTAAGCACGCCTGTTGTACTGGGAGGGCAGTTTCAGTATAGGGCGCATCCCGAGGGGCGATGTTGTTCCTAGTTAGGACCACCAATGCGACGACCGATAATTTCTGTTCTTTGGTAGGTTATTGTGGCACTGATTCAATACCTTATCACTGAAGAAATGGCAGTTAGTGGACGTACAACAACGTTTGAATGCGAGAAGAGTGTGTTTGATAGCGTGTGGGCTCCTACGGCTCTCTGACTGGAAATGTCGATATGCTTGGTTATTTATCACTTACCACCGTCCGCCTCTTCATCAGTGTGAGATGCGAGTTCAAACCCGTGGATAATATTCCGTATTCGGTATCGCCGAGGGACGCGTCTCGGACTTTCCGTACGAAGTCCGCTCCGTAGACCCATGAGAGCATCTCGAGCTTTGCTGCCTCTATATTGACACCTGTGATAAGCGAGGGGTGCTGTGGCTCGCCGCAATCGGGATCTCAGTCTAGCATCTTAATGTGGAGCAATGTCGACATCAACAGGGTTAACGTACCAGAATCCTTCTGTAATGCCAACGCTCCTGCGCAGTGAAGGTGGTATACATATACGTGATTAACACCGATTCCAGCCTCCCCAGCAAGTGAGCGTGGGGAGTCTTCCACAGTTCGAGAAGTATCATCGATTATAGCAGCCATGGCTGATAGAAAGGCCAAGCAGCTCCACCTGGCTGCCTTTGTTTACTCTGGCCAGGTCTCGCAGATATGGCGGCACCCAGACATGCATGCACACGAAAGTCTCGATGTCGATTACTACATTGAATACGCACAACTGGCCGAGAAGGCCAAGTTCGATACACTTTTCTTAGCGGACGGCGCATCATTTCCAGGCGGTGCGCTTGCCAAACACTATTGGAGCGTAAGCGCTTTTGAGCCGGCAACGCTGTTCTCAGCTATCGCCTCGCGGACAGAGCACATCGGTTTGGTATACACGGCGAGCGTTAGCGACAACGAGCCCACCCATGTGGCTCGCCAGCTTGCAAGTCTCGACCATATCAGTCATGGCCGTGCGGGGTGGAACGTCGTCACCACCCTGGGACCGGGATCGCGTAACCTTGGTGTGCCGTTTGAGGAAACTAAGGACAGTGCGGCCAAGTACGCCAGGGCGAGAGCATTTCTGAACGCTGTGGAAACGCTCTGGGACAGCTTCGAAGACGATGCATTGCTGAGAGATAAGCAGAGTGGCATCTTTGTTGATCTGAGCAAAGTTCACGCGCCTGATATCGACGACGGACTCTACCGCGTGGATCAGCCACTTCGTGTTGAGCGTCCTATCCAGGGATACCCCGTGATCGCACAAGCTGGGACATCCCCTGAAGGAATTGCGTTTGGTGGTTCGACGGCCGACCTGATCTACTGTGCAAACTACTCTATCGAAGATGGACAGAAGACATTCCGCGCCCTCAAGACGGCCGCTGCTGCAGCGGGAAGAAATCCCGATCACCTTGTCATTCTCACCGGCGTGGCTGTCATCTGGGGCGAGACGCAGGAGGAGGCCGAGCGCAAGCTCAAAGAGGTTTCTTCATTATGGCCCATTGAAGTCGCCGTCCAGAACCTGAGTATCGACTTCGGGGACGCCGACTTGGACTCGCCGTTCCCGGACGAGTACGACGTTGGTTTCAAGTCCAAGACAGGCATGTCGTCAAAGGGGCGTGCAGCTGCCATTGCATCTTTCGCGCGGGCAAACGGTTTGACCATACGGCAGACTGCGGAGCGCTGCTCCATTGGTCTGGGCCACCGACCGCTCGTTGGTACAACCCAATCCATCGCAGACGACTTGCAGGCGTGGCTCGAGGCAGAGGCTACGGACGGCTTTGCAGTAATCCAGCCGTTATTAATAGACGGCCTGCGTGACTTCAGCACACATGTCGTCCCGGAGCTTGTGCGCCGTGGGCTATTCCGATCAGAATACGAGGGGAAAACCCTGAGGGAGAACCTTGGGGTACCCAGGCCGGAGAATCGCTATGTTGTAAAGCGCTAAACCAAACCGGAGGGCTTAGAGCAACCTATGATTGAATCTAGACACTTCACGACGAGCCAGACCTGTCATATCTACATATCTAAGTTGTTTCCTTTGCAAGGATGATCTCCGAACTTTTATACATTCGCCTTCTGTCAAGGACAAAATCATGCCTATGATCGCCTTATTCGTGAATTATTCGCGGCGAGTCTATCAATTTACCACGATCCGGCAAGACGAACCTCGAGAATAGCGGAGATTCCACTTTGGACCTTTTCTATCGCTTCGGGTAGCATCCACGTCAAGTCCTGAACAGTCGCAGCAACTCCGGCCCAGGCATTCCCGCCAGCCGCCGCCTTAGCGATTCCAGAGTAGTCGGGTGTAGGATCAAACGAAATGTTCAATTCCTTGTTGGAGATCTTAGATCCATAGCCTGTCGGGTGGACAAGCTCCAACGAGTTGCGCGGGGCGTTCCATCCTGTTGCTATTAGTGCCGAGTCTGACTTGTGCTCGAACTGTGAACTCACCTTTGTTGCTCAGCACAACGGTCAGTGTCGGAAGCTCGTATCTTCTCGCCACCCAATACACCGTTCCAGGTACGCCAAACATGTATGTGCCGTCACCCACGATCTCTGTGACGAACTTACCCTTGCCTTGTCCACCAGCCAGCCAGTCTGATGCGAGTTTGACACCGATCGTTGCGCCGCCGGACCAGCCGAGGCCGCCTCCGCCGGCGTTAATCAAATGGCCAGGCTCGTCGACTTGTAACTGTTGGTAGACAAAGGGGGCATTCGTGACGGTCTCAAGACACCATATCGTGTCCTTCGGGCATTTCTGGCGTAGCTGCGCGCAGAGGTATGAGGTATTCGGGGACATGGAGGGATCCTGCGGTTCAGCGGCCATTTCTGCCAACTTGGCGAGACGCTGCTGATGCTCCTCAGCCAGCGCACTCCAGCGGGAGGTGTATGGCTCTTCTCTGGCAAGGTTGGCGTATTTCGGACTCTGTGCGACGTAAGTATTAAGTTGACGCAGTGCCGTCTCGGCGTCGGCGCGATACCTGCGGAAGGCTGAGATGTAGTACAAGGGCATGTTGGACTTGAGGGGATCCACGTCGACGTGCACGATCTTCGCATCTGCCCTTGGCGTGCACTGTGTTGGTATCCACGCAACGTCGCAATCAAGCACCAGGATGACATCAGCCTTCTCGATCCTGGGGTGTCGGCCGATCCCGACGCCTAGTGAGGCTCTATGACTGAAGGGAAAGCAGACATCGCTTCCTAGTGCGTCCAGCACCTGCACGCCAGGTATGGCCTCCGCAAGCTTGACGAGCTCCGGTACGGTGGCATGGTTACGTCCAGAGTAACCAGTGATGATCAATGGGCTACTTGCCCCGGCAAGCAGCTCGACGATGGTCTCGACCCCTTGCTGTGGTAGAGCAGTTGGAGCCACATTCTCCCAGACGCTCTGGTCAAGGGAGTAGGCCGGGATTTCCTCCTCCATAACCTCGCGGGCACCGACCATATAGACCGGTCCTTTCGGGTCACTTGTTGCAAACTGTAGTGCACGGTTGAGCATCTGCTTGACGTTCTTAGCCGTCTTGAACTCGCCAGTGTAACGACAGAACTGAGAGACGATCTGCTTCTGGTCCGGAGCATCTTGAAGCCAGTGGATGTACTCGGTCCGTGAGCCTCGCATCTCACCCTCTTGGGTGAAAGGCGAGAGACCAGCAAAGACGAAGACAGGGCATCTCGCAACAGACGCATTATGCATGGCACATCCTAGCATCTGGGTGCCCACGTCGACATGCACTAGCACGCACTGAGGCTTCCCGGTAAGGCGGGCAAATCCATCTGCCATGGACATTGCCACCATCTAAAATCCGTCAGTGCTTATCTCAGGAAGGCTCTCGAGATAAAGCCTTCCAACACACCTCATGGGGGCAGGTGATGACCCTCGGAAAATTGACGCCTTCCAAGTGGGCACCCTGCGCAAGCGCCTCCATGATTGCTGGATGATCTGAGCCAAGATTGACAAAGACATGGCTTACGCCCGCCTACCGCGTGATGGAACGTCAGCAACGCTGTGTCTTGGTGGGCAGGGACGCGACTGCTCACCTCATAGAGGCCCTCGAAGAAGGCAAAGGATGCCGAATATGTCTCACTGCATCGTTATCATGTCAATGGTCGGCAATAGCTCATCAATATCTTCCCGACAGATAGCAAGATACGTACGGGCGAGGCATGGTGTAAGTGAATAGGCACGGGAGTACAGGAGTACTCGGTTTAGGCGGCTTGGAAGTCTTGGTGAGTGGTGCACTTTACTACCAGGAGAGATACGGCTTGTTCATGCCGGTCAGCTCCTAATAGCCGTTAAACCTATATCTATCAACCTCGTTTACGTAGGTACCCCTGAGATAGAGAGTCATGCCGTCGACCAGCGGGGTCTCAGAGCGGTGAGTGGGCTGCCAAGCTCATCGGAGACTAAGGAACTTCCTAAAACTAGCACTGACTGAACTCGGAAGCGTTCCGAAGTGATCGCCTCCAACTGACATCTGATTCTAGTGGATATCATGTAGCAATTGGATGTGATCCAGGCTTCATCCTTATCTATCAGCAACAAGACTCGGTTTGGTGCCTGAATCCATCACCAGATCTGGCATTCCGGCCAATCTCGAAATCAACCTTTGAGAGGAAGCCGTGACTGCAAGCTGGAATGAACTCTGGAGACTGGCCTAGAGGAAGTAATGTCATCAAAAATTGAATGACAAACATCACGGATGCAGAAGATGCGAAAGGAGAGTCAACGACCCAAGCTGCTACTTTGCAACTCAGAACAGACGCCTCGATGCGGCCGCGAAATTGATGAAACAAAGACGTAGCTTGAAGTCAATCTGTCTTAGTGGTACCGTCTCAACACCCTAAAGAGCTAGAATTAAGCATTACAATCGATTCAAAACAGACTTCTCGCACAAGGGCTGGTACCGGTTCGGTTCCACTCCCGAACTGATGCCCGACAGGGTTGATCAAGGAGACCATCTGAAGTCGGGATGCCTCCATTCCAACTCTTCCACCTGCTGCTGTGATAAGCCTTCTAATTCCGAGCCGCCGTCCTTGCTGTTCCTTCTCCGGTTGTCCCATTTCATCCAAAGTAGTGCTGCTATAGCAATGATCATCATCGTGCTCGAGGTGGCAAAGTTCAGGCCGTTTCCGATGTGGTACGCTGGGCCGTCCCACGACAGGAATGCCCAGGTCGAGATCAGACTGCCGATGTTGCCAAAGAACATGGTCACCGCGATGGACATGTTCCTGGCCGAGTCGCTGCTGACGTTCGCCGCGGCCTGCGAGTGGCACAACGGCCCCATCGTGAAGGCTGAGCTGGCGATCAGGAACGTGGCCACGTACCGTGCGATCGAGTTCCCGGTCGCGAGGAAGATGAGGTAGCCAACCATAATCGGAGGTGAGTTGAGAATGATGAATATTTGTCGCGTATGAAACTTCCAGCTAGCAAAGCACATGGTGACAATGCAAAGGACACCGAATATGTAAGGGGGGACAGTCAGTAGCTGCTGTTGGATGACCGTGGCATCAGGGAAGATAGTCCTGACGATAGTCGGAGCGAAAAATGCAAGGCCCTGCACGGTAATACTCTCGAGGAGGAAGATGAGAGCCGTCGCCGCAGTGACCGGGTTCGCGGCTCCCTTCCAGAGCTTCTTGATGCTCATCTTGTCGAGGACAACCGTTGTGCCGACTCTTTCCGCCTTGATCCGAGTCACCACGAAGTCTTTCTCTTCTTCAGTGAGGAACTGAGCGGTCTCCGGACGGTCTGCCAGAAAGATCAGAGCAGCTATGCCGATGACCACCGTGACGATTCCCTCAAGGACAAATATCGTTCGCCATGATCCTTTTGGGAAAGAACCAAAGTGATGGATTCTAAGAATTCCAGAAGCCAACAGACCTCCAACCGCGCCCGACAGAGGGGCCGCTGCTATATAGAGAGATAGTCTAAACGTGAGTTCAGAGCGGCGGTACCTGTAGCACCGTGAGTCATGATTTCCTCTCCTGGCACGTCTCAAATATTAAGCACACACGTACCAGCGAGACAGGTAGTAGGACAGGCCAGGCATCAAGCCAGACTCAGCGATACCGAGGCAGAAGCGGACCGCGGCGAGCTGAGAGTAGTTGTTGACCCAGGCGCCTGCAATAGAAATCATCCCAAACAGTATTGTGGTCATGGGGAGGAACCAGCCAGGGCCTATATGCTTGCAAAGAATGTTTGCCGGTATCTCAAAGAGGATATAGGATATGTAAAAGATGCTGTTGACAGAGTTGTAATCAAGTCCCTTCAGACCGAGGTCTGCCTCGAAACTCGCGAGTCTTGCGTTTCCGATGTTGGCGCGGTCGATGAAGCAGAAAAGGAACATCAACACTGCAAATGGGACAATGGCGAGGTCGATCTTTCGAAGTACTCGAGCGGTGTATTTCTTGTCGAGATTGGCATCCACAGCGAGGTCACCGCTGCGTTCCATGTCGGACGTCTCGCAAGCGACGATACTGGAGTTCGCAGTTTCCGGGGCCATGAGCCCGCGGTCCTTGCTGGAGTGCTTCTCGGTAGGACTCATCGTGAACCGAACTATCACTGTCAAGGAGGAATCTCTGGACAGCCAGCACGATCTAGTTGGTCAAATTCCTTCGTGATAGTTTGAAGACACCGCGTAAACGCCATTCATTTATACGGTACGGTAACCTGTATGCACCTTGCGAAGAACGCGTCTTTGCACTTCAAACTGAACTATTTCGTGTTCGGAGCACCTTATCTCTGCGAAGGCTGCGGAACGGTTTAGGAACCGGTTCCGTGCGGGGCCGAAGGCTAAGGACCCCAGCTCCGGGGGAGACACACCGGTGTCACCATTCATTTCCGGTCTTTATTTGAGCTACCGATCCTAGATAAGCTTCTCTAGGGTTGTCATTGGCCAGCGATCCAGTCAAAGATAAGCCAAGAAGGTTGGCGGAACGACGACATTTAGCTTCCTAATGCTCACCCTAACAATCCGGAACAGCCGCTTAACTACACTGTTGATATAGCTGCTGCTTTCGGAGGTTCGACCGTCGACATCATCGTCGATAAGCAGTATGTAGTCTGCACGTAGTGCAGCTCTGGTTAAGAATGACTTTGTAACTCAGAGCTCCCCGAGATCGACTTGCAGGTCATACACCAAGTGGCGTGGACCTCGAGGGGTGCGAAGGCATCCGGGGGCGGCTGTCTAAGACTTCAAATGCTCTGAATAGTTGTCGGCCCCTTTGAGCCACCACGCTACATGAATCAAATGAAATGTCTGATATCAAGTAAGCAGGTAACTTGCATGTTCATGGCATTTAACGAGAGAGTATTATTCGTCGCGGATTCTAGACGGTCGCTGATTGTCGGTACTTGTCACCTTGTCGTTGTTTCGGGATAGGATGTGCTCGTTCGTCTCTTTGATCTTTGTCCCTCTCTGAGGCCCAACGGCGCCCAAACACCCATAATGATGCCTCTATGTACCTCTTGTTCAACATCTGCGACAACGAGCAGAACCATTGGCCAACAGGATGCAGGCGACACAACAACCCCTCCTCCAACATCAGCAGGCAGCATCATGCAACTTGCCTTTCCACCCACGTAACCGCTGTCGACCCTACAGAAGAGCGTCTTCACGATTTATCATCTCGACCAACGCATCATAGCACTACATCAGGGTTACAGCCAGAAAAGTCTCCCAGCTACCTCGAGATAGAGGGGCGCATAGAGTCCAAGATGGTTTCCTGCGAATGCGGTCAAATTTTCCAGTCTGACGCAGCCCTGGCTCAGCATCGGGCGGACAAGGCTCGGCTCGGGGACCGCGCTCACCTTTGTCAAGTAGCACCCGCACCTAGTGCGGTCCGGGCAACAGCAGCTCGTCCACGCCATAGCCGGATTGACGTATGGATATGGAAAGACGTGATCAGTCGGAAAGCGCTTCGAACCATCGACGGCGCAGCCATCCAGCCCGCTGCTACCCCGGTTTCGAGCCAGTCGGCCTGCGATTTGGTCAGCAGCTATAACTGGCAAGACACTGCTGAGCCACGGATCCGTATCCCAGGTGAATTTCCAATCAATCATTTAAACTCCGGCTATGGAGCCATGCTAACAGCCGGCAGGACGCGCGCCAATGTGGCAGGATGTTCCGCTGCCGATAACCCTGTCGAAGGACTCTGGGAGATCCTTTAAAGACCAGAACGCCGCGCGTGTACCGAACTTCCCATTTGAACCGCTGTTCCGGGCCGCCGCCTTGATGAACCCCAGCTTTCGCTTCGACGACGTGGACATCGTGGTCAATAGGAACAGCCTGCGGAAGCTGCTCGACTTCTCCGAGGGTCGCGTTCCAGACACCTTCCGTGTAAACCTCCTGCTTGTACGCAATACACTCTTCATCGAGCGCTGTGAAAGGAGTGCACGGCAACTGGTTCAGGGATCAGCCGACCCTGGCTTCGGCCGGAGCTTTGAGCGAACTTTCACCAAGTTTCCTAACGGAGCAGAAGACAGTACAGCGTATCATAGAGTGCTGCGATATTCCCTTGGAGGCCTGAACTGCGTTGTGCGGTTTGAGGTCGATGCCTGCTATGATACGAGAGCGGCAGAACAGCCCGGAAAATCGACCGATCCCGTTGCTAACGTCCACGATATAGAGTCAATAACCGTATCCATGGGCACGCTCGCACTGGGAGGTTTGGCGGTTCATGAGGCAGCTCAACAAGCGGACATTAGGAACCGAGGGGACCTGATGCGGCAGTCGGCAGCTGCAGAAATAAAAGTCAGGGCCACTCTGAAACCGCCGAGGCACTACCTCCCGCAGCTCTGGTTCGGCAGGACACCCTGGCTTATCATTGGCCACCATATGGAAGGCACCGTCAATGAGATCAAGGTAACGGATGCTGCAGCCCTATTCGAGGACTGGGAGACTAGGCATCAGGCTAGTTTGCGCAGGATGGTTGCAATCCTGGTTGAGCTACGAGAGGCTGCGAGGCGGAACGGCGGTAGGAGCTGTGTTGCTATCTGCGAGCGGAACGCTAGGCCGCATGCCATTAAGATTTTTGCCGCGGAGGGCGAGAGACGGCCGTTGCCGGAGGAGTTGATCCGCCAGTTCTGGGCTATGGAAGGAGAAGGCCCTGTATCAGGGTCTGCGTGATGGCCGGTACGGTGCTGGTCGCTGAACTTTGGTAGCTTTCAGAATTAGATCACTCCCTGTACGTCCTCGGGCCCTGGACGGTGAGGCCTGTGAGCGCAACATTAATGTAGGCAATGTGAAATCCGAACAGTCAAAACTCAACTCCGGAGCTATGCAGGAAAGGAGAACCCAATATGTGCTCGCAACCAAAGGTCTAATGATATCAAGTAGCGAACCACAGCTTCTACAAGACAGGATTGTCTACCTAGTCTCAGAGAAGAAGGCCTCTCTGTAATAACCTATGGGTGATAGAATGACTTCCCATAGACAGTTCAGCTGGTACCAGCACCAGCGTGCCTTCCCCAGAAACAAAGCACGTTACGTCTGCTTCTAGGAGAACTTGTTGCCGTAATTCGGAAGTCTCGGATAACATCATAACCCCCACATCGGGCGATCAAACAAGAGCAAGCTTCTGACTGATTGAGATGCCTTTATGAGCTTTCTAGCAAATGGATGTCCCGACATGCTACAGATCGAAGACAAGGTTTCGTATAACGCTGTTCTTCCATGATATCTATCGCCTGGTTGATGAGTATGTACAACCCTTAATATTTCACACATGGACTTCCCCTGCTATTAGACAGAACGTGCTGAAAGGAGTAAACTTACGGACTCTTCATCGTATAGAAAGACCAAACAAGGAATCTCAGTTCGCGTCCTGCATCGTCAGGATCTCATATCTCATCATGCAGGAGACGCCGCTGGAAGTTGCTACATTTGTAAAAAGCTCAAATACCACCTCACCTTCCCGTCCTGTCCATCTTGAGAGGCATTTCGCGGCTCTCTGCAATAATGAGATAAAAATACCATTGCGGAAGGAGAGCGATTAGGGAAGGTCTGAGTGATAAGAACTTAACCACATGCGATGGCATGCGAGATTCCGAATCTAGTATTGTTATACGGAGCCCAGTGGCTGATCCTTGAAATAAGCTTCCAAGTATTGCCGATTGGTGGAAGTGTCATGGGCCCTTGCTGCGAATCGGAGTCAATTTGGGTGGTCCTGACCGTTGTTTCAGTGCAGCACGTTTATCAACCCACAATGGGGTTAACGGATTAGGGATGCTCCACCAACCAGGCTCACACAAGACAGGAGATGATGTGATAACGGGCTAAGCCCATGAGTTAGCAACAAATATAAAAGACACAGGCATTCATTGTCGACTGCCGCATAAGCCAGTGTTTTTTCGTTTGAACGACAAGAGCAACTCCCAATAAACCAACAACCTGACAACCCTCGCGATGCCATCCTCCAGCCAAGTTCTTTCGGCTCTCGTCGCAATGGCCTTTACGGTCGTTGATGCGGCCATGGGTCCGGCTTTTAGCACCGGCCCAGTCGCCTCGAACTCATTCATCCGCGAGTCGACATCCACCCTCGTCCTACCCAAAGCTCCGAGCGGCTCCTCCGGAGACACGTCTCTTTGGGTGGGGATGGGCACTTCGAACGGAGACCTAATCCAGTCCATCGCCGACAACTGGGACTCTAGTAGCTGGAGCATATTTGCCTACACGCTCTTGAAGACCGGAGGTCCCACTTCCAGAGCCCAGACCCCATTGGTCGTGCTAGCCACGATGCTAATGCAGTCTCTCTAGACAACTCGCAAATGCCAGTTCAGGGCAAGTCCTCCACTGCCGTAGCTGGCGACAAGGTGACGATGCACTGTAAGTGGCGTTGACATGTACCACCTGAAGTCTGACTGTGGCCATTAATGAAACCACGAGCAGACAAGTTCGATGACTCCACTGGGAACTACACACAGACGGTCCAGGTCAATGGCAAGACCGTTTCTACACTATCTACCAGTGATGGGCAAGCCCAGGGCTGGGGCAGCGCAGTTGAGTGTGCCGAGACCAATTGCGGCACCGTCTACGCTCATTGTGAGTATTGATCGACGAATCTCAAGGAATCAGTGGGCTAAACTGCTCTTCTCAATTTTCAGCGTGGACCGATACCAAGATTATCATGGATGTCGCAGACCCTAACTACATCAACACCATGTGGAAGAGTGCCGGCGTCACGGGCGACATGTCGACCAGCGATGGCGGCAAGACTTGGACAGTCAGCACCATTAACATTCCCCAGTTTACGTTCTGATGGGAGTTGTAGTATACCTATAGCCTCAGATTGAGACGTATTCTTCTGGAAAATGACTTGACGGGACGAGAGGACAAGCGAGCGCCGGACAGATCGCTGATAACCTTGTTGAACATGGAAAATCGATCTTTGCATTACCCAATCATCTTTGTGCCAATGTATCGCCATTCCTCACCAACCATCGTGAGTAGAAAATGAGATATCACTAACAAAGTTGCACATGTAAATGCCCTGGGCCGGAGTTCGTCTCCCGTTTAAGTCTCGACTCCCACCCAGAGAGTCAGGGGCCAGGAGTAACAAGCTGATGGGCTTACATAAGACGGATCACGGCAAAGCACACTACCATCTGTTTTCGGCCCCCAACGGCCCCTCATCCACAATCTTCAGCTGGGGAAGCGTCCATCCGCCCGTCATGCATGGTATTATCAATCATATGCACAACCTCTCTTTGCTTCTTCGGCCCTCGCGAGTGCTGCCAACCAGATGCCAGACCTAGCGAGCCAATATGCGGCTGAAGTGGAGTGCATACGCACGCGACACACCGAATTGATAAGAGCTCGGAGAAGTCCTTACAGACGGTCTTTCCAAGCTGCCTGGATGCTATACTCGAACACTTGTGCCTGCTCCTTGAAGGCAGGACCTCTCTGAGGGTTTTGTCAAGGTATTCTCAGCTGCCTCCAACTATCCAATCAGGCATCAGTCCACCATCCTCAAGGCCGGCATGGACATCAATTGCCCGCTCCAGTCACCGGACTGCTGATATGGTGACGATGCACAGCGTGGGTCGAGTAACTGCGAACCAAGACAAGCATATGCGGCCCCCGCACGGCTCGCAGAGCCTCGTCGGGCTCACCGGACGATCCCTTCCATTCCGTCGCACCCCCCTTCCGGTTTCCACTCGCCTGCATTGCGTGTGGCACCCCCTTTATCATCTCTCGAGCCCCTTAGCAACCATGGACGCCATGGGCCGGACCGACGTCCTTGGTCCTCCATCCGCGGAGCTGAACGGACTAGGAGCAAGTGGCTTCCCTCCATCATCTCCAACAATTGCTTTATCTTGCGGTGGCGCCACAGCCATCTTCAGTAGACATCCATTTCAGGAACTTACTTACCTTGATCATACTTTGGCGTAATCATTGAGAGCGGTAGCGAAAGTAAGCAGGAAGGCATCCCTGTCAACTCACCGCCCCGATCTGCAGCAGAGACTCTTGGACTTTGGTGGTCGAGCACCATGTTCCCGGCCTTTCAGCAGCTCCCGATGGTGCCAGGGGACTACAGCCATTCGGTACCTGGAGATATAGGGCGGCCCCATCCCCGAGCCTGGGGACGAATGCGCAGTAGCTCCACCGCATTCCAATATCGCGCGCCAGATAGCAACATGGACCAGAAGGAAACGCACACGTGCCTCACGGCCCTCGAGCACGAGCCCAAAATGATCCGTGATCATTTCCAGCATTACTTCGGATGCATCAAGATCTCGGAGCGGGAGCAATTTTGGGACCATAACAATGAAATATGGCAATATGAGGAGGAGGAAGAGTTCAAAAAGCTCAACTCTCGGCTTAGGGAACAGGAGGCACGCGCACAAGCCAAGGAGATTGTGAAGGCTAGGATCGGGACATTGGCCGTCTCCGTCGAGACACAGTACAAGCGCATCGATATTCTACGCTCGGAGATCGCCAAAAACACAGCTCAGTCCGATCCCGGCTCCGACAGATCGTGCGAGAATCAGCCTACAACACAGGAGTCGCTCGTGGAGCAGGTCACGAGGAGTCATGGAAAATGGAGGAGAACAAGAAGCGCTGAAAAGGCTGCAGGCGATGCCCTACGAGAACAAGCGAACCCGACCGTAGCAGTGACTGATTCCACAGATACCAATCAACAGACAGTATGCATGTCCAATGGCCGAGAAAGGAATATCACTTCTACCAATGCCGCCCACGACCAGACATCTCAATCGGCTGGACAGCCCCCCTCGATAACGGGAACATCGGAGACATTGGACAGGCATAACGGAGGACCCGCTGTAGCTCCACCAACACAAACAACGACGGAAAGTCAGAGATCCTCAGACCACTCCTGGACATCAGAGCGACTAGCGGTCCGCAAGCTAGTGAGGGAATATGTGAACCTGGATGACTCTCACGACAAGGACGACGAATATTTTGACACGATACAGAAAGAGACGTACTGCCTAGAGAGGGACACGAACGCTTATCTTATACAGTACGAGAAGGGAACTCATCGGGGCAATCATGAACCTCCAGGCGAATCATCGAAAAGATCCGACAGAGTAGGGTCAACTAGTCAAGAGGTGATCCCCAATGGCGTCGGTCACCTTCAGCCAGTTGATGAACACCCTACAAATTGGCGTTTCAAAGGCCGGTTTCCCGACCAGAGAGTTGCCCTACAATATCTCTTGAAGAAACCTACAGAGGAAGAAGATGTTATTGTTCACAAAGACAAGCATCGAGAGAGAATTCGATATTTTCACGTTCCTTCGAACAATATGGAGGTATGCCTAGTGGATTCCTATCTACCCAGCTTTCGAAACATGTTGCTATGTGATACACACAGAGTTTATTAACGAAGCGCAGTGGGTTGAGGTAAGCTAAGAGACTACCTCCTCTCCCTCTTGGGGCATGCGTGTCGCTAACGTAGCTATAGAAGCTTATTGCGCAATACTTCGGCGATGAGCCACCGCGGTTTGATGGCCTTCCTCGCAATGGGTCCGAGAAAACTCGGGCGTACATGCTGCTGCGGTCGGAATTCTGGCGCGGCCAGCAACATGGTCTGAGCAACAATAACATCGTTCATGCGCGGCACCTACGACCCCTTTGTGAAACAGTCTCTTCTGGTAAGAAATCCTTCGAGTGGAAAACAGTTACAGAACGAGGCTGACAGCCACAGATATCGACAAGGTAGAGGACACACCCAATAACATTGTCCTGTTTGTAAGTCTGCTCCCGCTTTTCTACCTAAGCAAGACCGGCTCGCAGACACCAGCCTGTGTTAAGAAGGCTAACGCCGGTCAGATGCCATATCTGCACTGGGAGACGGATAGCCGACGAGAAAGGATTGCGCGCATTATTGACGAGGAGGTCGAGAAAGAACGGAAGAAAATAGAGTGTTCGAATGCTGAGATGAGAGCTAGAATGAGACTGAGGAATGGATCTCCCCACCCACGGCGACAGCCTATCAGGCACAAAGCCGAGATCATCGAGAGCAACATACTTCCTCAGATGCCCATGAGAACCATGACGGAGGTTATCAACGCTAAATTGCACAAGAATGTGCGGCATAAGGGCCGCTATTTACCGACATTCGAGAATGGCGGGCTGAAGGTCGCCAGTGAACTGGGTCAGTTTCTCATCGATTCGGCGAAACTGTACGAGGCGATATCCTGCTTTCGAGACAAGAAACTCCTCGAGGAGTATCTCCATAAGGAACCACCCCTACACCCGAGGCGAACACTAGACCAATCCTACTACTGGACGTTGAAGACCACCAAGGCCCGGGACAGAGACCAGGTGGTCTACCGAGGCACGACCATGAACGCAGAGCTAGCACATAGATTACGAACCCAAGACCAGGAGCCAGTGCCCAAATGGAAGAAATTCTGGCCCAAAAAAGGCGAGGGTGTAGAGCAATGGCAGTGGGACAATCACACAGAATGGCACGACAAAAACGGATGCGAGCAGTGCCGCAGCGATATCCGCAAAATATCGCGGGTGATCATGGTTGATCAGCTTTGGATGTGGATCTTAGACGAGAACACCATCTTGACGTTCTTCCCCAGGAGGTACGGCATCAACAAGAAGGACGAATCCGGCGTCCACAGGTCCATCCGCGCCCGGGTCAAGCATGCTCGCAAAGACCAGATAAGATCGGTCTTTGACTTGGCGCTCATCATCCTAGATGAATGCTCAAACATCTTCTTCGATCGTACTAAAACAGAGGTTTGTTACTCCCTTTCAGAGACACTCAAACTCGGACTGACACCCTCCAGGACCGTCAGCTCCAGGCCATGGATATTTTCGCTGAAGCCATTGGCAATGTGGTGAGTCAAGATCATTCCCGTAGTACAACGGTCAGCCGCTAAGACCATCCAGTCGCACCGACAGACCAACGCTTTTGAGCACCTGTGGCACTGGACCAAGAAGGCTTGTACAATCTATAGATCCATGAGAAAGAACGTCGACGCCTCGCAACTACACGTACCTCTCCTCGACATCCATCCCGAGGGGAAACTGCAGAAGGAGATTAACGACATCATCGACGAATTGGACATGATGATTCACATCAACAAGAAGCAGAGAGAGGTGATACGACGCTTCCAGAAGCAGGTCGAGCACATAATGGATCCTAGTGGCGACTTCAGAGCCATGCGCCGCGACTGGGATGAGGCCAACGGCCTGGCGAGCCCAAGGTCGTCGTCGACCTCGAATGGGCAGTTCTCTTCGCCACCAGCTGATGATTCCGATAAAGCGCAGAAGCGAAATCAGTTTGTCTGGTTCACGAGCAATGCCTCGGAGCTGATATCTGAGGTAGAGGACAGGCTCGAGGAACTCAACGGTCTGAGGCAGAGCGCAGAGCGCACGGCCACGAGTGTTAGTGTTCTCTCTTCTTTTAAAGGGGCTTGGCTGACAGTCTCGCACAGGTCAAAGACCTCCTCGACCTGAAGCAGCAGCAGGCATCTGTTGTGCAGACGTGGCAGTCAGTCAAACAGGCTGAGGAGACAGTCAAGCAAGGCCGGGCGATCATCATGTTCACCACTGTGACCATCGTCTTCGTAAGCTCTCGAATCTGCCGTGCTGCATGCGCCACGCTTCTAACAGGCGTCAAAGCTTCCGTTGTCCTTCATGTCCAGCATCTTCGGGATGAACAATAGCGAATTCCAGGACGGTTCTTCCTGGTCTCTTGGAGAGCAACTGCGGCTAATGCGTAAATGCACCCTGTACTCCTCCGCGGACCCGCCGTGATTGGCATACGACTCAGAATATGTACTAACCGTATCGTCATCCAAACAGTCCCCATCTCAGCGGGTATCATCCTCGTCACCGTCATCCTCGCCTTCAGCAACCTCCTCCGTGCCATCATCTGGTCCGCCTACATGTACGTGACAACTCACATCCTCGTCTACACGGGCCTCTATTGGTGCTGGCTCGCCTTGCGGGACGAGTGGAGCTCGCAGACCATGATGCTCCGGACGGAGGAGAAGGTCGCTAAGATGAAGGAGGAAGTCCGTCGAAAAAGGGAAGTGCGTCGGGGAGAAAGGAACGCAGCCCGGCGGGAGAGGAGGAAAGCAGACCAGGAGCAAGCCGAGAAAGAGGCGGAGGGACTTGCTACGAAGAATGACAAGGAGAAACGTACGCAGAGTAAAGAAGAGAAGAAACCGATATGGAAGAAATTCAGCAGAAGACACCGCAAGGGCAAGAAGGGCGACACGACTGGAACGACAAACGGCACCACCTTGGGTGGAGAGCCGGTCGCGAGCGGAGCAGCTGCTCCTCGTGCATCGGACCGTGGCCATAGCACTGCGAATGGTGCACAACGACCCGTCTCACGTCCCGGACAGACCCAGGACACGAACGGCGCGGAGGCATCCGGTGCCAGCTCCAAGGCTGAGGGCCAACACGACGAGGGGGAGGAGACAGTAAGAAGCGCACCCGAGGAGCAGCGACCCAGCATGAGGGGAGGCGGGAGGCGGAGAAGGGGTTTCATGCGAGGGAGAAAGAAGCAGCAGCACGATGAGGAGAATGACCCAGCGAGGATGGTGTAACTATACGGTGTCGACGACGGCGTAGTTACGACACTTAGGCCTCAGGACTCGATCATGTATAATGTTCAGCAGGAAGCAGTGGTCGTTGTAACGGGCTTGAAATCTTTCGAGACAACTCTCCTTCAATTTCTCTTGGAATGGATCGGTAACACCCATGAAAGACGCTCTGCAGGGCAAAGCTCTGAAACAGTCGCGGAGTAGTGCATCTGCAACTAGAACGGTCTGTCTTTCAGGCCTCCACAAGAAACTTTGCCGTAGACTTTGAGCTGCAACAAGACTTGCTTTGATTCAGATCAAGTGCAAGATACCCCCAGAGAAATTCATGCAACGTTCGTGAATGGCTTTCACGCGTCCCATCGAGCTGGACGAGACACCAAGCTAGAAATGACGTACTCGAGGCTCTCGAAAGTTGGGCCTTTCACCTCTCGTTGAAGTCCAATATAAAATTTGCGAGTAAATATCGTACATAAGGGCCAAGAGCCCAATAATCTGGATAATGTAACCAACGCGATTAGTTCAATGCTAGCTCATCCTTGAACCCGTTGCCTTGCCCGCCGAAGAACGCCAGTAGCCGAAAGATGCCCACCGTCATCGCAATCAACGCATGCCCCGTTCCAAAACCCAACTCAGCTGCTCGGGAAGCCCGCCGCTGCGCGGCTCAACTTCCTCAGAAGCACGGGGAGATGTCCGCCCAGGAGCTCGCTAATAGCGTCATCAATGACGCTGTAGTCGGCGATGTTCTGGGACCGCGATCGGCGCAGCCAGTATTCGAAAGGTCCTCCTGTTCAATGGCGTGAGCGACTTATCTTTCCACGGTAGAGAACAAGAGAAGAGGAAAGGAAAAGGAATGAATTTAGCATACGGTTCTTCTCCAGCGCCGATCCCAGTTCCACGCACCGCTCCGCGGGCTCGTGCTCCGTGTGCATCTCCATGAAGTGCGTGATCATCTTGGAGATATCCTTGAGCGGCCACTTGCAAGGCGCGCTAGGCAGCCGGCCCTCGCCCGCGAGGATGTACTTGGGGGCCGTGCAGAGGCGGCACTTCCAGAAGCCAAGGCGCTGCAGGGACATGTTGGTCTCCGTCGCGATGTTCTCGTCGAATTCAGGAGATGCGCTGCTGTTGTCGCGTTTCGTTTTCTTCAACGATGGCGCGGGGATGCCGTTCGCTAACGGAGTTTGGGATGTGAGCAGGTGGATCTTTCGACTACTAGATAAAGAGAGACGAGGAGACAGAGACAGAAAGTAGAGGACTGGAAACTGCTCACCATCTTCAGCTGATCGTTTTGGGGGCATCGGTGTCAGCGGTGTCTTCCCTCCCGTGCGTTTCGCCATGAACGGCCCTACAGCCGAGATCTGGGTCGGGATGCCGTTGCCAGAGGAGCTGGACTGCTTCCGCATCTGCGTCTGCGCCTGGAGCAGCTCAATTCGGTGCTGGCAGTGGCGGATCTGGTGGCCCAAGTCTAAGATGCGCAGCTGGAGGGTGCGCATCTCCTGGGGGGTGAGGCTGGAGGTGGCCATCTCGTTCTTGCAGAACTCGAGATCGTAGCGGTAGGCGCCGATGTCCTCGGTGAGCTGGCGGATGGTGATCTCGTCGAGGTTGACGCTGCCGTTCTCATAGGAAAGGTTGCCGGGGCCGATGACAGCGCCTTGGGAGGCTGGGCCACCGGACGTCGACATCACCGAGGCCATGGTCTGTCTTCTGGTCAGACTCGGAATAGAAAGCGAAAATCGTAGACGATCCATATATGGGCAGAGAGGCCGCGATACAGGTTCAGAGCACCAACATGGGCCCCGGAGTCGTGTCCTCCACGTCCGGAGCAGGGTAAATGGATGGCATCGGACATATCACGTGTGGACCTACCTCGAAGAACCTTGGGGCAGCTAGATTTCTTATTCGGCTGGACACAGCCAAATGCTGTGTAATGGGGTGATCGCTTCAAGTCGGGTTGCAGCCATACGGCGGCAGCACGGGTTGCTTGCTAAGACGAGATCGGAAAGGTCGTTGAGAGAAAAGAGGAAAGAGATATCATGGCTTCTTTGCTGGAGCTCGCAACAGGACGACAAAGAATTTTCTTTTTTCTTTCATATTTTTTTCGCTTTCTTTTTTATTCTTTTTTTCTTTTACAACCTCAAGACCCATCTTTTATGCGGAAAGTGGTGTTTTCTCTTCTAGTGTAGATGATGATTGGCCAGCAGCTCCTATTGGACGCCTTCCCACCCCAATAGATGCATATCCGCCAATCGTCCTTAACAGGGGCATCTGTGACTCCTTCCACGTCTCCTGTGCGTGACTGTCGTCTCCAGACCATTTTGGGGTCAATCGTTGTGGATTTTAGTGTGGCACACCTTCACGTGAAGCACTGTGACAATTCCTTTCAGGTATCTCAGGTATCTGATGCATTGAGGTCGGAAGCTGTCCTGTGCACGGCCCCGTTTCTTTGATCACGTCGAGCCATTTCCCAACATCTGTGTCACGATTTCCTCTCCCTTGTCGGACGAGACAGCGAGACAGCTTCCGTCAAGGACAAATTAGGGCTGACATAGTGACTGTCGAGGGGCGCGTAGGTACCTTGTGTTGGACGTTCCGTGCACCTCAACATCGTCACTTCCAATGTCGATAAGCGAGGGGCTCAACATTCACTGCCTACCTGGTACCAGCGGGAGGGAATGTGGAAGGCACGACACGCTCCGTTGGAGACGGCGTAGGTTGTTGGTTCATATACCCGATCGAGTGGCATTGGCCCGCGGAAATCCAATGTTGTGGTTACCTACAAGTACCTGTGGTGCTGCTCTCCAGGAGACCAGTAGAAGATGGAAGCTACGACGGGATCATGTTGAACGCCCACCTGTGTAAGGTTCTCTCGGCCCAAGGTACCTCACCTACCTTCTCTAAGGTACCTACCTAAGGTATCTACCAGGTAGGGAACTTAGGTTCTTGCCATTTGACTCTTCACCTCAGGACAGAATGAAAACCATCCACCACTTTAAAACCCCTCCCGCCCCTCACCAAGTGCCACGGCTCTGTTCAACCTCTCTCTCCGTCTACCTGTCTTGCTGTCTAGATTTCTCGTTACGAAGACCAAGTCCGCTGTCACTCACCTCAGTATTCGCCCACGATATCATTGTCTCTTTGTCCCGGCGAGCAGCTCCAAACCTCCCAGCATGCGGCTGCACGAGCAGATCGTCTACAATCCCGCTA
Organism: Pleurostoma richardsiae; assembly: GCA_030052745.1. NCBI lineage: Eukaryota > Fungi > Ascomycota > Sordariomycetes > Calosphaeriales > Pleurostomataceae > Pleurostoma > Pleurostoma richardsiae. The sequence goes on from JANBVO010000012.1 coordinate 797,238, forward strand.
AGCAAATCAACCAGTTCAGGCTGTCTCCGCCTGGAAGCCAACCGGTTGGAATCGACCGCTCGACCCTCGTCGTCTTCACTGATGGCGCCTGCCGCGACAATGGTAGACCGACTGCTCGCGCTTCCTGGGGCGTCTATTTTGGGCCTAATTCTCGATACAACTCCTCCGGTCGCCTTGAGCCTCCCATGCGGGTGACAAACTCGCGGGCGGAGATTGAAGCCATGTGGCAAGCTCTCCGAATCATTGAGGGAATTGCCACAGGTGACAACGACATCCGGTTCGCCTACATCATGTCGGATTCGAAATATCTCGTGGACTCCATGAATAGATGGATGCCGGGCTGGATTGCGAGCGGGGGGAGGAGACCTAACGGTAGACCAGTGGAACACTGGGAAGAGCTGAAAGCAATGGATTACAAGGCGCACAATCTAACATGCGCAGACGACCAACTTCTCGAGGTCAAGTTTTGGGATGTCCCGAGAGAGGACAATGTTGTGGCAGACCGCTTGGCCAATCAGGCTTTCTAGATGTGCCTTCAGGGCTCTATGACCATGTCACGGCCGGGTGGTTGACTCAAAGCGTATAAGGTTATGAGATTTTATATCTTACGACTCATTGGGGCATTGAACTATTGAGACACATTCTCATAACAACTGTTTGGCGCACCTCGGCTCCCGCATGATTTTGAGGTTGGGCGCGGTTATCAGGAAGGGCCTTCAGAAGCTGTAAGATTTTCTTCTTCAAGCATGCCTATGTATTCTAGTCAGTTAAATCTCCCGCTGGTGGAAGGCACAGCAAGCTACCATTAACACCTTTCCCGTGATGCGCTTCTGTCGCACATGTGATCACCTCCTTTCCCCAATACCGTCCTACATCTCATCTTTCGCCATTTACTGCTTCCTGGTCTATAGGACGGCCCGGTATCCCCGTCTTCCAATCGCTCCAAGCTCTGCTTTCCCGTCCATGAAGCAAGGCCTCGTAGACGCTGAGACTGAAAAGGTCAGTTCCCCTGTTTGATCCCCGATTCGTCCAAGAAATTAAGCCTGAAGACAACCACCATTCGCCGGAGACCCATCTTTTCTATTTATTCCGTTTTCCAGGGGCGAGGTCTATGAAAGCCAGAGAGATTTCCCAGAACAAGCTTGGATACTCGGGTGCCTTCTCCTGCGACGGTCTTAGGTTGCTAATGGATGCGTCCCAGATGGATTTCTGGAGCAAGGGCTTGTCGATAGTCATCCGGTCGAATCGCACTTGCTTGAGCTTCTTGACCTCACATGTTTGCTGCGCAGGCTAATATATCCAATAACTTTCTCTCCTGTCGCCCCACACCACACCACGATCTGGCCGTGTTTTCCAAGGCCCTGGAGGACCACAACGGCCGAGGGGGCCGGACCGGCCGCTGAGGACAGCCATTGGTACACCAGATTACGTCTTGCCCGAGAGCTGCGCTCCGCAATCCCTTCTGTCATGGTGTCCCTTGCTCCCTGAGCCCGGTGATGAATCGGGGATGGCCTCGGCAATCAACACTTGCTAGCGGCGTTGCTCCACTGCTAAACACCACTAAGAACGGGAGGGTTTCCAAGCGAGAGTTTGGTGTGCTTTGCGACAACTGTTGAGTCAACCGAAATGACGTTGGGGGAGGGGCAGCATAAATGGCGTCTTCCCACCCCCTTCTTTCCACCAGTCCGGATCAATTGGCTGCGCACTCTGCGATCGTGAGATGCGATGGCAACGACTCTAAGGCTGACATGGGGAACAAGGCTTGCCAGAAGCCTCACTGCTGTGCAGACAGCTCGGATGTCGACAGTCGTCGAAGGTGTACGAACCGGTCCATCGCCCCCGGCCCCGCCTCCGACACTGCAGACCCCGGAAGCTCATGAGCGCCGAGAGAATGCCGCGAAAATCCTGGAAGAAGCCGTCGCCGCGAAGGCGCCCAGACACAATTGGACACGGCAGGAAATCGCCGCTATCTACTACCAACCCCTCATGGAGCTGACCTACAAAGCTGTGAGCCGAAGCGACCCGCTGTCCAGTTTCGTTGCCGGAACCCCGACCGGGTGACTCACGGTAAGGAGGCCGATAGGGCAAACTGTTCGTAAACTCTTTTCCCGCCAATCGGATTCTGGATTCGAATTCTGCCCA
>JANBVO010000120.1:0-15904 GCA_030052745.1 Pleurostoma richardsiae
CTTCCCCCTTCCCCCGGCCCCCGCGAGGATGGAAATTCCACGTTAGCTTTGAGACCCCTTCATGCACGATAAGTGCTCGGCGAGGACGCTTTACTGATTGGTCGGATTGTGTTCCCTTGCTGCCGCGTGAACTGGTAGTCCTCGAACAGTCCGACCGTCCACTAGAACAGATGAGGAACTCGTTAAATGCATCCTTGGGAGGTAAGTACAATCACATATGGGTGGCGCAGGTGGCTGTGGGGCAGTGGCTGTGGGGCAGTGGGGTCTGAGATCTCTGAGACTAGCATGAGCGTGATATAAAAACATGCATCACTTTGAAAGTGCAACTGTTACTAGAGCACCAAAAGAGCACCTCCTTCCAATCACTTTTGCTTCATAGCAATCATCACGCTCTTAGTCAGAGTTGGCTCGGCACAAATGGAGTCTCCTACTCCAGGACCCGATTCCGGAGTTGGTCAGAATTCCGGGGTTGTTTTTATCCCTATTATTGGTATAATCGGTGCAGTACTTGTGTCAGCTATTATTGCCGTAGCGATAGGAGTCTTCAGAGCCCAGCGAAATCCCGAGCGGTACGGTCCCCAACCAGCAAGACTAGGGCGGCCAAGGCAAAGCCGAGCGAAGGGCCTCACACGAGCCGTAATTGAGAGCATCCCAATTGTCAGATTTAAGAACAAAGACAAAGACGCAATCGCAGCTGCCCAGCGAGATATCGAGCTGGCGGTCGCTAGTCCAGATAGTGGTGCCCAATCGACCACCGTCGACGCCCACCCTCCTTATGAGCCCCATGCAAATATCGTCAATTCCAACATGAGCACTGTTACACCAGCGATGACGACTGAAGGTCCATCAGCTGCTCAACCTACTTCCCAAACTCGTGCCGGCAGCATCGAATGCTCAATATGCTTAGAGGAATTTGTCGAAAACGAAGAGATTCGTGTACTTCCCTGTAACCACACATTCCACCCCGCCTGTATCGATCCTTGGCTTCTAAATGTATCAGGAACATGCCCTATGTGGTAAGCTGCTCCCTTTCGCTCCTAGATTGCCTTGTTGACGTCGGCTAGCCGCTACGACCTCCGTCCCGCTACCACCAACGACTCCAACACTGCAGCTACCTCAACCGATGAACCTCTTCATCCACCGCCAACCCCACCATACGAAGTCAGCGGCAACGTTCCAGCCAGAGCGAGATTCCATGAACTCCGCCGGGCGCACGCCGGTCGCGAAGAGTATATTGCTGCACTTCGCCAGTTATTCCGTGAACTCGAGAACCACCACGCATCTCATGCTTCCGCCAGTACTGAAACTGCTGCGCATCGGGAACCAAGGCCAACGTCAAGGTTACGTGATACCTTCCACATACAGACAGAGCCACCTGAATCTCACCAGACGCTGCCGGACGACGCAACAAGAGGGCTGAGCCTACCATCACGGAGCGTATAGTCTTTTCATCTAGCATATGAAACTTCATCATCTGAGAGGGCTATCCGGGCAAAGAAGGTCGACGTCGAAATGTGGAAGAACGAGGCTCGTATTATGGGTCAAATCTCCCATGTGAGTTACACGAAGTTACTCTCCAACTTCCGTTCTAATACGTTCTTAGGATCATATTGTACCCTTATTGGGAAGCATGTTCACGCCATGGCCCCAGTTATCCTTTAAATATGTCTCTAGCGGAGCTCTTGAGAATTACTGCGATATATTAGCGCACGAAGGCATACATATGGTCCCTTGGTGTGACTGTGTGCGAATGCGTCTATGGTCTCCCAAAGAGCAAAGCTGAAGGAGTCGACTGGTGCCAAGAGATCGTCAAGAGGCTTGCAAGGGACTACCACTACGCCAATGAGCTTCAATGGTTTTTATGTGATGAAATGTTAATCATTGCGCCAAGTCTACGAGGATCCGCCGAGGCTTGCTGCATCCAAGAGCTGCTTCTCGGTGATGCGCCCGAAGATTGCTGTCAGACCCCGACTCCAGCTTCTATCCAGTACAATCGGGCGAGCCAGTGCCATGCTACAAATGAGTATGGCGGAGATCAGCAAACCGTACGGCTTCAAGATGCTGCAAATTGGCCGGGCGATTACGCGCGCGGAGATCGCACGTGGTGTCCGAGGACAGATGCTGGCGAGCGGAGCGGATGCTCCAGCTGGTCTGTCCTCCGCAGGAGAGCGCCCACTGGCGTATACCCCCCACCCCCCAACCCCCCGCTTCTTCCTGGACGACAGCGCGGGCGAGACCGAGTTGGCGTGGGACATCCGGCCGGACTGTACGTACTGGCTGTCTCTGAAGGGCTCTCAATCCGAGGTACCGCTTTCAGATCCAAAATTGTGCCTTTGTCTGGGACTGGGTTACCTGTCCCTACTTCACGGTCGAGTTCAAGAGGGACGGCGAGTCGGACGATGCGGCAGTCAAGCAGGTCGCCGCGGCAGCCTCCCTCGCGCTGTACAACCGCTATTATCTGCACACCGCAGCCGTCCCGTCGCAGCCAGACCTGTCGCGCGACCAGAAGACCATATCCCTAACCATCAGTCACCTCACCATGACGCACTGGTCGGCCACAAGTTCGTGTTCTGGGTCCTTTGGCCGACGCTTGACGGCGATGCGCGGTGAAACGGATGTACTATGAAGAGGCTCACCAGCGCGGAGTGCACAGACGAATACGGGGTCGGGCAGTTGTGCCACTGATCAACGAGATCCATCGGTGGGGGCTGTCGAAGCACGGTCCCAGCTGCGAGAGGGCCATCAAGGCGGTGCTGCAGGTCGATGTCCACGAACGTCTGGGATAGGATTCAGTGTCGCGTTAGGCCTTTTGAATAACCCTCACGCTACGGCGGCCCACCGAAGACGAGCTAATTCTCATTTCGAGATGGCACATCGCCCACGCCCCACATGATCACTGAAGGATGAAAATACGAAATTGCTTGCAGGCGTTGATGCTGCTGCCCTTGAAGATGCTTCCAAGCAAACTTTTGCCTTTGCTTGCCCTGCAGTACTCGAGATCTCTACCCCGTAGGCAACTGCACGTGGGCCGGACGTTGGGGGTTTAAGAATGCAGGAACCACAGGCAAGACGAGAAAGGTGCAGCAGACCGAGCTGTCGCAAATGGCCGCGAAGAAGGCTGTGAAGAAGGGTGTGGAACTGGGAAGAGAAAAGTGTGATTTTGGAACTCTAATACTCTATCCTGCACGTACTGAGTTTTGGATTTGAACAAAGCCTACCGTAGTCGTTCTTTACCATCTACATAACATAGTCGCTCGTTTGCCAACTGTGTCATAATTTGTCCTTGCTCAAAGACGGGCTGCCGTTCAAACAAATTTACCCCGAGGATACAAGATCTTGAGGCCTCAAAATATCTCAACAGTCTTTGCTGAAGCCGTTAGTCCTCCGGTAGGTACACTGATAGTTCGAGGCCGCCGCTGAATGGCACCGCCAGGGTCCTGAAGCTGTTCGCAGGGTCCCGAACATATCCGAGGAAGTCCCTATACAGCATTTTCGCCATGCCCACATTGTCCGTAATCACAACAGCGCCGCGCTTCAATCGTGGCTGGATGAGCTGGAGGGTTGGGAGCGCAAGAGGAGTCCAGACTATCGCCGTCAGCAGCAGTCCGACAGTATCACGTCATCCGCAAGTAACGTACTATCGAGGAGCAGCAGGTCAACCTCCTGAGGCATACCCTCTTCAACCTTCAATGTCTCAAGCAAGTCGCCCTCACGTAACTCAATCCAGGGCTCTACTTCTTCTCCAGCTTCCCTCCAGTACTCCTTGGCCCTCTCTGCTTTGGAAGGTTCTTTCTCCGTCGCAATAACCTTCCCCCCGGACCCTCCACGCCCGTCGGATTTGTCCTGCTGAAGCAGTACGTTCTGTCCCACGGCGAGCGCGAGGTATATCGTCGACACACCAAAACTGGTCCCAGCCTCCACCACATTGCGTGCCCCTATAGCTCGTGCAAGCAGGTAAATGAATTCGCACTTGTCCTTGTCCAAGGCGACAAACTTGTCTCGCATATGGTCATCGGCAGCCGAGGACCACAATTCGCCTCGTGTCCAGAAGCGGACGAGCCGGGTCAGGTAGAAGAACAACTGCGACCAAGACTTCTCTTGCTTTTCTGCCAGCGTGTGTAACCTTCTCAGCAGAAGCAAGACACCAGAGCTGGCCACGACCGGTGCAAACTGGTCTGTCATCGGCTTGGCAGCCTGAGTCGTCGTGTGTGACATTGTTGCAGTATCGGCTAAGCCAAGTAGAGGCGTGTTCAGATCGAGCTGTGTTGAGTCAGTAGGGCCTGTTCATCATATGTACGGGTAGAGAGGGGAAGAATTGGTCCGAGATTACCACAGCAAACCAGGTTTTCGTTTCGCCGCTTCAGTGTCGGGGTTGCAATGCGTCAACCTTAGCAGAGCTGGGACGTCCTGGAGGCCTGACACACCGACTTGGCGCCCCGCTTTTTAAGATCAGTGGTCGACGGATGCGGCAAGCGAAAGCTGCGCTAAACCCCGCACAAATGTCGCATCTCCACTACTCGTGGGGATTTCAATCATCCCCACCTGCGGTACTCCGTAGTGACTTCCCAATCCCTGAAAACCCAGGTTGTACCCAAGCGAGTGCAAGTCACGTGCTTTTAGAGTTAAAGTGGTCTGCCCACGCCATACGCTCCCCATCCCGCACTCCATTCTCCGCCTTCTTGTGCACCAGCTGTGCGAGCCGAAAACATTCTCTCCTCACCAGTCACGCCATTACAGACTCATCGGTGCGCACTCCTTGCCATATATCATGACCGTGATAGTCGACGGCAGCAAATATGCTTGCGAATCGTGTATTCGGGGACACAGGGTTAGCAAGTGCCAGCATGTTGGTTAGTGCCTTCGGATTCCTCTCGTTCCAATATCCGCGGGGGGGCATTGTCGCAAAGCTCGTCCACATCTTCTTCGTCTCCCCATTGCTGACGCCTGGAGCTACCGTCAGACCGTCCTCTGGAACTGATCAGCCGGAAAGGCCGACCCCTCTCTCAATGCCAACACTGTCGCTCTATGCGGAAGTCACGCTCGGTCCATACCAAATGCGAATGTGGAGTTATGGCGCGCGAGGACATGTTAACGAAGCATTCCGAGGAAGGGGAAAAGGGTAAGCTTGTCACGAAGTGATATACGTCATGGCTCTAACGCACGACTTCCAATCAGAGAGATGCTGTTGTAATGAAGGCGGGCACTGTACTTGCGCCTACAAAAAGGAACCGCCGGTCGTGTATGCTCCTCGCATCATCCCTGCCACAAACTCCACAACATCAGGCGAATCCGACGGTGGCAGACCAAGAGCCGAAGGAACTGGCTCTAGTCTGTTTGACCCAGACGACACTAAGCACCCGCAGAACAGGGTCAGCGAACGAGACCCTGCACCGGACACGCTCAGCACCGGCACTTTGGATGACACATCTCGCCATTATCCATCCGAAATGCGCGAGGGTTTACCGGACGGGAGCTGGGTGGGCTATGCGTCCCAGGCAGAGCAAGGGGGGCCGAGGACTGGCGCTGTGTCGGCTGCCATGGGCAACAGCCATGCTTCTACTATCCAGTGGCATGACAATCAACTTCCGAGCATAGAACCGTTCCATCCGATCTACAACAACCTGTATCCGTTCGGCGAGACGTCGGAGGCGGAGCAGCACGACGTAGATACCTGGCAAAACGCAATTACTGGCGACTGGCTTTCTCACGACGTCAGCTCGATAGCCGACTTCGGCCAGGGGCAAGGGTTCAGTGCTGTCGATATCTACGGATCTCAGCAACCGCTCTCAACCAATGCCCCGGCGCCAATCTTTGCCGGAACGCCATTGCTGGAGGATGCTACTGCTGGCAGCTTCTGGCACAACACTGCTTTATAGAACAGCACAATATTGGCGAAGCTCCTCCCGATAGTGACAAGAGATGGAACACCCCTTTCAATAGAAGCTTGTTGGTCTTTCTGATTGTGATTATTGCGCGTCTTTCGTTGCGTATGCCCTCGGGAAATACACCGTTGAACTGCATCACATTTGACCAAAGACTTTGGATAGTGGGACACCGGCCGAGATGCCTTTGATTCCGCTCCGATGAAATCTTGCAGAAGTTTCCGAGCTCTCCTTGGCCTGGAATCCGCGCTCCTTCTAGTAAGTATCTCAGTCGTAAGAAGCGAAATAGGCAGCTTAGCCAGTTTCGTCCAGCGCCACGAGACTCTGGGACCTGAACCTATATATCGCGCAGCATATATCTGAGGAGCTTATGGAGTCAAGATCTATTCTTACAATGAGGTTCGGACTCCTCTCACATCCTTCACACTGCCAGGTGTGCAAACATGGGAGATTCACTAACTCACCGCTTGCACTGTACGACCAGTAACACCAATATCAAAACTACCCCTCCCAGGACCTCCACGAAATACAGGGCTGAAGCTTGAGCCTATTCACACGTAAGGAGGCTCAACCTACTCGTATTCGACTGCGGAATTGACCTCTGACTATTTAAGAGGTTTACTGTTAAGCGAGCCAGCCGTATCACTTCCCCCACCGATTTGAGCGGAGTGCAGTACCTTCCTCACCCATGCAAAACTCCATAATAAGCTCCGCAATGACCGATGCAAGTACCAAGCATACGTTGCAGAACTTTCAAAGCAGAATCCCGTCAGGTCTTGTAGTCTCGAATGGAAGTCGCGATGTTTTTGTAAAGGTCGTGCGAGTGTATTCATACACCACGTCATTCGTTGTATATGACCTAGAAACGGGTTCGCTGTAGAGGATTGAGCATCGCGCACAAGTCGTATGGTACACACAAAGTTGGGGCTTGTCGTCAGAGGAACTCACCACTCGGTACCTCCATATTGGAGGAATGATGTTCCATTTGAGGACATCGCGGTTGTCTTATACAGCAGTACGATACGCCGCAGTCATCATCACTGGCAGTCGGTGTCGATACTGAGCTGCTTGACGATATAGATGGAGGAAGTCTGGCACGGATAGCTGTTCTGTGGAGTTGCTGTCAAGGGTGGTCGGAGGCGGTAGAATCGAGCTTTAAGTAAGGTCAGGGAGTCTGGGTTCGTGCGGGGGCTGGAGACGACGTGCGGGGTGACAATTTAATCCACGACGTAGGCGAAATAGCACAACATGTGTCCGATTGATTCCAGATCATCCCCAGACGACTGTTCTGATAATCTTTCGGCGAGGTGAAGAGTGGCCTGCGTCGGCGTTGGAATCAAGGTGGCCGGGGGAGATCATTTTGCCGCTAACCCACCACGAACGACGCCAAGGCTATATGCGGCTAATGGTTGGCTGATAACTTATCGCATATGAGACGCGCCGACTGCAACAGCGCGTTCCGGCCTTATCATTCCTTTCGCACACATCCAACCAACCAACCTCTTGAGACGTAACTCAAAGGCGGCCTCCGGTCTCGATTATCCACAATGGGCGCTAGGTCGTTCACACCATCCTTTACATTAGAAACACTCCTTTTCTCGGCCTCAACAGTCTAGCCGAGCCCAATGCTCGAGACACTTCCACGCCCTTCAACCCTCCAACTCCCATTCCCTTCCCACACTCTCCACGCTCGCTCTCGCGTCGACTTACAGCAGAGTTCCGATGAGGCATATGCAAACGAAGCAGGGTTAATCGGCGAGCACCCTATCTGCTATGTCGGAGCGCGCCTTTGCCTCCCTTACACCCGCGAATGCCCTCGCCAGGCTGGTATTCAGCGACGTATATGACGCCCTCACGTCTCGGCGCCAGAACAACCAGACAGATGGCGCTCAAGCCGCCCTCCGCCGCATGCTTGTCGAGTCCGAGCAGATATGCGACGACGAGATAGTTCGCCTTCGACGGGAGATGGAACGCACCAAGTATGACACTGATGGCGAAGCGAGCGAAACCCTTACGGAGCCAGATACCGACACCGAGGAGCAGCTTCAAGAGCTCGGCATGGTCTGGGTCGGCCGTTATCTGCTGGGGCTCCAGTCTCCTCCGGCCGTGCCGGAGAGGGGATGGGCGGCGGGAAAAGGCCCCTTAGAGAACGTGCCCATCGACCTGCTCCTCTGCACCAGGGCTTTCGCAAAGGCGCACGACATCGACCTCCGAAACCCCCATGCGCGGTTCAGCTTCTTTCCTGAAAGCAAGGCCCTCTACATCATGGGTTGCTCTAGGTCTTCGTTGGCGCAGCTGACGGTCAATGGCGACGCAGCGCGGCTGCCGTACCACTTGAACCAGCACAGCATGAAGATCCAGCTCGCCGGCAAGCTCGAATACTGCTTCCAGTGGACGGAGTTCGCCGCTACAGATGAATTCGTGGAAGGGCGTAGGCGTTATGTGGCTAGCGCTCTCGGCGGGCCGCCGCCTGCAAACATTGATTTCGAGATGCCGACCCCACTCCCCAACAAGAGAGTAATGGGCAAGTGGACACTGGGAGATACTCTAGGTGCGGGCGGTCACGGAAGAGTATTCTTCGCCTCGGATCCGTCAGGCAGCGTCGCCGCCATTAAGGTGGTGGAGCGGACTTCTCGAAATTGTCACGGTGTCGATAAAGAAATCCAGACACTTCAGGAAGTGACTAACTTCGCACAGAGGTCAGACGACGGTGAGCGAGTTCTGCGCATGGCAGAGGTGATCTACTCCAACGGCGAGGAGTTCTCCTCCAAGACGGCCTTCGACAATATTGCCATTGTCCTAAAGCCGATGACGCCCCAGACCTTCGGCGATTTGGTAGGGACTCGGAGCAAGGGGTAAGCCTCGCGCGTTCTTGAAATTGCCTTTTAAGAGAACACAGCTGACGCATGAGCTCGACAGAGGGTCCAACGGCATAACGATAGAGGCGGCGACTGCATTCCGCGCCGCACTGCTGGGTGTCAAAGTCATGCACGACGGACGCTGGCTGCACCGCGACCTGAAGCCGACCAACATCGGCCTTATTGGCAAGCCGCTCCGTTCCGTTCTGCTGGACGTCGGCACATCCAGGCACATCCAGGCAGGTGGGTCGTTACGGCCCGAGCCGGGCACGGTCGGCACGGTCGGCTATCTCGCTCCCGAGCTCGAGCTGGAGGACTACGACCACTCCATCGACATCTGGTCCATGGGCATCATCTTGTTCGAGCTGACGTACAACTACCACCCGTGGAAGTACGCCATCAACCCGTGGCGCGACGGCAAGACCAACGAGGCGCTGCGCCCGTCCTTCCGAAAGAGTTATCAAAATGCCATTGACAAAATGGTCAGGGATTATCGCAATGCGCGCGTGTCACCAGCCAAAGACTACATACATCGTGAGTGTTCCATGTCAGCCACTCGTGGCAGATCGGCTGATCAAATACTCCTCGTAGTTGGCGGTCTCTTTCCTGAGATGGTGAGATACCGCTGGGCTGCGAACAACCATGCGCAGCGCCCTGACATCGACGAGGTTCTCCAGCACCCAGCTTGGGGCCCATTGCTCCCCGAATCTCCGCAGGTGAAGAGACGACGGTTGGAGTATGACCTTGAAGATGGGGAGGTGTGACATGAGCGAGCGTTGTTTGAAGGGCCGGCTGGGTGGCATGGTTGTGCACGAGAGTGGCTAGCACTAGTGTAGATACCGTATCCAGCGCTTGTAACAATTGAATTCCCGTTTCTCTTTATAATGATGTCGCTGCCCAGTGTTGTGTCACCTCCAAGTGTGGTCAGGCCTGGGTTCGTGCCACCCCCATGTCGTGCCCACGTGATAACACTCCCACGCCGGTGCTGACTCAAGAATTTCCGGCCTTATTTGAAGGCTCACCTCCCCACCTTTCCAACCTCCACCCAAACCGATAAAAACAGCCAACTCGTGCCCTTGCACAAAGCCATCGCTGGCTATGACATCGCGGCCAGATAGCCCATCTACTACCGCAACCAGCCAAGATCTGCTCATCGTAAGCCTGCATCCTTTTGATCCAGTTTCGCATTGCGGCCCACCGACTAACAGCAGCGCGAACTTGCAGGACTTCCTCGACATTGTTACCACTCAAGGCGCCTACCTCGTTCCTCGCGCAGACACACCGGTATTTCAGGAACCCTACGATGGCCGATTCGCTGCTGCACTTGAACAGCACCTCGATGCAGTTTCCACACAACAGATATGCAGACGTGTCAAGTACTGTGACGCCGCCGACGAATGGCCTATAGGGCGCACACCACCAGAGGTTAAAGAGAAGCGCAAGGCCGAGTTGAAGACGCTGGGCGAACTCGAGGGGGCCACCTCTGACGATGGCAGCGACAATGACGACGACGACAAAGACAAAGGCGGTAATGATATTGATGTCAGAGTCGGTCCGGGGAACCCAGTGGCACCAGACCGGCCCCGGAGGCCGCGGAGGCTACCCCAAGCAGACTGGCTCCCGACACCACCGCTGTCCGCCGAAAGCCCTCTGGCCACACCACATAGGAGGAAGCGGCGGAGAATATCCGAGGAAGACGAGGAGAAAGAGCGCTCGGCTAAGAAGCACGTCAGCTTTGCCCAAGAGGTCTCCGCCGCTGCAAAAGATGCTATGCCCAACACAGTACAGCAGAAGGGCCGGAAGCGGCGACGAACTCTCGACGTGGGTGATGAAGAGGAGGAGGACAAGGAGCGGCCGAGTAAGGTGCAGTTACCACCGCTCGCCCCAGCCGCATATGGCTGCACAGACTACGAGCACGGCTAAAACGACCAGCTGGTTGACGATGCCACGGTTGTTGCAACACGGCAGCTAAGCTAGCAGCTCACGCTCTTATGACACTGCGCCATACCCCTCTTGGGTACATGGCGTCTTCATCACCGATGTCAACGAGACGCTGCAAGGCATTGCTCCCACAGTAGGGACTGTTCGCCCGACTCGAGGACTCGAAACCCAGGCTTGTTCGAATCTCTCGGGCCGAGCTTGACTGGAAGCATTTCAGGGTGCCAGTGCCGGCGAGGTCACGGAGTGTGCAACGGCACATGGGATGACAACGAAGAGTGCGGTGAATGTAAGGTCGGAGAGAAGAGATTGAAATTCCAAGCGTCTTCAACGTCTTTGTGAACATCTTTGTTAACGTCTTGAGGCGAGAGGGTTCATAAGGCTAGCTGTATCGCTCAATTGCTTCCCCAGTTCTGCCCTAACATCCTCGAATTGCTCACGCACAACACCATCCGTATACGAACACCATAGTGCGGTCCCCGTCCGGCGATGCAGAATATAATATCTCGAAAATGCTGCTGAGACTGCTGCGCATAAAACATTACAGCCTCACATATCACAGCCCGAGATAACATGGCAGCCGGTCACAACCCAGTGGCGGACGCGGTTGGAGGCATCCCAATAGGTTGTCGGCTCTTCGCCTTCCACCGCAAGCTTAAGCTGCTCGGCAACCCTCGTGGCTTCGGAGACATCTTCCCAGTCCGTGATGTTCGAGATATTCAGAGCGTCGTCTTCGCTGAGATTGTCCTTCACAAACCGGGCGAGGTGATGCTGGTCGAGACGGAGAACCTGGTCAACTTGGCCTTGGCTTGTTCGTGCGCGCAAGGTGCTGTCGCTAGGATGATGTTGTGTGGTATCGCACGCGTCTAAAATGTCGAAGAGCATCGGCGAGATGCCACTCCTCTGTTGGGGGGGAAAGAGGAGTTTATCAGTGCTCGGCAGGAAGAGGTCTCGTTTCGCCGTCCTGTTTTCTGACGAGCTACCGGACATCAATAGGCTCCTAGATCTTCGTGTCAGCTTCAACGCTTGGTCCTTCCAGCTCGTGTCATCAGCCTCCGGTACGACACCTACCTGGTAGTCCGTCTCTTGGAGGAGGGCGCCACATCAGCCCTAATGATTCTGTGCGTGTCTGTCTCCTTTGCCACCTCCGCCACCTCCGCCACCTCCCCCATATCCTTGACAGCATCGGAGGGGGGCGCAGCCTCCAGGCGTGTCTCGGGAGGTGCTGCAAGCCCCGAGACGGACCCGGGGGACCCTTGGATTTCTCCGTCATGCGGCTTGGTATCACGGGCTGTCGTGACTGTCGAAGCTGAGCCAGACCCTCCGCTATCGCCGCAGTCTCCGTCCGAGCCACAGCCAAGCTGGACCTGTAGAAGAGGCTGTCCTCGGGATTGTCAAGCTTGAAAAGTAGCTGCTCGACATGTACCGTGGTGGCGTCGGCGGACTGGAACGGACATGAAGAAAGCAATGGCGCAGTGAGCGGTAGCTACAGCCCGGACGATTTCGAGAACGAGGCGTCCACGATCCGCCTGGGTGAGGGCCGGAAGGCCGACAGCGAGACCACGGAGCCGGAAAGGGGCGATCCGAGACCCAGGAGCTCGGTGCTGGACAGATACATTGTCAGCAATCCTGGACGACATGGTTGAGCAAGAGTAAGGCATTCAGGCAATCCGTGGCCGTCTTTCGAGCGTCGGGCCATAGACGGAGCATTGAGTCCAGAAGGAATGACAGTAGGTCATCTCCCTGTGGCCCAATCATTCTCTCCACCCTCAGGCGGACACTCTTGCACCACTCCACTCCCATGATCTCCTGCGTGCCGAGCCCACATACGATCTCAGGAAGCACAACGCCAAGCGACCACACGTCGACAAGGGCCGTGTAAGCCGCCCTTCTTGCCAGCGGAATAGCATGTGCTTCGTGGACCTCGGGTGCCAGATTGAGGTAGGTGCCGCAAATGCTCTTGAAGGCGCCGTCTTGCGGGATAGACCAAAATTTGTGAACTTGGCGAAGATGGCGTCGGGGCGGCGATATACGACCAGGATGTTGTTTGGCTTGACGTCTCTGTGCGCGACCTGCGGGTCCAGCGTGTGGAGGTAGGCGAGAGCTTCCAGCGGGAGAAGCCGCGGCCGGCTTCTGGGTGGTCGCCAGCAGATCCGCCGGGCACGTATTTGAGGTGTAGCCACGGCATCGGCCCCGAACAGGAGTTCAGCTAGGAGAAGACGATGTGCTTCTAGTAGGCACGATGGGAAGGGTGTCGGCTGGAACCGTGGAACTGCTCCGTCTTGGGTTTCCTGAAACGGTCGTAAGGCGGATTTGGGTTTCTAACTCTGAACATATATAATGCGCCAGCCCCTCTCGATGGAATCAGTCTGCTCTTCCCTCTTCATTCTTCCTCTTCCTCACACCACCACTTTCGATCTACGCCCGTGCGCAATATGCCAGAACAACTGACACCGCGAGCCCGGCTTACCCGTGTAGAGCCCGGGTCTCCCCGACTACACACGATCGCCAATGCGCTTGGACGTGCTCACAATATCGTGGCCCTTGCTGGCGCCGGTGTTAGCACATCGGCGGGTATTCCGGTTCGTAAACCCTGATTTTCAGCCCGACCAAGAGTTAACAAGTCAGGATTACCGCTCACCGCGATCTCCGGTCGCTTCCACGAACCTGGCCTCCTCGCCATACTCCTGCACCGGAACCTCTTTCTCCCTCCTGGCCTCCCAATCCTCTAGTCCGATATCGACTCCTACTAAGAAGCGTCCGTCCCATGGCGGCATGGTCAGCTCCGCCAAGCGCCGCAAAAAGATGACCACGTCCAGCACAGGGGCCACCCAGGGGCTCTACGCCGATGGCAAGCTGTTCTCCGAGGCAGCTTTCCGCGACACCACGGAACGTGTCCAGCTTCTCCAGAAGGCCTTGTATCTCCGAGACCTCGCCGTGGATTGCAAACCGACGTTAACGCACGCGTGGCTCGCGTCGCTGGGGTCCCAGTTACTCCGCCTTTATACTCAGAACGTCGACATGCTTGAAGACCAGGCCGGTTTAAGGACAGGCCTAGGCCAGCAATCCAACTGCGTCCAGCTCCACGGCACCGTCGCCAGCTTGGAGTGTTATCTCTGTCACGAGCGGTACGGCTGGGAGGATTTCCGTGATGATATCAATCTCGGGCGGGACTTGCTCTGCCCAAAATGTACGAAGCGGTCCAAAGATCGTGAGTCCGCGGGGAAACGACGGCACACAATCGGACAACTTCGGCCCAGTATGGTGATGCTCGATGGGCCCCAGCCACAAGGGGCCGAAATTGCTGAGCTTGTCGAGGACGACTGTGCCGCCGATCCTCAGGCTTTCCTAATCCTTGGGACGAGCTTGAAGGTGGACGGGCCGAAAACCTTGGCCAGGCAGTTTGCCCGACAGGTCAGAGCCTGCGGTGGTACGGTGATATATGTGAATCGAAGCAAGCCAACAAGCGCATGGGACAACCTCATCGACTACTGGGTGGAATGGACGTGTGATGCGTGGGTGGGTGACCTGCTACGGAGGCAGGGAACTTTACAGTCAAAGACGGACAAGACGGGGAGTGCGGCGCCATGCAGACTAGGCTCTTACAAGGAGTATCCGATTGTGGTAAACTGATCTTATATATCGGTTACGCATTTTCAACAGTATGAAACAATATCTCGCAGGAAACACATGTGACATTGCGCCAATATCGTTCGGCAATCGTCCGGAGAGGTACCAAACGACAATAGGGGCCGACATCTGCCCGTGACTTAGGATGATATGTCAATGAGATTACCAGTGTCTCCAACACGAATGTTCTCACCAATATGCATCTTCCACAACTTGGTATACTCGCCATTCTTTGCCACAAGCTCATCGTGAGTGCCGTATTCCATGATCTTACCGTTTGTGCCCAACACGAGGATCCGATTGGCGTGCCTGATGGAAGAAAGCCGATGCCTGAGACACCCGACGAGGATATTAGCTGAAGCACATCGAGGTTGTTGGATAAAAATGACTCACGCAACGAGTATCACCGTCTCATCGGCGAGCCCTTCGTCAATACTCCGCCTGATGCCGGCCTCGGTCTCGGCATCCAAGGCACTAGTCCCTTCGTCGATAAGCTTGACCTTGGCCTTGTCGAGAAACAGGCGGGAGAGTAGGATACGCTGCAGCTCGCCACCTGAGAAGTTCCTACGTCAAGTTAGTAGCCGAAAGTGGCGATCAAGCCTGTGCCTCGCAGCAGGAAAGGTAGCCTACAGTCCGTTCTCCCCTAACATCGTCTCATACCCGCTTTCACGAGCCATGATGGTCTCGTGGATGCCTGCCTTGCGGCACGCCTCACACATTTCTTGCTCTGTGGCATCTGGATTCGCGTACTTCACATTGTACGCGACCGTACTGTTAAAGATGTAAGGATTCTGGGCCATCATCGCGATATGTTTGTGTAGCCTAAGGCGCGGGAAGCAGTTAGTTCACGGTATCTTCAATGAAAGAAAAACGTCGGCAGACTCACGAATCTTTCTTGAGTGTCGTAATATCCTGGTCGTCGAAGAGAATGGTGCCCGCGGTGGGGACGAAGTTCCGCATCAAGAGGTTACAGATGGTAGACTTCCCTGCGCCGCTCCGACCAACAAAAGCAACTGTCAAACCCGCATCGATCACGAAGCTCAGATCGTCGATTATCAGCCGCTCCGACCCAGGATAGGAAAAAGAGACGCCCCGGAACTCTATTTTCCCTGTTTTGCGCTTCAGGTTTTGATCCCCATCCTGTGTGGATGGCTCCCTTTCCAGTATTCTTCTCATGCGAGCAGCGTTAAAGAGCTTCTCCGTCATGTCTGAAACGACAGACGTGAAGTAGTTGATAGGGCCTAAAAGGAGAGCCCAAAGGCCGGTGAATGCAACCAGATCGCCGACAGGGCCCTCTCCGGAGTGAATCTTGTATACGACAAACGCATAGCAAATAAAATGCCCAAGGGAGATTATGAATGACTGTGTGGCACTGAAACCAGAGCAAATCATCTGGTATCGCCGGTATTGTGACATCTCATCTTTGAGCCTTGATTCCAAGGCATCAACTCTACCACCACCTTTTTAAAGCACGCCCAAACTCACCGCCTGCCTGTTTCGCGCACCGGTCAATTACACCGCAGCTTTCCGTTTGTAACGGCCGTTTCTCAACCGTCACTGGCAGCAGCACCCATCCCTCACCAGAATATACGAACT
>JANBVO010000121.1:0-15362 GCA_030052745.1 Pleurostoma richardsiae
GATTGTTGGTCCCCACCCCCCCCCCCCCCCCCCCCAAAAAAAAAAAAAAAAAAAAAAAAAAAAAAAAAAACCAAAAAAAACCACCACTACACAGACATGCTGACAAGTGCTGAAGAATGAAAACTATCCTCCGTCTGTCAAGAGTACACCAAGTAGCTTCCCAGGAAAGGCGTGCTTATCGAGTAGAAAAGAGATAGCTACCTCGGAGAATATCCCGTAAAGCGAAGCAGGACTTCGCATACAAAACCGAGCACAGTACTGTACTATATGGTGTTTGACAGTGTAATAATAATAAAAATATTACCCGTGTCATGTTCTGAGCAATGTGGTGTCTGTCTACAACTGGAGTAGGTGTTCAAGCGGCCGGGCCTTCTGCCGTGCCAGCTAGGTTTCGAATGCATTTTGGTAGTCGAATGCGGTGTGGAGGAGACCGCGGCGTCTAGAAGAGCATCGTCAGCGACGGGCAGGTACTAGCCCTATCATGTAACAGCACGAATGGGACAGCTAGCGGATCGGGCCGGCCACTAAATCTCATCCCAGATTCAGGACCAGCAATGCGTGCTAGTACACATGCCTGCCCAGCGCGGATGTGCTGGGATGGATTGGCTGGGACGGTGCTTCTGTCATGAGCGTGCTAGTACGATTGGTGTCATGGCACGCCTGTGCCAGGGCGTTCAGTGTCAAGTAAATGCGCATGATATGGCACGTGAACGATGCACGCTTTCTTGACTGTGAAGGCGTCTTTGGCATCGTCAGCGGCACAGCCCCGCTCGAAAGGGCCTTTGCGTTCGGAGTTTTTGACGGGCGGCCTCGGCGCGTCGTCTGCGGAGAGCGGTTCTGCTGACTTTACCCCGCCGACTGCGCTTCTGCACGACCGACGCTTCGGCCACGGTTTAGGCTCCTTCGCACAAGAAGAACAGACGCTTCCCATCCTCGGTCGAGAGCCGAAAATGGCCGCTTTGCTCCTCTGCCAGAGGTACATTTTGAGGACCCCTTGCTAACTACCTATTTTGAACGAGGCTTTGAGGGGCCAGGGCCAGATTTGGGCCTCGGCTTGGGTCGTAAGTCGGCTATGGCATAGGACCAACACCCTCACGGCTGTCTGCGGGCGAGGCCTCCTAGGGTGTAGCCCCCTCACTGAGCGCTACCAAACGAATACCCGGCCTATCAATGTCATTCCGCCTCCTGTCCTGTTTGCAACATGGCCACCGCAAATTGTAGGTCGACTGTCTCTCAACCCCCTTGGCCGGTATGTTTAGGAAGCTGCAAGAAAGGCGCAAGCGGAACAGGACCGAGGATATTTCTCCAAAGCACCATCGGAATCACGCGTAGAGTGGACAGAATCCGGGACAACCGTCACGCCTCTACTTCTGCAAGAGGCCATCAGGTTCTAGGAGTACTCTCCATCCCCCAACTGTTCTCCACCAGACATGCTTATGCCTAGCTGACGATACTTTTGCGAGAAAGGTGTTTTTTGACCGTGCTGTAATCAGGCGGTCCGCGCCTCTGACGCCTCTAGCGCCTGCACATCATGTTACTTGGCTCCGTGATTGCTGATATGTGGGGCAGATGCGTGGTGTGAGGATAGATGCCTGGAGGGACGTCAGTTGGGACGCGAGGGCGAGCATCCTCTGTACACGATGCAAAGTAGAAAATTCATTCCCATCCAACCTCGATTCGTGCCCGTCCAAGGCGCTCGAACTGGCCTGGACAGGCCGTCGGATCTATCCTCACCGCACTTGAGGCGTCGCAAAAACATCAGAGCTGCTTGCGAAGCATGTAGAACGAGGAAATCCAGGGTAGGTGGACCTGTTCCGCCCCACGCAGCCCCTCCCGGTCATCGATTATTTGGATGACGCTGACCGACATCATTCCATCATCACAGTGCAGCGGCGGGCGCCCTCAATGCAAAAGATGCGCACTACAGGGCAGCGAATGCGTCTATTCAACGGCGCCGGGCCAGACCCGCTACCAAGGGATGGTCACCGAGGTCGCAAGGCTCAGGAGCGAGCGTGCGGAGGTCTCCACCAAGGTGAAGGTGCCGAGCTCCTCTCCGCCTGCTTCCGGATTCCTGCATTCTTTTGAGGATTCGGCCAAAGAAAGCCACCACGTCTCCCTTGGGAGACTCACGCCGACTGCTGAGTCCCGGTCCAGCGTTTTCGACAGTCCCTTCGATGCCAAGAACATTGTCAGCTTGCTACAGAAAGCTGTCGTTCTCCAGGAATATTTCACCGACTACATCGACCGCACCGGCCCGCTCTTCTGTCCCTACAGTCATGCTGATGCGGAAGCGTTGTTCCTCCAGGTCACGAATGCCCCAGTGCCATGGACAAAACCACTTCTCTGTGAGGTCTGTGCGATGGGTGCGGTCGGCGCGAGCTTCTCCGGGGGTCGCATCTCCGTTACGGCTGAGAACTATTTCTATTCTGCCGCGAAGATGTTCATGGACGACTGCATCGAAGTAAGCCCCGCCAGTGCCGTCAAGATCTGCACGCTCTTGGCGGCGCGAAACATGGTCGCCAGACCGACCGTCGCGCTGGCTTATGTTGAGCTGGGACTTGGACTGGCACGGAATCGGGGCCAGGACCTTGCCCAGCGGCGGGCAGAGACCGAGACAGGACAGACGGAGGGGAGGAAGATCACCCGGTGCCTTGTCACACTGCAGTTCTGGCTCCAGGCAATGGTTGGCTGGTGCCCGGAAGACGCTGATGCTGTCGACGATCTGATCTTCTCTGATGTAGGGATTGAGGTGCCAAGGGGACTTCGGGACGACGACTTATTCCAGAGCGAACTTACCGACATCTGTCTACTAAGACAGAAGATGTCGCAGGTCTTGTCAGCTGAGGTAACTTAGACCGAGCGCATCAACGTTTCGTTCCTGACTCCCACTTTCATAGGAACCTCCCCTGGAGAGTCTTACTACTCTGCGACGATCACTAAGCGTGTGGTACGACGCCCTCCCGTCTGGAGTCCACATATCGAACCTCGCCGCCTCACCGCTAGATTCGGTTACGAGGTTTAAAATCTACTACCTACATCTGATGCACCTCAGTGCTATACTCTTGCTCTTCCGCCGGTTTGTCCGACAGTACGCTCGTTTCGTTGGACAGAGCGGGCTCACGGCCGAGGGGAAGCAGTGGGCTCGCGATGGGCCTCAGGCCGCTCGCCAGGCCGCGCGCCTCACATCTCTTCTCTGTAAAGAAGGAGGTGTTCTCCGACATTGTTGGGTCTGCATGTGAGTGCTCCTTCTGTACGCTTACGTTCTTCTCGCTGATTTCTACCCTAGATCTCAAGCTTACTTTGCCGGCTGTGTTCTCATCCACGTATGCCTGCAAAAGCTGCTGACCGGCCGCGTGGATGCGGGGTGGTATGATGACGTGGAGCTGGTAAATCGGACGCTGGCCTCGCTCTCGAACTGCGCCCGGCTAGATCTTGTTGCCCACAGCCTCGAAGAGAGGCTGAGAAGCCACTTTGACTTGCTCTCCGAGGCCGCTACTGGCCGGAAACAATTCGATCCCTCAGAAGGCTGGCAGGATGACTCAACCTTGCCTGACGGGTACCTCCTGACCTGCACCCCGGGTGATACTAAGTACCATGTCGCGGCAGGGGAGCTTCTCCGAGTGATAGGAGGGCTCCGCGACGACAATGGCAGGTCAGAGCCACGAGAGCATCCTCTACGAAATACTCTCATCGATCACGAAGAATGCCTAGTCGGGATCTATAAGAAGTGGATGGAAGAGTGTTCGGCTAATGGAGGAGATTCCGATGCGCCAATGTATACCTGGCCAGAAGCGAAGCAGATCGTCCCGCTTGCGTAGCGTCATTACTGTCCTCGGCGTCTAGCAGCACGGACGGATGGATCACGAACCGGGCGGTGGCGGTTGTTCATCCCACTGTGATGAGTAGTCTGTCACAGCCGAGTGGGCCCATGTTGATTCACGGTGCGTATCTGCCTGCCCGCGCACTTTCTCGAGGCGTGCATAAATCGCTGCAAGCGGCATCGTACTGTATTTCGACTCTCCAGAAGATCTGGGCAATGTTCGCGCAATTGGATCCTAAGCCTCGACGTTAGCTGGCTTTCTAGCACCACCCGTTTCGCGAGGATGTTTTGGTCACGGGCCGAAAATGGCCCCTTTGCGACTACCAGGGTCACGTTTTGAGGACCCCCGCCACTTGCAGTACAGACCACTCAAGATCTTCGACCTGCACTGTAGGTGTTCTACGAGTACGGCTCTAGCGCGGGGCCAATGCTTGCAGACAAGTCCTGGGTCGTATGTCTACGCTAAATAGCAGACGCGTGATAGGAAGGAGGAGTTTGCAATCATTTTGAAGATTAATATCGGCTTTGTTGAAAAGCCCTTTACGATACTGATGTGTCGTCGTTAGAAGTATTGTGGGTTGAGCCATGGCCAGTCCGTTGAGTGACGGTTCACTCTGCTGCAAGGGAACCCGGCCCTTATCTCCGCCTCCCACCTGTACTCCCGCCCGGGGCCTCCCGCCCCTTCTTAGTCATTGCTGCTTGATGGCGCCATCACCGAAAGATTCAGGATCACTGCTGCCAGAAAAATACTCGCCAAACACGCCCCGCTCAATATCGGAGTCCTTCCAAGCAACGCCCAACTGCTTCCTTGCTCTATGTCTGAAGAAGATACGCTTCCCAAACTTCCACGCCTCCACACCAGCGAAGAACAGACCGGCGGCAATGAAGACGATGCTCCACTCCCAGCTGATACCGATATGCTTGAAGACCTTATCGTTGATGACGGGGATGTACAGCGTAGGAAACAGTGTGATGAACCCGACCATGACGGCCCAGAAGAGAAACTTGTTCCTCCATACATCGTACATCCACTGCGTGAGATAATTCTTCGAGCCGGGTTGCATGCGGAAGAAGGAGCGGCGCATGTCAATCATCTCCCAGGCGAGGAACAGTGCGAACCAGGTTAGGCAGGCGAAGGTCGTGGCGCGGGCGCGGAATACGACGTCGCAGGACTCAGAATAGGTCTCGTTGCAGTTGTCGCCCAGGTCTCCATTCCCGAAACCGAAGACGACGAGCGAGAAGCTGGCGAGGCAAAGTGCTGCAATCCAGAAACCGTACACAACCATGTCGACGAGGAACTCTGGCGTAAAGATGCCAGTCCCGAGACTCTGCGGTGGACGCTCCATAATGTCCGGGACGGCGCGCTCGAAACCGAGGCCCATGTCGGGCATACCAGAGGTGATCATGATGATCCAGACGACCTCGACAGGAGCGAGCGGGAAGACAGACAGGCCGCGGCTGTCCTTGAAGGCAAGACCGACGAGGAGGGTACCAGCTTGGGCGATGTTCTCGGCCAACACATGGAGGACAAATTTCTGAATATTGTCGAAGATGCGACGGCCTTCCTCGATAGCAGCGACAATGGAAGCGAAGTTGTCATCGGCAAGCACAATGTCAGAAGCGTCCTTGGCTACATCGGAGCCTGCTTGACCCATCGCGATACCAACATCTGCTCGGCGAAGCGACGGAGAGTCATTAACACCATCCCCAGTCTGAGCGCAGTCAGCAATGCAAGAGTTGTTTCGAGACCCAGATTAACCTACCATGGCGCAGAATTTCTTTCGTCGGTGAAGAGCCTCGATCATCCGTACTTTGGTGCTGGGCGCACAGCGAGCGATCACAAGAGGCAGCACAGGCATGGCGTCAATCTGATCATCGTCCAGAGCATCAAAGTCCGTGGCAGTCATGACCATTGCTTCTGCCATGGTGCGGCTAACGCGATCCAAACGTGATGGTAAAATACCGACTTCTATGGCGATGGCCTTGGCGGTCTCCGGGTGGTCACCCGTGAGCATGTGAACCGAGATGCCGGCCTTGTGGCACTCGCGGACAGCAGGCGCCGACTCCGGCCGCGGCGGGTCGTACAGCCCGATCAGGCCACGGAACGTAAGGTCTACTTCGACCGATCGGCGGTCGATGTCTTGCCCGGCCTGGATCTCGCCGTCGTACCTGCGGCTGGCCAGGCAGAGGACGCGAAGGCCAAGACTGGCGAAGGCGGCCATATTGCGCAGGACCTCCGCGCGGAAGCTGTCCGTTACCGGGACCATCTCATCGCCGGCGTCCCGCGGACAGTACCGTGTGCAGTCTTTGATGACACGCTCCACGGCGCCCTTGGTAAAGACGTGCTGTGTACCAGTGGTGTTGTTCTTCATAACGACGCTCATCCGCTTGACTTCGCTGTCGAAAGGCAGCTCCGCAATGTCTGTCCAGGTTGCATGCTCACCCTGAGTGAGCGTGGCTCTGGTCCAGTTGAATCGTCTGGAGAACACCTGGATCGCAAGTTCCGTTGGATCACCCCGACCGACCCACTTCCCATCTGTCCCGTTGATCGTTGCCAGGTTGGCCAGCGTGGCAACACAGAGGAATTCCCGGAGTTGAACGTCACTGTCTCCAAGCAGTTGAGACGGCGGGCTAGCTGTGCTTCCTCTTTGAAGTCCCTCCCTGACGTTCTCGAAGTCAATGTTCCTGGGCTGCCTGCAATCAAGGCGGATGTCTCCCTGGGTCGGGTTGAAGACCTCGTTGGAGTTCTCAACGACAAATGTTCCTGTCGAGGGAATCCATGCTGCACGAGCGATCATCTTACCCTGAGTCAAGGTCCCGGTCTTGTCACTGCAGATGTCCGTGACAGCGCCCAGGGCCTCAAGAGACTTCAGGTTCCGCACGATGACGTTGCGCTGGACCATCCGCTTGGTACCGGCAGCCATTGTTATGGTCAGCACAACCACCAACGATGCCGGGATCATGGAAAGTCCGGTCGCAACGGCGTAAATTACGACATCCTGCCGGCTGTCGAATCTGTTGGCCCCTAGACAAATGATGGCGCAGACAACAGCGACGCCGAATAGGAGGATAGCAAGCTTGCTCAGTTTACGCTGCAACGGTGTGCCAATATTGACACCAAGAAAGCGGCCAATCGCATCCGATAGCGTGAGCGTATAAGCCTCGAGGTAGCGATGGGGCCCAGCATGACCATTCGGCTTTCGCTTGACCGGACGAACCCTGGAGTCCTTCTTCTGCAAAGCCGATGCGATAGCGCCGATTTCGGTGATGCTACCGGTCGCAAATACTATCCCTTTAGCGCGCCCCTTGGTGACAGTTGAACTGCTGTATGCGACGTTGAGACGGTCGCCGGGGCCCGTGTTTCTGGCAAAGACATCATCTGCCACCTTACGAACCGGAAGCGACTCTCCGGTGAGCAGGGCTTCGTCGGTCTCAAAATTCTTGGTTTCGATGAGTCTGCAGAATCGTCAAGTCCAGTCCAATTAGAGAATACCGCCGGATCTGCCTCTTTGCTCACCTGATATCGGCTGGTATGGTGTCGCCCATCTTGATCTCGACAAGATCTCCAGGGACAAGCTCGCCAGATGGGACGACTGTGGCTTCACCGCCACGCACTACGGTGGCCGTGGGCGAGCTCAGCGACCGCAGAGAGTCCATGGTCTTCTCAGCAGAGTACTCCTGGAAGAAACCGACGACGACGTTCAGGAGGATGACGGCAGTGACGACGCCGCCTTCAATGTAGGAGCCAATGCCGTAGCTCACAGCCATGGCCATAATAAGCACCTGCGCCGGAGGGTCAGCCGCGGATCATATCAAGCAGATGGTGGTTACTTAACAAGGGTCATGGCATTTGCGATCTGTGCGATGATGATTTTGACAGGTTGGACCCCCTCGACCTCGCCAAGTTCGTTATTTCCAAAGACATCGAGACGTAACTCTGCCTCTTCTGGGGATAGGCCGTTGAGCGGATCAGTATGCAGCTCAGCAATGACCTGCTCAGGAGTAAGAGCATGAGCCGGCGCCGACATCTCCTGGTTTGACTGGCCGGAAATGCGGCGGTCAACCTGCTTTCCTTTCTCACTTGTCTTAGCCATCCTGTCAAGCAAGATAAGGTCACTGAGGAAGAATCAGATGCGTATCTGTTTCAGCAACAGGCGCGGGGCAAGTTTTCGGTAGTGATAGTGGGTGCAGGAGGAATAGTTTGAACGTAGACAGAAGAGAATCAGACTGTCATCTAGGTCGGGCGACACAAGACATGAAGCAATGGTTTTATTATCGGAAATGGTGAGCACCCGGGGCAAAAGGTTGATCTTGGCGTCCCTTGGCGATGGAGTTCGGGGCTTCCAAGGAGCCACTGACTTTTTGGTGATTCGTCCCAAGCGAAACGGGGACGTCGCTTCCGTGCTTGGTATTAGACTCCGGCGGGGCCGCCAAGCCTGCCCTCCGAATCTCGACCAATGTCACCTCCGAAACGGAGGGTTACCGTCGATGTTGCCAGCTTCGCAAGCCCACAAATATTGGCCGACCTACGAGAATATCACGACATCCCGGCTGTATCATTTTACACTGAATTGAAGCAGAGGTCCCGTTGATCAGCTTTCGAGCATATAAGTCCAGCCGACTCGAGAAAGGGCAACCACACCCCGGACTGATGTGGTAAATTCCAACCTTTGTCTACATCAATGAATTCGCCGGAGACGCGATCAAGGAGCACGACGCCACGGAACCGGGGACAATCTGCATCTACACCGATGGAAGCGGCATCAACGACCACATCGGAGCGGCCGCGGTGGTACCGGCGCTCCAGATCGACGGCCTCTGCAACAGACGGCGGCTGGTTTCAAGGCGTTCGACTTCCGCCACCACGGATGTCCTCTCGGCCTCGCCTCTCAGACCTGACGCCGAAATCCTCCGGCATGGCTTGGTTTGGGTTCGGAGCAATATTGACATGTAGTCACGTGATTCCTCCGACGGTCGGGGCGGATCGGGTGGCAGTCCGGAGGTCTCAATCTCAAAGTAACGTCTGTTTCGAGTGGGGCTTTGAGGGGCCAAATTCGGACCCTCGACCTGGACGGGGGTGTTCAGCAAATACGGCTCTACAGTACCACAGGACCAGAGCTTCCCGGGCGTCCGCAGGCGAGGTCTCCTCAGGACAACAGGTGTATCGTCCGGCTGAGCGCCTACAGTACTCTGAAAGAGGCGCAAACGTAACTGGACCATTGAGGATCCTCCAAAATATCCTTCAAAAAGTATTGGAGGAATCGTGCGTAGAATGGACAACCAGGGTATCCTTCCTCCGTCGGACTATCCTCCAAGCCGAGTCCCGTTCGGCGCCAGCTCAGCCTCAGGTCAAACGTCTTTGCCACTGTCGGACACCACAGGATCGTCTCGCCCAGCTCAACACTACGGGATAGAATGACGCCCCTGATCACAGCCTGCTGTGCTGGAGGACGTGCCAACCCGAATTACCGTAACGCGTTCGATTTGTGCATATCTGATGACGACGTCGTCTATCTAGGCACCTTTTCGAAACAGCCACGGCTCGAGAGAGGTGCTTCATCTCACGTTCCACACGAAGAGGACTAATACACACCTACGGGCAGTTCTAGACGCCCATCACACCCCCTCCATGATGTTCGAAGCCGCGGGAAGGCGCCAGGTCCGCTTCCGGCGAGACGCTTAGTGCATACCTCGTCCCCCCACAATATTCGAGGTCGTCGCGAAACTCTACGTCTACCCCCGCCGGGGACCCTGCGACGTACTTCTCTGAAGGCCCCGATTCATCCACGGGGAGCGAGAAAGGCTGCTCGAGGCAAGATACCGATCCCATCGGAGGTCTGCAGTATGCGAGCCAGACTGGGCGGGTTACGGAACAGCGTCGGACAAGCCTCAGCTGAAGCCGCGGCAAGAAGTATACGGGATTTTCTGCTGCCCAGGTCGTTTTTACCGTCAAACAGACTGCTCGAAGGACTATTCAACATCAAAACAATCTCGGTCAGTTCCTCACGAGCATATAGATTAGTGTCGTCCGCTCTAGGGAATGACGTCTCGGGAAATCGAAGCCTATATCCTCCGCTTTCTCGCGGAACGATATCATCAAGAAGACATGGACGATGGAGCGGTATGAGGGCGCGAAGTACTGTACATATCGCAGCTAACTCCTAGATAATAATTATAAAGGTCTCCGCGCCCGCTGACATCTTGTGAGATCTCTGTCGACCGCGCATCAGCACATATAACCAGTATTTTATTGAGGAGAGCTCCTAGGCGCGGATGACGAGAGCCAGTACCTATTCTATCTACATGTTACAGTAGTCCTGCAACTAAATTCCCGTTCTGGAAGGATCCAGGAGGGAAATGACATGGCACGGAGTTCTGAAGGGATCACAGTGCTAAAATGGATCCAGTTCTGGTGCTGGACAGGGTCGTCCCTCTTATCCAGTCCTGGAAACGTCTCCAGAACTGGGTGTCACGGTCCAACCTTCCAGCACTGAAATTACTCTAGGACTGGATGTCGCCACCCTTTCATCCAGAACTGGAAACGTCTCCAGGACTGGAATTCCTCCAGAACTGGATGCCGCCACCCTCTCTTCCAGAACTAGAAACTCCTCCAAGACTGGAATTCCTCCAGAACTGGACTATCTCCATAGCTGGATCATTAGCGAGCATCCTTCCAGCGCTGGAAACCTTTCCAGAGCTGGAAGCAGCTCTAGAACTGGACTGTCACGCCCTTTCCTCCAGAACCGGAAACTCCTCCAGCATTGGAAACCACTCCAGAACTGGGTTGTCACCCTTTTCCCTCTAGATCTGGAACCTCTCCAGCAATGGAAACTCCTCTAGAACTGGAAAGTGCTCCAGCACTCGAATTCCTCCATCGGCATGTACCGTGAGCACGGTCGCCCTTTTTGCGTTTCAGGTCATTCTTGTTCTCGAAAGGATCGGTCAGGAAGAGGTCGCGCAGGCAGTCCTTGGACTCGGGATTTTGTGAAAAGACGTCTTGGTCTATTAGCACGAGTTTCAAGTTTGCTGGTGTGGGCGAGGTCTCACTCTTCGTCGCCTTGTCAACCTCCTCCTGCAGCCTTCTTGATGCATGCTTTCTCCCTTCGCCGTATATGAGTGACATCTGGACATCGAAGATGCCTAGCAGAGCATATGCCTTGTCTTCCTCGCGCGTAGTATCACGAGGCTCCATCCACGCCATTCGCTCGGAAACACCAAAGGTCGAAAGCGCGTTGCCTCGAAGCGCTGCGGTGGGTATGCGCGTCACGTCGCGGATCCGTTGCTCAAGCGACGCCTTGTCCCCCAACCGTACGCCGTCATTTGAGAAGAACTCTACCGACGCCGGTGCAAGGAGTTCTTGTAGCGTCCATCCACGAGTGAACCACCGGCTGCTCCGGAAGGCTGGTTCCCAGGACGGTCCGGCGGGCTGCGTGGCACGGGCGGTCGGTGGAGCCATAAGCTCCTGCTTCGTCTGAAGTGATGATTCGGAGGACATGGGGCCGGAGATGGAGACGTCGGCAAGATAGACGTAACATCGAGCCGCGTCGCGGTACCAGCGGAACATACTGTTGATTGCTTCGGTCAGCTCGGCACTACTGGATTTGTCGATGCAACAGGTGTCCACCCAAAAGTAGGACAGCCCGTCGCGCGAGGCCTGGTCGCCACAAAATTGAATCTTGTCATAGCCGCTTCGCTGCTGAGCCGTACCATCCTTGACGTCATGGAACGTGACCTCTTCGTCTCCCCAGGTATGCGACAGAATGGCATACCGGGGAATATCGCGGTGGAGGTCCTCCGTCAGGCCGATCCTCCCCGTATCTTCTCGGTACAGCAGACGCATAGTCACAGTCGGGTTTAGGTGTCAGCATGGTATGAGTGGTGACGGACCTGAGTGTAAGTGTTTGTGCATTCTAGTTAGGCGTCAATGCGTTGTCGGCGAGGCTCTGGACAGTTGATCAGCGGCACTACGGTCACGTTACAACACGGCGCGTCCACGACCAATCATTTCCGTCGTGACCAGGTGCCTCCGTCCGCTGGCTGAGGCACTGTCGCGTCCCTCGACTGCAAGCTCTTGTAGCATGATGACGATATCGATTGCTATATGCATCCGTGCCGTCAGAACGAGTGCGCTCATGGTCGCCTCTGGCTCGAGTCCACGGCAGCCCGTGGCGTCCGCACACCCAGCTGCGTGATACGCTCCCGAAACAGACGACAGGGCAGCGTGACGGGGTATAATCCGAGTCGTTTTTTAGTGTTCTCTGTTCGCTGCGGCCATGCTAACTGTCGACGCGCAGGCACCTCCTGTCTCCGTTCGAACTCCTAGACGCCGCGGCCGACAGCAGCGCCAACACGCCGCATACGGACGACCGGCTGCACGCGCTCCTGCCGGAATCCCATTGCGTCGACTCCGACAACCTGGCTGCCCCGCGAGATTTACGTCATCGCGCCGAGAGGGAGCGGGCCGGCCCATGCCGCGCCGCCCGCAACAGTAATCTTATGGTAGCAGAAGGCAGAAACCATCGAAGAAGTCACCAGGAGCAGATACAAGAACGAGGACATTACAGTAGTGTTGATCGATACCGGTGACCTCTGTAAGGTTTGCAAGGTTGCTGTCGGACATGCTGATGCTCGGAGTTGTCGCTTGTTCAAGAGCATCCATGGCGAATATCCTTGGCTGACATGCCTCTGATGGACCGGCACTGAGAACGTCAGTCACCTAGGCCCTGATGACCTACGTCACTCTATCCACTTCTATTCCTAACAGCATCCCCCTCGCAGTATCTGCAAGATTGAAACTGCCGGTGCTGCTGACAGCAGACTCCGGCTATGGTTATCCGCCTAGGCGGTGAGTCTCGATCCGGCTCGATAACCATGGTTATCGAGCTATATTCAGCCTCTCTAACCTTCCTTAATACTACGCTTTTGTTGATGGCGCCGTATTACTGTAACTTGCTTCTAGCTTTGAATTCATGGGATGGGCGATTGACGTTCTGCGGAGCATTAGGGGACTTTCTGAATCTCAGTGTACTCTCTACTCTGCGAAGTGACTACTCGGACAACGGTCTAGAGGTTGAAACCTCGTTTGACGATCTCTATAGGCGAAATACATCTCTGGAAGTTGCCTCGGACGTTTAGCCCCTATGATTCATTACACTGCATCTCCAGGCGGCTGATGCTCAGGACGTGCCCAGTATCTATGTGCAGTACAGTACCAGGGTGACACCAGTCATAGAGTCATAGTCATAGAATCGAACCATACCGCGGAGAATAGCGGGGACGTACCAAATATGTTCTGGAGACACGATATCGAGGGGGGGCAGCGGCTGAGAGGGCAGCCACTTATCTAGGAGTTCTGTCACAGTCAGCGCTGATGGAGGCCGTAGGGATAGCTTCTCGGGCGTGATTCCTCCCACGAATCATACCACATGCAGCGAGTGTCCTACGAACTGCGGCATACGACTAATTCTAGGCTGTTGTAAGTGCTATCGTCGACTAGAAGTTATCAGATGCTGACATACCCTGACCTGTCCAGATAAATGAATACCGAGCCACTGATGACAAGTAAGCCAGCCGTGATGGGAAAGTCATTGACGACGGAGAACGGGTGTGCGCGCTCTTACACGCCATTTGTTCCTGTACATCCGTCTGCGATAAGTTTAACCTTACTCCCGTTGTCATGGTTTCTGAGCCAGATTAATCAAAACTTTTCTCCGAAGGCGGTGAGCCATTACTTAGCTCGATAACCATGGGTACCGAGCTCCATCAACCTTCGGCAAGAAGCGGTGGGTTTACTTAGCCTCCTGACCATAGTTACGGAGCCTGATCGATCTATACTTCTAGCCTTGATAAAAGCCGCTTTATTCTAAACCGTTATCCACAATCCTCACTTGCACATTAACCATTCAACTGACCCTGCTCCGTCTCGAACACTGCCAAATTCTCGTTCACCCGTATAGCATTCCTGATGCAAGGTAGAAGTTGAGATTCCCCAAGACTAAGCAGTAGAACGTTCAAGATACATATCTGCGCCTTTCTGAAGTGACGCCTCGCAATTTCCTTGTCCCATCCTACAATTCTGATCTGTATTTGCGAGTACGACTTGAAGTTGCCCTGTATAGGTTCCTCTCCTCCCGGGATCTCTTCCTGATACGATTCCTGACTGAGCCAAACGAACACTCGATGGGAAAGAAGGGGAATGACGCTTTGTCCATGAACATGACGGATCTCGAGGTTGGACGTCTGCCACAGAACGACAATTGCCTTTCAAGGGAGCCCTTAACCACGTCCACATTCGTGTTTTCTTCATACACCTCAGAATAGATGACACCGCCCACGATATATGCTCATAGCATTTGGGCTCTCTTTTTCCTCGATGGACATGCTTGATCTGCACCGGTGTCATTCCTTTTGGGGTATAGCCCCGTCCCATGTACTGACCCAGGTGGATGTGACCGCTGCACAACCTAGGGCCACCGGTGGGACTGTGAGCTGTAGCACAAATCCCCATTGCTGCTCTTCCAGCCAGACCCCTTGGCTCCATGTTAGCGCCCACCGCATAGTCGCAGGCAAAACAGCCTGACGCGGTGAAGGTAGCTCGCTCCGTATAATGCGGCCGCTCGTTTTCGTACACCCCAGCAAGAAGTCGAACGAGTCGTAGAGTGACAAAAAAGCAGGAAGATCTAGGGTCACCGGAAGGTCTGCCGAGAGCATCCGAGCCAACTGCCACGAGAGGTCCATAGGCTGCAGATACTTCTGAAGAGCTAAGATGCGTCGAGCTTGTTTGCGACGTTCACGTCTCTGTCGATGCCTTTTCGAAGTCATCGCCTTGTTGATTGCTCGTCTGCTTAGCATGGTAGGGAGCTGCAGGCGACGGTTGATCCTGGACTGCTGGCGAGATGATGGGATGGTGAAGCGACCGCGTCGGGTGGAAAGATGTGTTTTGCTGGGCTGACGGCAGATGTGCGTCGCAGGTATTTGACTCAGTTCGGAAGATGTGGAGAGGAAATGGGTAGAATGTAGACCTCCTGTAGGTGCAAACGTGCCGATGCCAGTGCCTCCTTGGTACCTTCCCGAGGCAAAGGACGTAACCAGGTCAACAGGTCCCAGGGCGACGGTTGACTCTGGCACAGACATGGCACGATGCGAAAGATAGGCGTATGTAAGTCAAGAGAACAGTAGTCGTGTGACAGGCAATCGTAGAGTAAGCGGAGGAAATAGAAAAAAAAAGAGCACTGATGAGGTGTATCTATGAAAGGGATGATTAAAGTCTGACGGAAGAGGAAGGAACGAATGCTCGCGTGTTGTTGGAGAAGTGAGTTGGGAAAAGGAAGAAGATCAAGGGAACGACATTAGAAAACCACGGGGGAACCGAGGAATTTATCAATTCAAGCTCGAGCATTTCACGATCCTGGTTTTGGGAAACCGGGAATCAGGAACCGGGAAATGGGAAACCGGGAAACGGGAACGGGAAACGGGAAACGGGAAACGGGTTGTTGACGATGTGCCGCATCTGCCCCACATCCGGGAGCCGGGTCGGCGCTCT
>JANBVO010000122.1:0-15101 GCA_030052745.1 Pleurostoma richardsiae
CGCTTCCAGCCCGCCAATAACCCAGTCAACGGAGGCAGTAGTTCCTTTTTTGGTCCAGCGGAGGGCTTTCTTGAGTGCCTTCGTTGTCTTCATGATGACGACTCATGTAGTACCGACGTTACTAGTGCGATACTCACCAGGGATAGCAAGCGAAAGCAGTATTGGGGGGACGCACTGCTAATTTTGCCCTGACGAGAAGATAATGGAATCTGGTGAAAAAGAAAGTTGCTCAGGCTCTAGAACCAAGTTGCTGAAGTGCTGAAGGCGTGGTAGGCAGCCTGGAATCTTTCATTGTATGTTTAAATACTTCTGAGCCGCGACACAACGAGTGTACAGGACTGTTGGGTACGCCTGTGCTCGCAACCATAAATGTCCCAAACATGGTGACCAGGTAAAGCGCGCGGCAAGAACGTAGCGAGGATTGCGAGACAAGATAAACTTCCAATAGAAGGAAGCGCTCTATGCGCCATCACTGGCCAGGCCTTCCACTGTGGCCAAAATGTGCTCGAAATAGATCTGATTCTGCACTCAAACCAACCGAACGAACAGCGCCAATGCTGGCGAATGGTTCTTCATCCGGAATTAATGCGAGAGAACTCTCATCACACGGCACAAACAGGCAACGACGGCAAGATCATGAGGCGGTGCACAAGAATTGTATCACGTGACTTGGTCTTTCTGATTGACTGATACGTATTTTCTCTCAACCCCACCCTTAATGATCACTTTCTTCAAGCTTCAGCGTCAAGACATGCTAATGCTCGCTGGGAGGCGTGCTAATGCGTGCTTCTCAACGCGTACCCCACTTGGGCGTGTCTCCATGAGGATGTTTTCCCGCTTGCCTGGTGTTCCACGACTGCGACCTCAGTTGGCGACAACATTTTCGCCACCACCGGAGATCATCTCACCCGATGTGCTCGTGGATGAAGAAAATGTGCCCGGCTACGACTGGAAGGCATTCTACCCCGCTCATCCAGGGGAACTGCTGGACAGCCGATATGAGCTGAAGACGAAAGTTGGCTGGGGATCCTCATCGACCGTCTGGCTGGCAGAAGACATCAGCTTGTGAGGCCACTAACATCCGACGCACCATGTACCCCCGCCGGTGATACTGATTCTATCATAGGAAGAGGTGGCGAAAGCCGAGAAAATATGCGGTTCTCAAGATAACTAGATGCGATAATACGGGCAGCGAAGATAGCAACCATGAGCTGGAGATGGCGATACGAATAGACGCCGCAAGCCCAGAGCACCGCGGTCGCGCCATCTTGTGTATGGCCGACGAAGTGTTCAGCATCCAGTCCCCTACAGGCTCATCCCATGTTTGCTTGGCGTTCAAGCCCATGAGAGATCCCCTGTGGCTACTACGCAACCGAGTCTGCGGTGATCGAGTGACCCGAGATTGGCTGCCGATCTTCAAAATCTATATCCAGATCCTGATCGAGGGCATCGACTACTTGCATTCAGAGTGCAAGCTCGTTCATACAGGTACGTCGTTTTGCTCAGTTGTCATTTCGACCCTATCATGTGAAGCTGAAACTCGCAGATCTCAAGCTCGATAACATCTTGATGACTTTCGAGAATCACTCAGTTCTCGAGGCTTTCGTACAAGCACAGAAGTCACACCCCATGGCCCAGAAGGTCGTTGACGGCCGCATCATCTACCGTTGCCACAACAACTTCGGCGACATTACTGACCAGTCCTCCCTGAAGAAGATGTATCCCAAGATCACTGACTTTGGTCTCGCGCAACCTGCAGATCGGTCTAGCCCGCTTCTTCATCCCATACAGCCTGACCATTGCCACGCACCGGAAGTCCTGCTGGGGACCTCGTGGTCTTACCCTGCCGACATCTGGAACTTCGGCATCATGGTGTGGGACTTGCTCGCCGGTCGCGAGCTATTCCAAGGTGACGTGAGCAGCACGAAGCCATACAGCCCTGCGCAACATTTGGCCGAGATGATTGCGATTCTCGGTCCGGTTCCGGACGCACTGGTCCAGCGGGAACGACAGATGCGGGGTTGGCAGTGGAGTCCTCCCATCCACAACGCCCAAGGCAAACTGTGCAGTAATGCGTCCGAGTACTTCGGCGGACCTTTCTTCACTGAGAGTGGTATGTCCGGAAGCGCGGCCCAGACCCTTCTTTGGTTGAGACTTACCGGTTTCTAGGCAAGTTTGTGCGGGAGGAACTAATCCCCTACTCGCGAACGCTGGCGCACGAGGTACCAGAGTGTATCCCCGAGCAAGATCAGGACAAGTTTCTCGCATTCATGAGGAGGATGCTCTGTTGGCTTCCGGAGGAACGCCCGACAGCCAAGGAGCTCAAAGACGACCCGTGGTTTGCCACCAAGCTCTAATATAGTTGTGGTGTCCTGACTCGTTGACCCTCATATTGTAGCGTTGGCATATGCTCTTTCTGGTGAGAATAGGCCTTAAGTTGATCTAGAGGATACTGTACTGTACAATTCGAGATACAAGAAATAGACCGGAAAAGCGGACCTGCATACCTTTTTACTATCCTGTTCCTCGGCTCCTGCTCGCCTGAGTCACGGACCCACCTACACTCGACGCCCATCACGCAGAGCCTCCACGCCCAGAAACCTTTCCTATCCGGGAGGACACGGGCTAAAAAGTCCGTAAATTGAACCACATGTCTCGCCCTCCGCGGGCTCATAGGACACCCAGAAGACATTGCGGTCCATGCGAAAAGGATTCCTTTTCTGTGGCTATAGCGTGCATCGACGTCACCGATAAATCAAACCAAGGCTCTTGCCATAGGATCTGCTGAAAAGAACAAGAAAAGGGAAACCACTCGTCCGCCCTGAGCGGGACATCCGTCCCTTTCGTAAGGGCCGCACCCCTCTTTAGGCCTACCATTGCTGCCTAAAAAGTAGCGTGGGGTGTCCACCTCTTTTCGCTAATCGGAACACCTCGTCTGCCAATGCTCCGCACATGCGAGGTTACCCGTGGCTGATGCCGTATACGTATAGACGTTAACGACGTTGAGAGCAGGAGGTAATTTCTCATGAAGCTGGATAGGAGGACATGATATTGCACCTCGTTGACGGGACAATCTACCGTGTCCGCGGGGCACAGCAGTCCCGGGCAGGTGCCAGGTGATTTTTTGGCTTGTCATAAAATCTGGTGGGGTTCTTTACTCGAATCCCTAATTCGATGTGCTAAGATATAGGGAATTAGCAGGTCAGATTGCGGTCGCGCCCCTTATCTCACAGCCTGCGTACAGCAGTATCGTACTGCAGCTCGCCATAGAGACGGTAAGTTGAACCCCCCCAGTCCGGCCACCCCCCCAGTCCGGCCCACCTCAACTCCACACCGCTACTCTATACTCTTGATATTCACACTCAAATATCTCAACCATTTCTTCATCAAATCTTACAATTCTTACTGTTTTTGAATCCCAAGCTTCTAAATGAAAGAATACACTGAGTACGATATATCAGAGGCTATTGCTGCTGTCAAGAAAGGCCAAAGCGTCCGGAGGGCTGCGTTGGCTTGGGGAATACCACGCAAGACTCTCCAGAACCGTCTAGAAGGTGCACAACCGCGAAATGTGGCTTTCCAAGATAACCAGAGGCTTTCTCCAGCTCAGGAGAAACGATTGACGGACTGGATTCTTACCCAGGAAGCTATAGGACTTGCTCCTACTTACTTCCAAGTCAAGGAGTTTGCCCAGCGAATCTTGACCATCAAGGGAGACCCAATTCCTGTTGGAAAACACTGGATTGAAGCTTTCAAGAAGAGGAATCCTATTCTTAAGACTCGGAGGAGTAAGCCAATGGAAGCTGTACGCCTCAACGGAGCTACAACTGAGGTAATCAAAGCCTGGTTCCGCCGTCTCCAAGTTCCAACTATTCAGGCTATCAAGCCTGAAAATAAGTGGAATATGGATGAAGCTGGTCTAATGGAAGGCCAAGGAGATAACGGATTGGTCTTAGGAAGCTCTACCAGGCGTTCAATTGTTAAGAAACAACCTGGATCTCGAGCTTGGACTTCATTCCTGGAGTGTATATCAGCAACTGGACGAGCTCTCCCTCCCCTAGTTATTTTTAAGGGAAAATCTATCCAGGTCCAGTGGTTTCCATATTCCCTGACTCCCTTTAAGGCCTGGAAGTTCACCAATACCCCAAACGGCTGGACTTCTGACGAAACAGCTGTGGAATGGCTAGAGAAGGTGTTCTTACCCCTGACCCAACCATCAGACCCTTCAGAGACTCGTCTCCTTATCCTAGACGGCCATGGAAGTCATGAAACAAACGATTTCATGTTCTTGTGCTTCCAGAACAACGTCCACTTAACCTTCTTGCCTCCACACTCATCACACGTACTGCAACCTTTGGATCTATCAGTCTTCTCTCCCCTAAAGAGGGCCTACCGAAAGAAGCTTGGTTCTCTCGCTCTTCTGGCTCTTGGGTCTGCTGCAGGCAAAAGTAATTTTATAATCCACTTCGAACAAGCCAGAAGAGAAGCTTTAACGGCTCAAAACATCAAGGGAGGTTGGAAAGCTAGTGGACTTTGGCCTATCTCTATGGCTAAACCACTCCTCAGTCCTCTTCTCCTAGAGAACCTCAACCAAGCCAAGGAAACAGACCAAACCGACTCTCTCCTCGTTTTTGGACCTCAGACTCTCTCCGAGGCACTTTTTACGCAATCTGTAACAAAATGGGTGACTCCACGGAAGTCTATAGAAGTCAAGAAGCAACTGAATATTTTCCACTCTCAACGGAAACAAGATCCTACCCGCAGGCTCCTCTTTGAGAAGGTCAAGAAAGCGTTTGATCAGAAGGATATGGAATTAGCAATAGCCCAAAGAAAGATTGAAGAGCTAGAAGCAACAGTGGATGCTGTACGGCCACGGAAGAGGAAGAAGGTCAAGCTTTCACCTAACTCCAAATTCGCTGATATCGAGGC
This sequence comes from Pleurostoma richardsiae, assembly GCA_030052745.1. Lineage (NCBI taxonomy): Eukaryota > Fungi > Ascomycota > Sordariomycetes > Calosphaeriales > Pleurostomataceae > Pleurostoma > Pleurostoma richardsiae. Next base: position 4,930 of record JANBVO010000122.1, read on the forward strand.
TATCTACAGAGCTCAAAAAGAGGCTGATGAAGCTGAAAGTATTACAGCTGAATCCAGCGAGTCAGAAATATCTACTGAAGTAGAAGATTGTATTATAGTGGCTGCAAGGAGAGTGGAAAACGAAGTTGAAGATAGTGGTGATAGTAGTGAGGATGAGGATTAAGGTGGGCCGGACTGGGGGGGTGGCCGGACTGGGGGGGTTCAACTTACCGGTTCATGCGCTCCTCGGCTCCCACCCCCAAACGTTGCCCACTCTCATTCGCAGGCTTAGACTACAGGACGAAGATGAGACTCCTTCGGGAAAAAAATCGCGGTAATCCGTTGTTCGGAGCTCAAACGTCTCATCGCGAAGAGATATTTGACAGGTCTGACTACGGTCTCAAGTGCGGTGGCCCAGCGGGAGCACTAGATGACTTCTTGATCCATCGCCGAGGCGCTGCAGCGTCCAGAACTTCGAGGGGCAACGTGGTCGAGTGAACCAGGCGGAGGCTCATCCGCTTGCTGGTGCAGGTCTGGACTCTGAAGCTCCTGCTCCCCTACCGTCACTCGCCTCTGATATACGAGTAAGTCTGCAGGTTGGTGAGCGTCGATTCACCACGACTAAGGAGACCTTGGCGGGGAAGAACCGTTCCTTCGCGTCTCTTCTGTCAGAGCGGTGGGGAAATGCCCCAGAAGACGGTTCCTACTTTATTGACGCCGACCCTGTCCTCTTCGAGCACATTCTCCGCTTCCTCCGGAGAGGTGTGTACCCGCTCTTTTTCAACGTGGCCAAGGGTCACGACCACATCCTGTACCATTCCCTGCAGCAAGAAGCGCGCTATTTCGGCATACCTCGACTGGCTGGAGCCGAAGCGATACCTCGAAGCCGTGATGAAGACACCATCGCCGGTCAAGATACTGCCGTGAACGCTGATACGCTGATCGACTACCGTCCATCTTGGGGAAAATGGAAGATCTATGTTTGTCCTCGTGGGGTACCTGTACATAGGGGTAAGCCATCTGCGTGCGGAGAGGATTGCCACAAGGCCAAGGGTGATGCTCCTGGACCTCCCTTACGGTCAGCAGCATTATATAACATATAAACCTCTGGTGCGATCGATGCTTTTCCAGTTTCCGCTGTCTCCATCTCCCAGTCCCTGTAACAACAAGGGGGCAGAACTGTGTAAAAATTACTAGATCCGCCACCGCGGCATCCTGGCAGACGAGCTGCCGCACATCTTTAAGCTATATGCAGAGGACCCGCCAAGCTGGCGAATATCTAAACGTCAGGCCTGAATCAGCGCGGAATAGTCTAGGAAAGAGGGTAATCTCAATTCAAGTTGTATTGATAACATGATGGTGCTTGACTTGACGTACCACATATCACAAGTGATTCCTCTTCCTCTCCTAAGCACCGCCAAAAACCAAAAGGCTTTGAACACTGACTTTGCCAAAGCCATATCGGCGTAACAGTTCCCGGCCACGGTGAACAGGGAACTCGACCACGACCACAACACTGATATACTCCGCCCTGATGCCAATTTCGTCTAATAGCTGTAGCACCGCACACAGAGTCCTTCCCGTGGCAAGCACGTCGTCTACAACCATCACGGACGCGCCTCTAGGAATTACATCCCGGCCAATCTCAATCCTTTTCTCTCCTGAGTCGGATGCCGAAGACGAGATATGTGACGGGGGCTTGATGACGGAAAGAGTGGGTGGAGGGAGCTTGCCGGCTTCGCGAATCAGCGCCAAAGGAACACCGACCCGCGCGGCTAACGCCGATGCATAGACAAAACCCCCGGCCTCGCAGCAAGCCACTATATCGACTTTGGTCCAGTCACCGCTGAAGTGAGTCTGCAGCAGAGACGTGCACAGGGTCAACCCACCAGGCTGCTGAGAAATGCCGAGCACATGGCGAAACTCGATGCCCGCGCGTGGAAAGTTGGGTACCGGGCGCACCATATCGGCCAGCCGCCGCAAGTCCTCGTGGAAGAAGGGAAGCAGGTACCTCTGAGCAAATCTTTTTGCCGCCTCTTCTCCGGTCGTGTCATTAGCAAAGGTGAGACTGGGGCGGTAGTCTAAGATAGTCAAATTTGGCCTCCCACTTTCGTCCTGGTTGTCCTTGTAGTGGTCATCATTGTAATCCCTGCTGGAGATGCAGCACCCTCGACGAGCCCGCCGCGTTGCTTCACTAGCTGTGACGTGCACCTCGAGCAGTCTGCTATCTGGCACCAAATGCGACAAGGCTGTGACCGGCGCCTCATCCCTCATCCCCGTGATTACCAGCACGTCCACGTCTGGGGCGCCGTCCACCACATTCAGAAAATGTTCCTCTGGCAGTCGAGGTCGTTGCCGCACCTGGGCCTGGAAGTATGTGGTCAACGCTGGCCGGTGTTGCTCTTTGTAGGCACGGTCACAAAGCAAGCGTGTCACGTCGGCGCCGGTAGCCGTCGCGTATTCTTGCTTGACCACGTCGCTAATGCTGACTGAACGTGCCGCGAGGCTTCCTTGGCTGCCAGTGGTGAACACAGAGACCCAAATGCCAGCGCAATAGTCCTTTCCGGCGCAGCTTTCGCCCGTGACAAGGATAATGAGCTTCGGTCTGATCGGCGCTTTTGGGAGAGGGCAGGCATATGCTAGCAAATTGCGCGGGTCCGAGCTGTGTTTGAGGCGGGCTAGACGCCGCCGGTTGGGCCCAAATGCCTTGGCTGCCAGGACGGCATCTCGAGGATCCGGCCCCAAATCTGCACCGTAAGCTTCGCTGCTCAAAGGCAAGAGGTCCCCGGCGACGTCGTGAACCCACCGCACGGCAGCGCGAGCAAACTCGGTTCCGTCTTGGTCGCGAGGCCAGACACCGGTAATGACACAGGCATGGTCCCAGTCTCGACAGCCGAAAGCAGTGGCATCAGCTGCCACGTCGGCGACCGCTCCGCCACCTTGCAGCAGATGGAGATAGCAGAGTGGCGAGGGACGAGTCTCAACGGCCGCCATTAAGATCTCGGCGATATTCGCTGCTCCGATGTGCTTTAAGAATAAGCATCGCTTGAACGAAGAGGTCTTGCCACCGCCGTGCCCACCGTGCATCCCGGACACGTACATCTCGGCCTCGAACAAACCGACGCCGTCCACGACTCTGGTCTTGTCCGCCGGCCCCCAGACTATACTCAGGGGTCTGTCAGTGAACGTGTTTGAATTGATCGTGAGCGCTGTCGTGGAAGATTCGAACATGGTCACTCCAAGATGTCGCTGGTCCGTGTCCCAGTACAGATAGGCGTCTGCGGAACAGTTTCGGGGGAGCTCCCTGGCAAATCTATCAAAATCGCCGAGCCTGCGCCGTGCCTCGAAGTTGTCACTCAGCGGGACAACCCAGGTTCGAATCAGATAGGTCGGAGCCGCGTAAGCCTTGAAAGTAATGCTGATCACAATGCCAAAGTTGGTGCCGGCGCCTTTGATCGCCCATAACAGATCGGTTTCGCTTTTCGGACGCACGGCACCAACCGGCCGGCATTGGCTTGGTACACAGCCGATGTAGAGGGACTGGCCCGAATCGACACTCACCACCACGGCCCCGACGATGGCATCGCACGCGAGCCCGTGCAGCCTAGCCAGGTGACCGATGCCGCCTTGCAGCCACAGTCCTGCGCCTACGCTTGGGCGAGCCCCAAGGGGTACTGTCAAGCCCGCCGCCATGGTCTTCCGTACAATGTCCCCGGTATTGCAGCCGGCCTCAGCGACGACCAATGGAACGGCAGCGGAACCAGACTTCTCTCCACCATCTCCGGCTGGAAGAATATGTACTTGGTCAAAGGCGGCCATGTCGACTGCGACGACGTTGGGCCAAAGACAGTGGCCGCTGTGACCCCCACCGACAACAGTCAGGCCGACCTCGTGCTTAAGAGCCCATCGAACGCACTGCTGGACGTGTCGTACCTCTGTCGGTCTAACTATGGAGGCGGGACGGTGGAGACGAGCGTCCCGATTTTTGATCGCACGGTCTTCCTTCACCAACGGCACCTGCGCCGTCAGCTCCGGCAACGCGGTAGCGTGTCGTGTAAAAGCTGCCATGATGTTGGGCGAGCTGAATGAGAGATGGGCTGGGTGAGCTTCTTCACAACGGCCCAGAGTGCGGCACACCTTCCGCCACTCGACTCGGATAGCGTTATCCACATCCATGTCCTGCATAACAAACCCCGCGACGAAAGAAGCAAAACTGTCCAATACTTGGTCGCAATTTGCCACGCGAGTAACCCCGGTAGAGAAAGAAGCAGTACGATGGCACAGCAAGCCGTCGAGGTGCAGGGTCCCGTCGCGATGGAAGACCACCACTAGTCCGCCCTCTGGCTGCTCAACAAGCATCTCTAGCGCTCGTTCGATGAACTTGTGTTTGGGCTTCAGGCCGTACAGGCTGTGGCAGAAGAGGATGATGTCGAATTTTTCATCTCCACGATTCGTCCTCGTGCTGGTACCTCTCCCTGTATTGCCGTCCAGAGTAAACGGGGTTCTATGAATGTCGGGCCCAGTCTCCAGGTGAGGCAGCGGGGGCTCCGAGATAGAGCAAAGCCATTCTTCTAACTTCGTAGAAAACAAGCCGTTAGGTTCAAATGCAGCGTATCTCCTGATCTTCCGCTTCAAATAATCAGGTAGATATCCAAGTACGCTCTTTGGACCGGGACCAATTTCCAGCACCGAGAGATGGTCTCGAGAGCTGGAGAGAGGGGCTAGTAGAAGAGAGAGCTGCGGGATAATAAAATTTTCGTATGTCGTCCAATTTGAGTCCCGCACCAAGATATCGAAAGCATCGCTATACTGTGTGTCGGACAATGTGCGAGTCGGGAGCAATGATGTTTCTATGGCTTTTCGCCTGAGAGTATACTTCAAGGAATCAAGAGTGGCCATGTCAATTTGGGTTGTATGTTTCTCAGCGTTATAGATGACAATTGTTGTGATGGAGAACAGCGAATTGAACTGTGTCGTATTCCTATTTGGATGCATGTGCTCTGTAGCGGCTTTGTATTGGAATACGAGGAAAGTATATATAGTGAGTGTGAGTGTGTAGGAAAGAACGTCGTAATCAAAAGATGGATCCCGTTGTAGGTAGGACTCACCTATGAACATGCTTGGTCTTTCTAATAGGAGGCTAATCGGCATCTCTCGAAGAATATCAAGAGCATGCGGCGTTCTTGTCCGCAAATGAATTCGTTGTGAACGGCCTCCCGCATAGCCTGCCTTGCCTTACAGAAATCCTAACATGACAGTATTGACCAATCGGCAATTCTATATTCACCCACGGTGAGAGGTTGTACGAGCCATGAAACGAGCATGGCAACCATTCGTATGGAAACACGCAATCACGCAGCAGAGTGTATTTCACAACTGCACGCTTTCTCCTAGGACAACGCAGACAAGAAGCTGATAGTGTTATGCGCAGCCCATCGGTGGTAGGCCTCCGGCAGAATACAAGAACCTAGTGGTGTCATACGCAGCCCATCGGTGGTAGGCCTCCGGCAGAATACAAGAACCTAGTGGTGTCATACGCAGCCCATCGGTGGTAGGCCTCCTGCGGAAGTACAAGAGGATTTTGGGATAACCACTCTTTTGTTGCCAAATGACTCACGAGAAAGAAGAAATAGGAGTAATGGGCTTGGGTCTTTGATACCTTCGTTGTCTGGCTACGGGTCGTCCACCGCACGTAAGCAATGGTGCAGGTTCGGGCCCGCTTGTACATCAAAATAGCAACGATCGCGGGAAATTTGTTAGGCAAGGTAGAAAAGATTCATACGTAAAGAAAGACTCTATATCTAGGTGGAACCACCTGGCCAGATTGTTTCAGCAAATGTCCAACTCCATGCACCTTGCTTCCTCCCGGCTTGCAGTCTATTCTTTGGCCGCGGAATAATGGATGCTTCCGAAAACGGCGTCGTCTTCTATGAGTTAGGCGGCAACAATGCGATCAATTCAACGCAAGATGGGCATAAGAGTTGCGATAATTGCAAGAAACGCAAGGCCAGCGGCCTCGGAAATACTATCGGTAGTACGGTCTCGTGTACTCATGAGAAACCTATGAACTCTCTGGGTAAGACCGTTAGAGAAGTCCAGGACCGTTCTCCCGTCAAGCAGGTTGTCGCCTCCGAGGATGACACAGCAACGAGACCACCTAGCCCTGCAACCGACTTCGATGGCCGTAGCCGACGCTGTAGGTTTTAATCAATCCTTTCTCGCGCGATAGACCTTTTCGGCCTGGGCCTGGGCATTTGTGAATTTCATAACTAACACCGAACCCTGCAGCCGCCGGGATCCGGGAGCGCTGCGGAGAGAATGAGGAACGCGCCGCTGTGCGCCTAGAGAAGATGGAGGGCGCTGTGCGAACCTTGTTGGAGTGCATCGGCGAGGATCCGACCCGCGAGGGTCTGCTTGATACGCCTTCACGATATGCTAAGGCGTTGCTATTCCTGACCAAGGGCTATCAGGTGAATGTGGAAGAAATCTTGAACAAGGCGCTCTTTTGCGAGGGGCATAATGAAATGGTCATTGTCAAAGACATTGACATTCACAGTCTCTGCGAACACCACCTCATGCCTTTTACCGGAAAGGAAAGAACCCCCGAGCATATTCGCTATACTCTGAACAGCTTGAGGATGCCGGCTAACTCGTTCTAGATGCACATTGGTTACATCCCCTCGAACACCGTAATCGGCCTCTCCAAGCTGCCCCGAATCGCCGAGGTATTCTCCTGCCGCCTGCAGATCCAGGAGCGCCTCACCAAGGAGGTTGCCCAAGCCATTACGGGAATACTGAAACCTCAGGGCGTCGCCGTTGTTATTGAGTCCAGCCACTTGTGCATGGTAATGCGCGGCGTTGAAAAGGCTAGCGCCACCACCTTGACAAGCTGCATGCTGGGATGCTTTCATCACAATAGCGAGACGCGTGACGAGTTCTTGTGTCTTATCGGTATGAAACGGTAGGACGGGAACATATCGGACTTGTTGGGCATACCATGTTTAGCCAGGAGAGCTCCGTATCAGAATTAAGTGGTAAACAAAAGGGAGGCTTGCTTGGCGCGCATCCGCACGTGACATATCCGCCTCAGCGGAAGGGATGAGGCTTGACTGGAGGCCATGCTACCAGATTCGTATCGAAGTCGACGAGGGGTACTGGGCCTGTACAGTACGAAGGCCCGGGAAGGCACGGTCGAAATGTGGCGCAAGAGAATTGATTTTGAAGAACAGTGCAAGCTTTGGCTGCCGCCCCAGTCCTGCGACAGGAGGGCCATCTTGGGCTCCAAGAGCTGCAGCTACATACTGCGGAGGAAATGCTCTGTAAAGGACAAGTCGGGCTCTGTATTGGCTCCTGGTGTCAGGGTCCGCTCCCAATAGGCACTCGGGCGTAGCACGAGGTTCTGCTCCGTATCGCTTGCGAGCTTCGCGGGTCTAGCAAATGTGGTTTTTCTTAGTGATATCTTCCATTCGATGGAATAATGGATACACGTGGGAGGGTTTTCATCATGTGGTAGGTTAGGGTCCCAGTCGCCCAGCTGGAGCAAAGGGAGGCCCGGTCTGGCTCTATGGAGCCGACTTTAGTTCTCGTCAGCTTAGCTCGAGTTGGTGCTGTCAGACCCGAGAGGCAGGGAGTCTGATAGTTAATGCCATCTTGGTCATTTCACATAGTGAGGTTGAGTCACTATCTGCATCAGTCATGGGGTCTTTCGTCGAATAAATGAGCGTTCCATTCAACCTGGCGATGCGGCCAGAACAGGCGGGGCCTGTCTGTATCGTCTTACATGACCCGGCTGTTCCTGCCTCCTTCAACAATGACAATCAGTACATTGCACCGCCTCCCGTCAAGCCACAGATCTATAGTCTTCTAAGAAATTGCCTCCTTGGAGCTCCAATTGTAAATTGAGACTTTCGATGGCCCACCGGGTTGAGACATTGTGCCACAAGATCATCTCAATATTAGGATATATTGTGAGGGTTGCAGGAAGCCGCATCGGGAGTGGTTTGAAGTATCGGCAGCCGAGGCCATTGCTGTCGTCCAAAAGTGGTCCACATGGATGGCCACCCGCCCGTACCAGCCCATCGCGTTGAGATCGGGTGTGAAGTGGACGATAAGTGAGGAGGAGAGGAGGAAAACGCGGGACATGGACCGTTTCATGGGGCAGATATAGGAGCCGGTTTTGGGGGGCTTCAGCTCGACGACAAGAGCTTCTCCTAAGTCGATACCTAGATCGACCGTCTCCTGGGAGATTTCGGGCCCATTGCTATAAATCTACAACTAATTTATAGCTGGAGATGCTACCTAACAGCCTAACCTCAGGAGTGACTGCCTACCAGGCAGCCCCCCCCTGTGGCACTTCTGCCTGTCGGCAGATATACGTGATCAGCGTTGGCCAAGCTACCATGACAGCGACTGGGAGATGATAGACGTGGGTGTTGATGATTTATCCTGAACACTTGGAGCCGAACTAATGATAGTGCTAGATACTCAGGATCCTTTTGGGTATTTGTGTGTCTGGCAAACTCTACAACGTCATGGAAATATCTTTGTAGTGTTAGGATCTCAAGACTCAAGTCTAACGATAGCCAAGGCTTATATCTAAGTGCGTATCAAGTAATCATATGCGATATCTAATCACTTGATAGGTCATACCGGTAGACTGTAGGGTAGCCTGGGTGACAGGGCTAAAAGGGGCCTGTGAAGGTCATAATATATCGTATGCATAGACTCATTGAAGACTTCCCGCTTGCGACGCGTGGCAAGCATCTTATCCGATTCCACGCCATTTCCGTGTGACTTCGCGGCATCGTTCTTGAAGCCGTACGGGGGCGATGAAATTCACATTGGTGCTTCCCACTTTCCCTTTCGCGCGCAGAGCCTTACGATCGCGGTAAAGCCCTGCATGTTGCTCAGCCCAAGAAGTCCTAGTTCCTCATGTAGGCTGACTTTGGACAGCGTCGGCCAATCATTACGTTCAGCTACTCGACGGCTGGCTGACGAAATTCAGGTGCCTGAGCGCCGTCGTTCGCCACTAATGGCGATTGTACAGTGTGTTATTTCCAGTCTGATGTACTAGTTGGGAGATATACTTATCAGGACATACAGAGACGAAAAGCTAGACTTATCGCTACAGACCAGTATTGGCTTATCTACATCAAATGAACATCCAAGCAACTTCCACATGATGACTATACCTCGAGCCTCAGTAGCCGTCATCTTCATCTTCGTCGTCTGCCTATTTTTCGTCAGCCATAATCGGCTCCGAATGTACTTCAAGTACTGGGTCTGTACTCTGCAAGTATGATGACCGAGGCGTCGTTCGCGGGTGAAAGGTACTAGAAGAAAACGGCTCCAAAATCTGGAGTACCTGATTGATCGAGTACATCCGTTGTAGAAAATGTACAGTATCGGCAGGGCTTCATGCCCCACAGATCAAAGTCTTAACTATGTACGTACTAGCGTCTACAGTACTTGTCAGCTTGCTGACGCGAAGTTAATGTAAGCAGCCTAGCAACCAACGGGTCTGGCGCAGCTGTGCCCCGCAATCATCTCAGGTATTCGCTTCAAGTCTTCGGAGGATCTGGACCAAGGGCGCATTACCCGGCTCTCTTAGCAGTTATGCGTGTCTCTTGGTTGCGGGTCATAGGGGAAGGCATTTGGACAGCTAGATGAACTTCCGCAGAGACCAAGAGTCGTCTTTGATAGCAGGCGACATGTGACTATTGCACTGAGCAAGCTCTTACCATGCCGATCTACCTGAACCCTCTTCTACCCAATCTTGTCAGATATTCCTTGCCAGCTTATATATGTGAGCATCTCTATGTCGTACGGTCTACTGCAAGGCCTCCCCAGGATCCTAGAAATTTCACAGGCATAAATCTCGGTTGGAAGACCGCTTGCTCCCAGGGCAGTCGAGGAAAATCGTGAAAAATGCTGCCGCGCTTGGGGCCATCAACTCTGTCACGGTTACCCATCTAAAATTGGTGTAAGCAGGAGATTGATATCTTAGGGCATGGACGAGGTTGGGCTGAAAGTTTACCCCGCACCTCGCGAGCCGCGTCGGCAAGAAGATCAGTATTGCGTTGAATTATGTGGAGCATGCGGGAACTCTCCTGGGCGACGACCTCGCCTGGAAGCTCTCTGGGCGATGGGAAAGACTTTTCAACAGTGCATCTTGGGCTGCAGGGAGCCTCCAG
>JANBVO010000123.1:0-14966 GCA_030052745.1 Pleurostoma richardsiae
GAGGAGGACGACCTCCTCGAGGAAGTGGGGGACGGCCGGGGCAGTAGCGGGGCCCTCCGCCGCCTGCTGCGGCTGCGGCTCGCGCGCGCGCCCATCGACAATAGCCCGCTGTCGCCTAGCCCTGCGGCGCCGCCCGCCGTGGTGCTCGCGTCGCCGCGGCCGGTGCAGTCGACGTACCTGCTCGCGCTGGCGGGGATGGCGGGGCCCAGCAGCAGCAGTAGTCGGACAGGCGGCGGCGGCGGCGGCGGCGGCACTGGTGGGAAGGAAGGGGTGGCACCACAGGGGTTCTCCTCTTCGTCGGTGCCGGTGGTGGTGATCAGCAGCAGCTCTACCAGCAGCACTAGCAGCAGCAGTCCGGCGGGGAAGGGCGTGGGGGAGGCAGCGAGCGAGGCTGCGGTCCTGGCAGCCGCTGTCATGGAGCTGGAGATCTCGCGCGGCCAGAGGAGGCCGGCGGTGCCGGTGGTGGAGGGAGCAGCAGCAGTGCCGGGCTGCTATCGGGCCCACATGTCGAGGGGGCCGAGCAGAGACGTGCTGGTCGTCGGGCTGGCGATGACGTTCCTGTTGGTCATCGTTGCCGTGGAGGCGTGGGGGGTAGTGTGCAGCAGGTGATTATTTTCTCTCTTTATTGCGCTCTTCTCCTCGTTGCAACAGCGACAAATTCTGGGCCTCGATCTCTAACAGCGTTAGGGTTCGCAGCGCGACACCGAAGACGTGGTGGAAGCGACGGGGCGCCATCCGGCTGGAGGAGGACGAGACGCGCACAAATTCCGGGCGGCTGAGCGTCGGGGCTGGGGACGATCTCCCTGAGGTGGTTACGGGAAAAGAAGAGGGAAGTTTATAGCATCTGTGGATGTTGTGCACGGGTGTTAACCTGTGTTGGATGACTTGCTCAATATGGTGCGGCATGTTTTAGGTATAGCGTTTGTAAAAGATGATAACGGAACGGCGTTTGGGAGAGGCTCTTTACGGTGCGACGGGCATCTGACCTGACACACTACAAGGCGTGAGCGATGCTCTTCCATTTTTTTTTTTGGCCTTCAATTGCGACTTGTCGTCGAGATCCTTCAACTCGGTCGGTGTTGCATCAATGTACCTCGTAGTAAGAGGCCGCTCACGGAAGGCGAAGAAGCTAAGTCGAACGAAAAAGGAGGTTGTACGGTGAGCGGCGGCAGAGCTGCGGGGCGCGTCGTACGCTTCCACCAACTCATGCGACGCAGATGAATCACTTAATAGAGCGAGAAGGCACTCGTGAAGTGAGGAGGCACGCGTGAAGTCGCCTCGCGGTCGTTCGAAAAGCGTTCGCCCGCTGAATACAGGGCTCGTTTGCGCCCGTTACTTCGAGCCACGCACGGCACGAGGGATCACTTCCTGTCTCCGTCCATGAACAGACTCTCGAGCCGGCAAAGTGGTTTGCCTCGCTGGGGCACACACGGCCATCTCGGTGTGCTTCCCAATCACATAGTCATGGCGTAGGCGAGGCTTCGGAGAGCTTTTTCTGTGAAGTAGTGCCTGCCGAGGAGTCATGCCATCGTTGCTCACCACTTCATGGGTTGGTTCGCCCTGGGCGCCTTCTTTCGCTGTTTCTGAACCGAACTGGACCGCATCGACATCGCCTGAGCCGCGGCAACCATCGGCCGAGGACGCGCATCTCACAGTCCATGTGGTCATATCGACACAGGGAGCAGGGCGGAAGCCAAAAAAGAGGCTGAAATTCACGCGTGCGACACCGAGAAGTCGCCTTGGATACGGATATGCTTTGTATGGACTGATGATAGGAGCACGACTTCACCCAGTGCTTGATGGTTTCAGACATATGCGCGCTCATTCCCTTGAAATAGTAGGCGAAGATGTTGATCTCCTAGTTGAGTGCCTCAAGGGACAAGATCCTCCCCGTTCACAAGGCTACACAGTATCCACTACTTCTATCTCGTGCTCTTCACACTCGTTGGTCCCTGTGAGACCTCAGATTCACGTCACCGCAGCTTACCCTCACCCTGGCCTCGCCTCGACGTGCCCTGCGTGTTGCAGACCCTTCTGACATGTAATTACCTTGCAATATTAATAGTGTCGTCAAGCTAAAGTCTTGCCTATTTATCACTACTTATACGTCGTAACTCGAACTTATCGTAATTCTCGATATTACTACTACTAGTACTTACGATGAAGCCGTCGACGGTATTAAGTACATCATCTACCTAGTCTCTCCCTTTCAGTCGTATGATTTCATATCCTGAACACCGATATTATAATCAATAATAGTACATTACACTCCAGCTCATCCAGTTTCAACGTAATAACCCAGCATGAAATATAAAGGACCATTATAATATAACTTCTAAAGGCCCCTATCCTAACTAGTTGTTCGCCTACGCCGCATCCAAGGCTCGAGCCTACCACGCCACGGAACAGTAGATGGCCGACTACAAGCCGTCGTTCGACCTTATACCATCCTGCCCACTTTCATGTTCAGCTACGACGAGACGGCCACCGGCCCAGCAGATATCCTCCGAAAGGCCAACGGCGTGCTTATAAGCCCGGTGTTACGCCACGCTGGTGAGATGCCTCACCCCGGCATTACAGTGTACGTAGATAACGTGGCTAGTATGCATGTCCGTACACTATCCCGGGCTAACCCTAGCAACGAAAATTATCTAGCGTCTTTACATTCCTTACGAGGGATTCAGTAGTCAGAAGCATTTAACATTATCAAGGACAAATCTCCTCTAAAGTACGAGGAGTGCGTCTTTAAATTGAATGCTACGGAGCGTCCGCAGACGGCCAAGCTGGTTGTCAACGCTTCCAAAGCTGAAAAGGCATTTAGATTTACATTTAAGCCCTTTGAAGAGCAAGTGCTCGCCATTACAGGTCAATATCTTAAGTTATTAAATTTGAAACTAGTGGAAAACAACAATAAATCTACACCTCAATTCTTTTAATAGGGGTAAATTATGCAGCTTATAGCCTGATATATGTAGAATTCGGCGGAAAGTAATTCTAAATCAGCTCTCATAGCTAGAAAAGATCGTTACGTTTACACCGCAAGCCAGACCCAGGCCCGCGTGTACGAGTGGATGAAAAAAAGAGAGCGGTCAGCACCGGTATCTATATCTTCGATAACAAATTAACAACTTAACCTACTCTATAACCTTCATTTCGTCCTAGTCTAATGTACTCCTAGGTAGTGAAGTCGAGGCTACAACAAGAAATAAGGTTCTCAAATATGATAGCCTTTGCAATGTTTCCAGCTCGCCAAAGATATGGGTGCACGCCAGATATCATGCGTACGAGACGTGAACCGCCGGTGGTACCCAGCAGTTCAACGGCGCGGCCGAGGTGCGGAGTCGCCCCAACCAACGGCCTGTATGAACTGCGACCAGATCCTCCGAATACAATACTAGGTAAGGCCATTCATCGTTGTAATTCCGAAATATATAACGTGGCTGATGAAGTAAACCATTACCTTTCTCCAGACCCCCTAGTAACAGGCTCTGAGCCCGTTTCACAAGGTGTGTCTGGATCTATAGCCGCCTTCCGACTTTGAGCAATGGACTTGCAGCTGTGTTGTCGTGCTCTCTCGAATGTCGCTGCTGAAGAGCCTCTATTGAGACAAGGCTAGAGTTGTTCACCTATCAACAAAGGCAAAACCCAGGCACTAGACTAATGTATTCGAAAGCCGAATACCTTTCAAGTTTCAAACTTCTAACCTGTAGATATAACTTTAAAGTTTAGGTAGGAAGACTTCTCATGAGATCTAAAGTTTTATGACCGTTCAGTCAGCATTCTGCATGCATGATGAATCCAAGGCTTCGTCCATGCATACACGCCATACCCGGCTGCAGCACCAATGACAAGTTTTTGACTCCAGTCCTTCAGCGCCTGGTTAATAAGCCTGAACTTGAAATTGTTCATCTTCACCTGAAACTCATCCGCCTCGTTTGTCTTTGGGAAAGGCACCGGAACCCTCTTTCCATTCTCCTCCGCTATCGTTGGGACCTCGACCCCGAGATGTTTACAGAGGGGCTCCCATCCGTCTCGAATATTAAACTCAAGCCTCCGTTCCGCAGGTATCCTGGCACGGCAGTCTGCATAGTAGTCTTTGAAAAAGGCGAATGCCTTCTCCTTCGCGTCGGGGCTGTCCCACTCGAATTTCCACACCTCTTCCTGCTTCTTGGACATGTAGCGTCTGGCGGCGCGGACGCGCGGATCCCAAAGGAAGAGGATGTTGTACCAAGGGCCCATCCTAGTACGCTTCCCAAGTGCGTTCACACAGGACTGGAACCAGCTCTCCGGATCGCGGTTGAGTATAACGACCTTTGCATCCGGATACGCTTCGGCCAATTCAGCGGCGAAGAAAGCGGCCGGTGCGTCAAGGGCAGCATGTACACGGGCATGATCTCGTCCCAATCTTGTCGTCCAAATGGCTTCCCTGCCCATTGTACTTCCAGTCAAAGGCACGCATCCAGGCTTCGATGTTCTCCCGATTGTCTACGTGCAAATTCGTTGAATGATACGCGCGAAGACCGAGCATGTCAAGCGCGATTTTCATGCCTATGCGAGAGCATCAGCTATTCATCCAGAAGTCTGCCCCGGTAAAATAAAGCATCCAAATCAGTCATCACGAACTCGGCCTGACCCAGTCTACCCTCCGGCGGGCTGAGGCAGCACGACCCCAGCGAAGTTGTTACTGAAGTGATTCCCTGCTCGATCCTCCTCCGCCCGAGCTCCTACAAGCACCGACAGTCTGGCGTCTCGTCGAAGCGGCGCTCGGGGTCCTCGAGCCCGATCCCGAGCCCGGGATCTGGCGGATGTAAGACGGGTCTTGAAAACGTTAACAGAAGTCAAGAACGGCACGTACTCGGTCAAAAAAGGCGGGTCACGAGGAAAGTACTTGATCCAGCGGACGCTTCGCTATTCCGGCTATAAGCTGCTACGGGAGGTAGAGCTGAGGAAGGAGGAAAACGAAGAATTGCTGGACTTTCTTGAGGATCTCCGGTAAGCCTGCTTTTCCAATATCATGGCATACGACGCTTCTGACATGCTAGCTTCGATTACATGCGTCGCCCTCTCCGAGGCGACAAGCACTTCGTCATCCATGTGCCGTCTACCTTCCACCAGAGCATGGCTGGGATGTTTAGCGACCAGATCGTAAAATGGCTAGGTTCCATCGAAATAGGTGCACTTTGCGCAGTTGATCGCACTAAAGAGCAGACCAAGAATGTGGCGAAGAAGATTCATTCTTCGCTAGCAGCAAGGGTGGAGTGCAATGAACCCCACGGCGACCACCTGGACCCAGATCTCTCCTATACTGTTAGGGGTTGTACGGTTGCCGACTTGTTGGTTGAAGTGGCATGGTCTCAGAGCAATTTG
This sequence comes from Pleurostoma richardsiae, assembly GCA_030052745.1. NCBI lineage: Eukaryota > Fungi > Ascomycota > Sordariomycetes > Calosphaeriales > Pleurostomataceae > Pleurostoma > Pleurostoma richardsiae. Next base: position 5,368 of record JANBVO010000123.1, read on the forward strand.
CGGTTGCACAACAGGACACGGCGATACATTGAAGGGAAGAACGGCAGAATCCGAACTGTCATCGGGCTGAATATGGGTGATATCTACCGGGGCGCATCTCAGCGACGTTCTCCATATGGAAAGCCGAGCTGGTCGGAGACAAGTGGAGATCAATCCCGGCGGTTAAAGATCAGGTACGATGATGACGTTCCGAAGTCCCAGGTTGTTACGGTAGTTCTGACGGCAACCCAGGTGTTCATCGACGAAAATGGACAAGCCGTCAAAGACTGCATCATGCGTCTCTCCCTGAAAGACTTCTTATGCGAACAGAAAGAGCATAAGATGGGAGACTTTGAAGATGTACCTCTGGAGATTTCCTCGGCAGAACTTCATTGCCTTTATAAGGATGCATTTTGGGACCATGTCCTGAACGAGGCAGAGAAAGTGCTGGACAATGTAGTGAGAAAAGCAGATGAGTCCTTGGAGCAGATGCTCAGGATGAAAGAGATGGAAGACGACTTGGCGGAGGTGCAAAATATGATGTCCGACATAAGATACAGTGTTATTCTGATGAGAAGCTCGATGAAGGATATAAAAGAGAAGATGGACAAGGTAGACGTAATGGACGATGTGGAGGAAAAGAAAGTTGAAACAGAGAAGAAGGTGGTTGAAGTGGAAGCAAGAATGGCTAAAATAGAGCTGAGGAAAGAAAGGTGATCAAGAGCTAGCTCTCACTAGGAGGCTCCTCTAGATGCAGCGAGAAGGGGTGGCTCTCAGGCAACCCGCAGCCGTCCTCTGGCCATGACGATGGCGTTCGGAGAGGTGCAGGCTTGAGTTCGACTCGTCAAAACCGGTACTTGGCCTCAGCACCTTTGTGGGCCAGAGGTGGCACAGGTATTCACGTCGAATTCAATCATTCCCAACCCACCTGTCACCCTCGCGCTCTGAAGCGTCTGACCCAGGTCTGAAGTGACCCGTCCGATAACATAAAGAGACCGGGACGCCATCCGCATCGCACTGCGGCCATCTGTGTACTCCCGTCTATCCACTATTCAGTTATGGAGCTTGGAAAGTGCGGCCGTCACGATACACCCACAGCGCATGTAGTCCATGCCTCTGACGTGCCCTTCCACGTCCACCATCTTGCCATGGATTGAGTCCCTCGACGTAAATAAATCCGCCGAGGGGATTCGAACACCTAAGACGTAGGTAAGCAAAGTTCCGAAAGAGATGGAACATCATGGCGATCTGGAAATGCACGTCATTGTCCTTAGTCGGGAGGATAAGCTCGTCCGCAGCCTGGCGGGCTATGGATATATCATTCGCGGAGATTTGGACACCGTTCGAATGACTCTCTAAGAAGCACATCCAAGTCATCCGGTCAAGGGAAGCGTTGAGGCATGCGAATCAGGATAGTCGAATCTGGGTACAAAAGCGTTGAACTCAGTAGGGATGCCTTTGAAGAGAATTCGTCCTGCCATTGCGGGGTAGACAGCCGAATAAGAGGTAAGGGTGGTAAGGGTCATCTTGCCAAGGGATCCTTTTCGGTGAATCGTGCACGGATCACAAGTGTCCTCAGACACTTGTGGCCCGTGCGTCCTCAGCCATGTATGCTACTGGTTTGAGTCGATCCACCACAGTAATGCCGCCCATCCGGCGAATCGGGCATGCTGTCGCTCGTGCCTTGAGGCAGCGCCTCCGTCCAGGCTGCCTCTAAGAGCAGCGAGCTGTTAGCCCGCGCGTGACAGTGAACCGCGTCCTGACGGGACTCGAGCCTCGCGACGACGGTCTCAGCAGGCCGCGATAGCCGCCACATCACGACTCTATGTTTTCCCCGTACATAGTTGGCTCACATCTAGATCCCACCTCGGCGGCCCTCTGGTTTTCCGGCGGTCTACGTCTTCCAGATCCTCGAAGCCCCTGTGCCCAGAACGATCCAGTACCCAAGATCCGCGCTTTGCGCGCTTCTTCCCCGAGCTTGGCCGCCTTCTCCTTTGCGCGGCAATACCTCCTCTTTCTCGCGCTTCTGGTTCGCTCGCCACTCCCACTCAAGTGGTCGTTGCTCTCCATACATTTCGAATGCGTCCTCAAACCACTGGCAGGTTGTCTGCGATGGGATCTCAAGCGATGGGTACTGGATGTTTTCAACTCGCCTCTTTCCAGTGCCTCTGCGCGCACTTGACAGACAAAGTCCTCCAACGACAGCTGAAGATGCACACCCCGGTCTGCCTGCTGGTTTGTCTCATTCAGCTGACAGGCTGATCACCGACCGAATCTCTCTAGCTGTTGTAAAGAAACCTGAAGCAGTGATTGCTGATGTGGAAGCACGGGACGCTTTTGAAAAGATCCAAAGCAAATATGATCTTTATTTCAAGATATTACCGCTTGCGGACACGATACGCAACGCTGAAAAAAGTCAGTTTGATTTCTGAGCCTCGATCCTACTCTTAATCTCTTCACGGATCCTCTTCACTATCTCTTGGTCTTCGACCCCATCCTCCAGGGCCATCACAATCTCCTTGGAAGAAATCAGCATCTTTGGGTCGACAAATCTGCTGTTTTCTTGAACATCATCATCTTGCAGAAAATCGCTCAATGAAACGCGTAGATCAACATCTGGAATAGCCCTGCCGCTCTCGTCTCGAAACTGCCTCACATTTCTGGTCAGGAATATCTATCTTTGAAGGGGTAGATTGAGTAGAACACTGAGAAAACGCACCTGACTCTTTACTACCAGCTCTGGTTCCCCATCTCATGATTTCCAAACAAAGACGTTGGCAGACTGGTTTTGCTTGTAGATATCGCTGAGGTCAAGGCCAATGACAGTCCGGACGTTCGAATTGCTGAATCTGATCCACTTCTCCGCTCTATGCTCCAGGTTCTTGTATCTCTGCAAATACGAGATTTCAATCACCACGGCGGGATATGGATGGCTCTTCTTTTGGCCCATCCTCTTGATCTTAAAGGACTGATCTGGTTCCCAATCATCGCCGTTCTCGAGGCAGACCCTCGTCGAGTTCCGAGGCGCGATGTTGTAAGCAATATCAATAGTCGTTTCATCCCCATGATTGTATTCCTCGTTCTCCCTGACGTCCTTTAACCAATCAGTGATCCGTTCGGTCACAACTCCGACTACAGATTCATGGGGTGCAGTGGGAATGCGAACGACGAAGTTCTTGCCGGAACCCGGTGGATCGCATGTGTAGTCAAAGCTAACAACTCCTTAACTCCGGTAACATGGTAAAAGGCTGGTCAGTAAAGTCATCAACTTACTGTAGCTTTGTGTCCCAGCAGTTGCGCAGATCATCTTCCGCATGATCTTCTCGGTTGATATAGACCTTTCGCAAGAGGGCCACACCAAGTATATTTACTCGACCAGGTACGATGTTACTATTCCTTTGTATGAGATATCCGACATGATGTTGGGCGGGAACTTGCCCGCGTCTCTCGTATTGGCGACTGGATGAATGATGTCAAGAAACGGAAGGAGTGTAGATGGGACATGGCAGGATTTGGGAGGTGTTGAACGGTCTATGCGTTGGAACGGTCTGGCAGTCAGCGATTGCTTTATTTATCTGTCTGTTCCTCTCCTTGGACTCTAGGAATATTGTTCTCCCACTCTCTGGTGGCACGAGTACGTGAGATACTCTCCTAGGCTTCTTGACTTTCTTATGCTGTAGAAAGTTGAAGGGGCCAATCACCGTATAACGGCAACATCTTACGGCAAGGTTCACGTGCCTGACGTGCTCGGTAGGTCCCGACTCTATGTGGCCAGAGGAAGCGTCGACTGCTGTGACATCAGACGGAGAAAAAGATCATGAGGAGCTAGCCGTTCAACGAGTCAGAAGGCGTAGCCCTCCTGGTATCTCGGCGATCCTGGCTAGAAGGGCCCGTATCTTGGGTAGGCAGGCATTTAGAGCACTAGCTTCTTTAAGTACTTTATAGGATGAAGCCATTCTCTACAGGATCAAAAGGCATAGTCTCGGACATTCGCTATGTGAAGAAAGGGGCCTGAAATAGATATGTCCGGCTAACATGCACGTCCACCTGGTTAATGGAACGAATTCAGTATTCCAGTGTCCTTCGTTTCCCGATTCCTCCTTCACTTAGGGAGTTAGTTTCCTACCTGGGTCCATGGTTGTTCCAGGGAAGAGCTCATCGGCGAACTGACTGTTCGTGGTGTCTTGGCTCCCACGCCTTTTCAGCCTATCCACGGCTCGGAGGGCGCTCCCGTTGGTCAGCTAATACAGCTCGGTCCTGAATCCCTCGCGGCCGAGCTTCAACGCCATGGCGTTTTGGAAGGTCGAGCCGTCCACCCCGACGCCCAGGGCCATGCCGAGTTGTCTCAGGAAGGCGGACATGGCGGCCGCGCTCCCTTCCTCCACGCACGCGCACATGGCCTGCGTGGTGAATTCTGCGAGTTGAGGACCGCCCCGTGGCCGAAGCCGAGGACGACTAGGGTCACACCGCGGCGGGCGTGCCGACCCTATCATCACCGGAAACAAACTTCAAAGATATAACAGGCATGCGACAGCAGCGCATCAATACTTCGACCTAACCGAGTCCATAGCCCTTAAGCAACTGGCGCTCTCGTGCTGAGGCCACCGACTGTGACGTCTCCAGAGTTGCCCAACTCCCTGGCCCCACCGTTACAAAAGTTTCGTTGGGACTTCATGGTCAAGAATCAGCACAATCAGAGCATATACGAGTCCAGGCAGCTGCAAGAGGACCGGGTGCACGCGCCGGCGGCTGGGACCGTTGAACAAAATCGGCCCTACCCAGTCTCCACACTGCGTTTCGGCCGGATGACTTCATGTTCTATTGTTTCGCAGACAAGTAAGAGACAGTACAGTCTCCACGGAATCGAATAAGACCCGCTACTGACGACTTCCAGGCGGACAACATAATGCCGACGTATAGCACACCGACAGTGTCGTATACCGCGTTACAGAGGACAGTAATCCCGAAAGAAGATATAGGTTAGTATTAATACTATATTAATTCCGATAAACACTATAATCTAGGCGGATCAGCGGACAGGAGAATAGTAATAAGGACAGCGATGCTGATGAAATCCGCGAACTGGACTGGCCAGCCCAGATCAACACGATCCTTGTCTGCTCTGTAGCTCATCGTTGATCCACCGAAGATGCTTTCATCAAAAACGAGGCCAACCCCCTTCCTTTGTTTGACGGTCGGGTATGGAAATAGATATATTGATCTTAATCAACTACAGTTAAACATCTCGGGCTTCGAGAAAATCCGGCTTGACCCGAAGGGTATTATTAAAAGGAGTCGCAACTCAGGTTATGTGCTTCGCCGAAGCTTTTCCGAGTTGAGAATTCCAGGCACCTTTTGACATCCTAGACGGATCAAATTTCGACCAAACTCCACTCAGCACCCCCTTATTCAGGTAGCTGCGTGTTCTTCCGCAATGCTTCGTTCTGACGGGCCAACTCCGCCTTTTGCTCTTCTAGTTGCGTAATGTATTTAAGAGTCTCTTTAAGCACCGTTATATCGTTTAACATTGAGGATATAGATTTAAGTGAGTCTGTTCTGGGGACGCCGTGGTTATTGAGCGTGTCCAATGACTTCTCGTTTGTCCGTCGTAGTTCCAACTTTGGCAATGGAATTTCCCGAAGCGAGGGTATACTGTCGCGCAAGGCGATCATCATATCCTCTAAATCCTCGTGGTAGCTCTCCTCATCCATACTGTCCACAACAGATTCCGCTCTGCTGTGTCCGCATGATGTTGCGGAGATGGAGCATTGGAAGTTTATGCTCCGGTGCTCTCCCGACGGCATCGGCCCATGGAAATTGTCTGCACCCTGAGGGCTGGTGTTATCTTACCCTCGTGGTTTTGTTCCTGCGATGTCTGGACGGACGTCGAAATTGGTAAAGGGGATGGCGAACGCGACATGTGGAACATAATGACATCTTCCGGGTCAGTACAGTCTTTCCTGACGCGCTCAAGACGTCTCGCCGATTTCTCCTATAAGTTCTCGGAGACAAGAGGCCGTTTCCATTCAGGTATAGGACGTTATGGTCGAGATACGCTTGGCTTCTTGTCCCTTTTGGCCCGGACCTTGTAGTTCTTCTTTCGTACTCTGTGTGATGAAGGTGCTGCTCTCTTATGGAGCTCTTTCAAAGATCCTGCATCTCGAACCTTTTGTGTCACAGTCCTGATGCGATCGGACCATCTTGTCCTGTATTGCTTATATCTGGTTGGGCTGTTCTCAACGGTTGGAGACCTTGATGCGTCAACCGAGTCAAGGTGGAGGTCTCGTCTCGGCTTCTTGACAGTGGAGGTGGAGGTGCTGTTTTCGGGAAGCGGAGTCTCGTTGGACTGGTTCTCTCTGTTCGTATTGTCACCAGCCGTGCCTACAAAACCTATTGTCCTAGGTAGATAGATGTTAAGCTTCGGCGCAAAACCGATGATTGTTATCAAACCATCTCACTTGGAGGGATGTCGGCAGCAGTGTCGTTAAAGTGGCTGACGGCATCTCGTCTGCTAGCTAATGGCCGCCTTCGCATGGCTGTACAAGTCTGCTGACGTCCGTCATCCGATACGCTTGAAGACGAAGGTTAACGTAGATAAGAAAAGCGGATCGAAGCAGTAGAGGACGACACCCCTCAACCTCCTTGACGAGAACGGGCCCGGCTAGGCCATGAACTTACAATCCTTCATGAAGACGCCGGTGATTCTACCTGAGCGGCCAATACGGCGAGCCCCAAATGACACATTCCTCATAGACCCACACAGTGTGCAGGAGTATCCGCTCTATTTTACAACCTTGACCTTCATGGCTACCCATGTCGCAGGCTGGAATTTTGTTTTCTTTCCCTCCGGCACGGAGCGGATCCTCTGGCAGGTATCAAGCCTGCTCCTCTTCAGAGTCGCTGCCGTATTCTGGGTCCTTGAGACTATAGCATCGTGGCAGCGACCCAGATGCCGGACGTGGCTCTAACTCTGAATGTTAAGGTGTCCATCAGCTGGCTTAAATGCATGCTACGCCCTACCTGTATTCTCACAACGCATCTTCCGTCAGTGCGCCGCCATTTTGGCGTCATTCTGCAAAGCGTGGTGTAAAGTAACATAATAGGATCTTAGGTGAGTTAGACTTGATATAATGGAGCGACACTCACCTGTTTCTGGTGCGGCTTTTACATGGGCGTACGTACCCCTGGCCTATTAGCCGAGGCCTGTATTCACTCTTTAACAGCAGTGTATGCGTCCTGCTTTACGGTTGGCATTATCACGTATTTGATTCCGTGTTTCACGTTTCTAGTCTTCCTCCTTATATAGAAGCCGCTGCCAAAGCCATAAGGACAACAAACCGGAGGAGAAACTCTCTCATATTCCATCCGTTAATAACATCACACGGGACGGGTGACAGTAGAGCTAGACTCACCATAATGTTTTCCACTTCACGGAAACCACTGATAAACCCGCTGGTGGCCTCGAGATTTCCGGTCGTCTACTGTCTCATGCCGCGATTACTGCCATCTCCCGGGTAGCTCTTGTTATTAGGGTATCCACCCCTCTTTATCATCCTCCCAATCTCGTCAACCAGCTGCTGCTTCTCCACCTCGAGCTCCGAGGTCTCCCTCTCCAGAGTGCGGATATGCCGCCTCGCTATATCCAGGACCTCTGCCTTGCTCAGCCTCTTGCCCAGATCCAGCCCCGTGTCTTCGCCTTGCTGGTCGCCGTCTGCGTCGACCGAGGCCGGTAGCACGGCGAGCAGGCGCTCGAAGTGTTGGTTCAGTCGGTTGCGATACTGCTTCTCCACCTGGTTGTGGCTGCTGCGGGCGCGCTCCTCTTCGGGTGATGTCGCCGGCCTGTAGGACGCTGAGACGCGTTTCGTTTTCCGGGACGCAGTCCGTAGCTGGATAGCTGGAGGCGGCGTGGAGGCCTGGCCGGCCGATCGGGATCGGCGTTTTATAGAGGCCGGGGCCGGAGATTTGCCTTCGGGGGAGCTTGACGATTGAGAAAGCTGTCCGGCGTTTATACTCTGTGATTGAGTATGTCTTTTCGACGAGCCTTGCGTATTGCTTCCTGGTGCGTTCTTTTGGCGCTGCCTCTTGGATGGCGGAGAAGGTGCGTCCATCTCCATGTCTACGGCCTCTTCGTCCCCGGTGGGGTCGGCCTCGGCCCTAGCCTGTGGAGAGTCATTTCCGGCGGGGGCATTGTACGTGCCGAGCGCAGCATTGGCCGGCCAGACGGAATCTTGGTCGGTCTCGGCGTTGAGAACTGATGGCGACACGTAGAAGTTGCCGGCAAAGTTCCCGGGTCCGGGCCTAACAAAGCTTCCTATCGAGGGAGTGAAAGTTGAGGCCGAAGGTACTCCACTGGAAGAGCTGGCGTCGCCTCCGGACCATAACGACTGCGAGTCCTCGGAGGCGACGTCGCCGCTCAACAATGTCGCGGATCCGATGGCCATGTAGGTGTCGGAGCTGGGGAATGGCTGCATCGTCGTGGAAGGGTACGAGAAATAGTCGACACCGTTGAGGTCGGGGTAATATTGTCCATCTGCTTGATATAGCTCACCGTCGGCTACGGAAGGAACTCGGTCCGTCCACGCCGACGTTACGAGCCCCGGGGTCATCGCCGCCGTGTCTGCGTGATTTAGCGGAGACCTCTGAGGTATCTGTCGAAAAAGGTCATGTCAGTCGTGATGGAAATTGACAGTTGTGCCAGTTGTGCCGGCATTCAAGTCACAGACGATGTCAAGGAAGGGCACTTGGACAGTTTCGTAAGTTTTCGTCCCCTCAGAAAGCCGGTCATTGTTGGCGTGACGGCGTGTCTGAGCAGAATATCACCTCCAAAGATGGTGCAGGACGAGTCTAGAGTTGGTAGTCCCATGGGAGCGTAGAGGTGGAGTTGTGAATTCGACGGTCTATTTTCGATAGACGAAGGAGAAAAGCCGGTATACTGAGGACGAGGTTTGCAGCGCACGCAGCTTACCTCAGAAGACTCATCTGTATGGTAGCTTCGCTTGTCGCCCATTGTAATCTTCTTCCCGGGCTATCGGATACTTGGCACGATTCGGGGTCTGCAGGTCAGCAGTCTGGGGACAGAGGGCGGAGGTACTACTTTATTTCTCCGGGGAAGGCACTGTCGCTTTAATCTTATGGTGTACGTAGGGCGGCGCTACGATCTTCTGATTTTATCTTGAGGAAAGACGGGCATGATTGACACCGATAGCCGTAGGCGGTGCTGCGTGTTTCGGCTGGGAGTGTTTCGCCCGTATCCAGAAGCCACTCGCTATTCGGCTACTACTGAGTCAAGGCTGGGCGATGCGAAAATGTAGCAGACGCCGTCTGAAGCTTTAGGAGCGAGGTCGCTGGAGTCTCACGCTATGACGGAGATGGCTGGCGTTATCTTCCCTTCGATCATATGATTGATATGCCGCCACTCTTTCCTGTTCGCCGATAGAATCCCCCGGGGCTTTGCTGTCGCGAGTATACCGAGGTGTCGGAAAACCCTGGCGCGTTTCTTGAACATACTCCGCACTTTAGGGGATTACGCATCCTTCGCTGAGATGACCGTAGTGTGGACAAGCGAAACCCCCAACCCAACCCAACCCAACCCCCCCTCCCCCCCCCCCCCCCCCCCACAA
>JANBVO010000124.1:0-14862 GCA_030052745.1 Pleurostoma richardsiae
GCGGTGCTGGGCCTGGGCGCGCTGGTGGAGGCGTTCCCCTACGCGACACCGCCGCCGGCGTGGATGCCGGAGGTGCTGGCGCACCTGGCGACGAGGGCGGCGAGCGACCCGGGTGTGGTGGGGAAGGCGACGAAGGGGATACTGAGCGAGTTTAAGAAGACGAGGCAGGATAGCTGGGGGGTTGATCAGAAGGTCATCTTTTACCTCCCGTCGCATTCCGTTTTCCAGCAATTGGAACTAACATATTGACGTAGTATTTCACCCCCGAGCAGCTGCAGGATCTGGAGGGTGTGCTATGGAAGAGCTACTTTGCTTAAGGGGGCACCAATGAGCAAGGACGCCCGGGCCGTGTCGGACTGCATCTTGTAAGTGACAGACAGGAGTGGCAACTCCCTTCTGAGCCTTGACGCCTCTGCCCTGTCCACTGGAGCCGGAACGTAGTGCAGGACCAGAACGCACGGGCTGCGGCAATCATCTTTTGACGCATCAGAGAATATCTCAGGCCGGAACGGTATAGATGATGCTCCTCAGTTCCAGTAGCCCATCGCTTGTGTTCGCCGACTGTGCCACTAAACGCTCTATGTAGGGGCGTAGCTGGTGGATGAGGATACGTGCTGGTGAGCGCCTATGGTTGTCGCGATTGGACCACTACATTCTCAAGTTTGGCCCGTTTGTGAAAGGACAGCGAGCCAATCGACCATCCTCAGTGCACAACAAGTGATGAGCTGAGTCGCGGCATTGTCTGCCGGCTTCCTGATCGTGCCGGCCCTGGCCCGCTCGCTCGCTCTGGAACTGTTTGCGCAGCGCAGGCCTGCCGCTGTTGTGGTTGTTAATACTTCGGCCAGCGGGTCTAGGAGCACGGACTCGGGGGCAGTACTTGTGAGATACCTCATCTGAGCAGGGCAGGGGGCCTCAGCAGCTGAAGCTTCTCTAGGCTGTCCGAGAATAGCGCCATTCTGGGGCTGACGCTGGAGAATCAGAGCCGAACAGCATGATGCCCCAACGGAGGCCGTGCATGTCCACTCACAGACTAAAGGCCGCATCATCAGTACTACACCTTCATGAGACCCGGGAGTGCGGTCCCGTCGTATTCTTTCTGCAACCCCCTGTCGCGATCATTGCGCGCGCCACCAATCGCTGCTTCTGCGATCACCTCGGCCTCCAGGGTGGCGTCGTTCCTCCCTGCATGTTCCTAGGCTTGCATGCGCACTGATAAAGTCCACACCTCTTGCTCCTTCATATCTTTCCCTGGTCGCCTCTTTTTATCTGCACTGCCTGCCATTCTCCGCGCTGCCATATAATCGTGCATGTCCCGCTAGTGCCGTCTCGCCTCCTTTGTCTCGTCTCAGGAGACACCGCTGCTTATATCTCCGCAAGCTGACACTACTGGAGCATCCAACCTTTTTGCAGCATTCCCAGCAGGAGTTGCAGCGCAGGCGGCCACTCTCTCCATCAGCCCGAAACGCATCTTCCGGCAAAACTTGAGCAATCGCGGCCGGCACGTCGTCAAAGTCGCTGTACAAAGGGTCTTCGTGCTCCATAACCGTGCACCACAACCCACCACTTTCCCTAGCATCGCACGAGTCTGCCCATCACAGTCCGCTGCACCATCCCAGTGCTGTCACTAGGGGAATTTGGTCGGAGAAGATGCACGATCAAGATGTCGGTAGAGGGCGTGGTGATACGCCCAGTGCCCCAGAAGTGCCTCGGTGCATGGGAGAGTTGCATACCGTCGAACCACCAGCCCAAACCACTCTGTCACAGGCCCTTCAAACAGCGGCCAACATGGCAAGCCCAGAGTCTTCCTGCACAGGGCGTTTGTCGGCTCCTCCGGTTACAATGAGGACGCTGGCTGTGCTTAACAAAGCCAGCATAGAATACAATCCGGAACTCCGGCACGATATGAATTTCGACCCCAAGCTGCACTTTAGGCCGAACCGAGAGGGCGGAAAAGGGAGGAGAAAGCAAGAGGAGGCGAACCATTTCTGGAGTGTGTTGAAGGACCAGCTTGATCAGTTCGTCACAGATCGAGAGACTTTCAACAAGGTCCACCCGCGCGGTGATGACTGGTGTCTACCTGCGCTGCTGAAGGAAGTGAAGGAAATCATTCTGACTTTGGCGTCGCAGCAAGATCACGACTTGCTAGAAGGCGGACTAAACGTGAAGCTACTCATGTCGCAGTTCTACAACGGCGTTATTGATATGGAGAAGCAAGTGGCTTGGTTGGCGGATGTCCTGAAGTCGTATTGCGCACCAATGCGGGATGAATGGGTGGACGAGATGTACCAGGAGGTCTGCAATGGCAATCAAAATAACGACATGGGTGAGGTTGTTAAGGGCCTGCGAAATCTGCTCGGTATTCTGGAGGCAATGAAGCTGGACGTGGCGAACCACCATATCCGATGCCTGCGGCCGGTCCTTATTGAGCATACTGTTGACTTCGAGCAACAGTTCTTCGAGATGAAGATTGCCGCTGGCAAGCTGGATATCTCTGCTGCCAAGACGTGGTATGACGCAGCGGTCCGAAATTACTCTGGCTTTGCACCATATGAGGAGAATACTGTTGCGGCAGAGATGGCTGCCTTCTTCGAGGGACTGTGTCAGCTGATCATGCCGTCAACCGACAGCGGCCAGGTGCCTGAAACGTTCCTCTTTGACAAGGAGCGGCTTGCGAAGTTGAGGTCGGATATGCTCGATGCTATCAATATCGAAATATGCATGAGATACCACGAAGACCTCGAGCGAGCATCTAGAATCCGCACCATCGCGTCGTGCTTTGGCGTCCCAGCTCCTGTCCCGCCGTATGTGGCAGAAGCTGACAGGGAGTTCAAGAAGCAGAGTGGCTCAGACTTCAACTTTGATTCTCCGTCATCTCAACCCGCCAGCAACGGTTCTTCACTACGCAATTCGGAGTTCCTGTGTCCCCAGCCACAAGCCACCAATCTGGATGACGGGTCAAGAACGCGGAGCATCTACAACTGCTTTCTCGCCCTTCTTCACACCGCACCGGCGACTTCCAATCCCTCACAGCGCTGGGAGGCGTTAGCAAAACCGTCGGCCATCCAGATCTCCCGCTACACCAACATGCCTCAGGACGTATTGTCCCTCTTTGAAGCCAAGCTTACTAGATCCCTGTGTAACCCCAGCGACGAACGACATCGAGAGGTTGAAGGCCAGTTCCTCACCCGTCTGCGCACCGAGCTCGCCAAGCGCGTTAGAGAGTTCAAGGATCTGTCGGGCGTGGACCTGTTCTATGCCGCGACGGGAGGCCGCACTCCCGGGCCTGGGAGGACGTGGGGTGGCCCACCGGCTGAGGGCCCCAGTGAGCGAGGCGTGCTCCAGTCTACGGTCCGGGAAGCCCGGGTGCAAGGTGTCCTGCAGGACATAGCCACGAGACTTGCCCACCTGGGCGTCTTGCACTGGAGGGTGTGGGCGCAGCTCGCATACGTGGACGTGGACGTGGACGTGGACGATTTGGTTGGCATGGGCTGTCAAAGTCCTCGAACGAAAGACGATTGAAAGATGTAGATCCTGGATTGAAGCTACCTAGCGCTGACCATAGTTGAGCATCTCCGTTTCCGCCAGAGAAATTGTGTTGTCGGCTACGAGTTCGCACCCCTATCTCCTCGCCATCGATCATCTGCAAGTCTGATAGACAGTTGACAGAATTTACTCGCTAGATCCTCAGGCGGCGAGTGATTCGCAAGTGGTTGGCACAATCCTGGTGCTGTTGAAACTTCCCTAAAAAGGGGCAACTACTCGGCAGGCTCTTATGTATTCTATAACTCACGAGTTGTACCTGCATCGTCGAAATTGTCCTTGTGCCAGTTGTCCATGTCGCTCTCTTCGAGCTCCGCCATGAAGACGCGAAGCTTGAGGTCCTTGTCCTTCGAGTACACGCGGAAGCCGACTATGCAGACGGCATTCCATGGGTCTGGGGCATCGGGCTCATCATCGTCTGACTCTTCCTTCTTCGCCGAAGCCAGCTGCGCCCGCGAGTGAAATGTGTCGTCACTGAAGTACAACTCTTTCCAACACTCGTCTGGCGAGTCTGACGAGTAATCTGCAGGGGAGAACCGAGCGCTAGGTTTGCTAACTGCAGGCTTGAGAGAACGGCTGGGAGCCGGCTTTTCTGTGTTGTGAGCGGGAGCAGGTGGCGCGTGTCGAAGCGGAGAGGTAGAGCTAACTAGCGGGACTGCCACTGCATCACTGTCGGCATCAGACGTTTCAGACCTGTCTCTCTCGAGGACGACCTGGGATGATGACTCAGGCGTCCTCCGCGGAGTGCTCTCATTTTCTCGACCCCGGTGTACCTCGATTTTCTCTGATGTCGCCAGAATAACCTCAACGTTCGGCTTCGTGACCATTTTCTTCATCTGATCCTTCTTTCTTTCATTTTCCCATTTCCGTCTGTTCTTCCAGTTCTGCTGCCTCTTAGCCCCGCGCCACATGCGCCTCCTCTCCCACATTCTCCGCCGCTGCTCCTGGCGTGCCTTGCTTGCCTTCTTCTTACCCGCCTCCTTGCGCAGCTTGGCGAGTTCCTCTAGGTGGGCGGCACCCTTGCTGTGCGCGAGATCATACGAGAGGCCGACTTGAGAGAGTTTCTCATTCTCGACGCGATGCTTGCACTCTCGCCTGACAACATCTTCGACGCTCGGTGCGCTCGAGTTCCGCTCAGCCACGACACGGATGAAGACGGTGTAGGATCCTGCGGCCATGTCGGGCAGATCCACAGACACAGAGCGGTCCATCAGGTAATTGCCGTGCGACCGGACGATGTAGTCCTCGGCGCCAGGCCGACCAAACTCGTGCACGCGGAAGTACAGCCGGAACCTGTACTGGCCCTGCAGGCCCTTGAAGTACCGAGCATCCAGCTGCGACAATACAAGGACCACGGGCGAGTCCTTCGTCAGCTTGATGTGGAACGCCTCGCGGTACTGCGCCTGCCACGGCACCTCGACGCCGATCCAGCGCTGGCAGCAACACCAGTCAGGGTCGCGGAAGAGGCGAGTTCGATCGAAATGTTGATACTTTCGCAATAGGTCGTCATAGGAGATCCAGAAAACGGAGTCGCCGCCGAAGGAGTGACCGAGCTCCTCCTGCACCTCGGTTGTCCACTCCTTGGACCCATCGGACCAGGCACCCTCCCAGTTGCCCTTCTTGATCTTTCCCCACGGGTTTCTGAGCTTCACGAGGCGGGTACCATTCTTGAGGGTCCTGGCCTCCATAATGACATACGCATGGCCTTCCGTGATTCCTTCCCTCTCACCATAACCCCCACCTAGGAGCCCAGTTGAACATCCAAATAGGAACTCCTGGTTCACCCTGCTCAGCTCGTTCTCCCAGAACATCTCGGTATCGAAGATATCACCGGCGAGAAGTTCCGTCGTGACGCCTCCGCTGAGGTCCTCGAGTGCCTCGCCGATCCACCCGCCAGAGAGACACGCATAATCGCCGTGAGCCTTCGCGTACGCCTTCTCGATCAGAGGAACCCAAGTCTCGTTCTGGTCCCTGCACTGAGCGAAGAAGAGCGCCTTCGAGCCGGTCTGGTACGTCTTGCGATAGACGCGCTCTACGTCCTCACGATCAATCTGCTGCAGCAGATCGCGCTGCATAGACGGCGAATCCCAGCAGGGCGACTGCAGATGTAGTTTGTCGTCAACAATGGTGTGGATCCATTCTCCGTCCCGGAAAAAGACGAAGCCATATATACCGATCTTGGTGTCATACTCGACGCAGACTCGTTTGATGCCTTCCTCAACGTTCGCGAGACCAGTCAAACTGGCGACAAACCAGCAGTTGCCGAGGTTACCCTGCTTGATATCGGAGGGAAGCAGCTTATCCATGAAAGTGGGCTTCTCGAAAATCTCATGGACCCGCTTGACGGCCTTGGGGATATTGGCGCTCGGGCTGAGCATATTGGACATGCTAATATCGAACTCCCTCCGACCGAGGCTATTAAGGCAGTGGCCTTTCCCCCACTTCAGGTCCCAGTCCAGATCCCAATCCGGATCTCTGTATCTCGTGTTCACTCTCCGGCACTCAGCGATGATCTTGCGCACCTTGCGACGGCACTCTTCGACGGCTCGCTCATGGCCGGAAGAGACAAGATCGTTGCCTCGCTCTACAGATGTGGGCGGCGGCACGGGCGAAACCAGCACGGTCAAAACCACGCTGAACTTCTGCTGCTGGAAATGCTCCCATATCTTCTCGATGGCTTCCTGCGGAGGTAGTTTCGGCTTCTTCTTCTTTTTTTTCTCCTGGGCGTTAGTCGCTGCTGTACCTAACGAGGGGTTCAGTGCGCGGGGATTTCGTGTCGATGATTCGGACTCAGTGGCCATTCTGAGGCGGGTCTACAATGCGTGAGAGAGGTCGAGTTGGAATGCGATGGTAGTGCGGGTCGCGGAGCTCAGGGGATCTGAGGGGTAACGGCGACAGGAGATGAGACCGGCACCGAGGCTTACGAACTCCAAGCGATACAAGACCGGGTTTGATAGCGGTTGCCCGTGCGGCCAATCTCGAGTCACAGTAACTTCCAGGTCGAGCCTGTCACGCCAACATCGTACCTTCGCATATCGGCAGCTTGAGGCGTCCGAGGGCTTGAAGTAGCACTCCTTATGCGGTACACGCGCGATATTTTGTCCACAACGGTCCAGTACTGACCCCTCCTGTACATTGCGAGTTACTAGTTGTAGGCAGGCTTCCCCTGTATTGCAGACCTCGTTTGAAGAACGTGATCTGCTCTCATGTCCGCTAGTATTATAGAGTGCGGACCTCAGGCCCTGTCGAATGCTGGTCAGGCCAATCAAATACCTGGTTACAGGCCACTTTCCGCGGCGTCCCATGGCAGGTAGCTCTGGGGGCAACACTATCAGTCACCGCTTGGCTCCGTACAGTGCACCGGAGCCGCAGACACCGTCGACGGAGCAGGGATACCGTCGTCGCGGTCGGTCCGGGGCATGCGCACTACTGCATGGGGGATGTGATTCCGCAGAAGCGGACCACCAACCGAATGCCTTGTCACATCTCCTTATCTGGACCTGCGAGCGATTGCGTGAACCGTGTCCACGGCGCCTCGCCCCACACTTGACGGCGCACATGCTCTGGATGCTTGCCAGGTGCGCTGCGCGTGGGCCGCTGTCACCCAGTGGCGCGCCTTCACGCTTTCTACCACTCAGTACGATAACCGCCGAGCACATCGCTGCCCGTCGAGACCGCTGCCCGCCTAGATTTGTACGCTAGGCATGAGCCGGAGATGCCCTACGCCGTAACGTGCAGCATCACATGCTTCCCTCCCTGCCGTACCTGCCCGGATGCTTGCTCCGGTCATACGCCGGTAGATCCGTTTCGACCACGAACGGTGCTCGCCCGTCCTCGTAGGCCCTGTAAGTGGCAAGTTGTCAAGCTAGGGCGTCTATACTCCGCACTCAACCTGTCCACGGAATGGTCGCAGACGAGAGCAGCCAGGCTAGAGACACGACATGAGAGAGCTCGGGGCCTGCTCGACATGCTGGGAATCATGGCCGCTCTATCCACTCCGTCCTCCGGGACTGTTAGGTTGACGGTGTGATATGGTCACCGTGAAGTGTGACATGCAGCTTCTCAGACATGGTCCACATGCTAGCGGTATTTCTAGCTAGCCGCCGCAACGATGGCCGGCGATTTGCCTCCATTGCCTTGCATGCCATTGTCAACCGCGGAACAATGGGAACCAATGATCGGACCGCTAGCATCTCAGTAGGAACACGTCCAACCCATAGTGGCCTCGGGGAACTCGGCTTGTGGAGAGCCTAGTCAAAGCGGTGCGTGTTAAGACCATTGTCTGGCGTCTGTCGTTCCCGCGACGGTGTACATAAGGACACCAGGTCACTGACCTGGTGCTTACCGACTCTCCCGCAAACACTTCACCGCAGCCAACCACATGACCGCCTGAATCAACCCAGGCTGCCACTGTCCGAGCAGATCCATTGCAGTATTCATCTAATCAACTTGACAGAACCGGCAGGAGAGACATACAAGGACAAGATGGGTTGTGCTCTCAGAGGCCTTCAGACAGAGTCTAAGGAGCAATCCGAGTCAGCTCCGCAGCCCGAACCCCTTGAGCCCCATGTCGTCGAGCTCCGCGCCAAAGCCTTCATTCAAAACATGACTGAAGCCCAAGGCTCCATACCGAAAGGCCTTGTCGAATGTTGCCTGCGCCAACTCGACAGTAGAGATCTCGAGAATCTGCTGCGTTTCCAGCACTGTGTGGAATCGAGTAATACCCGCGAGGTGCTCGACTACATGCTGATGGAAGATCGAAGATCTGTTTATTCTGGAGAGAATGTCGCTGCCATGGATGCTATGGAGAGTGCTTTCGTATGTCACATGCCCCCGCTGACATTACATCGCTAAACGTTTGACTACAGAAGAACTTTTTCTCGAACATGGTACAGAAGGCCAGAGGCAATTATCCCCCAAGAGTGTTTGTGCCCGCCTTGCGCAGTTTAGTCGAGAGCCTAGAGTGTGAGATGCGCATACACAGGATACTTAAAGATAATAAGAAAGCTACTGAGCTAGAGCACGAGGTTGACGGGTTGAAGCGCGAACTTACGCGTCTTGTAAGGAGAGAGCACATGAGCTCCTGACTTGTTAAGATTTACTAGTCAAAACCTATCACATGTGGAATATCCTGCGCAACCTGTGGATTAGTTACCTGTTCTCGTTAGCGTTAGGTGGCTCTAGAGCATTTGCTTCCATCTTGATAATGAGACTGAATGCTTGGTTTTGAAACCATATTCACTTCGATACAGTCGTAACAAGAGTGAGACACTAAATACTTTGGCTATTAGACTTTCACTGGCAAGGCAGGGAAATGCCGCTATTCCTGGAGCAGACACACTGACGCCTCATACCTGTCCCTTGAGCATCACCCGTGTGCTGCTCGGAGGATACCATTATGTCACGTTCTGGGCCACCCCTTCCAGTCTGCAGGCTTGCGAGTGCCTCTTAGAAGTCATCAGGCTGCATTCCTTCGATACCCCAGGTTTACCTGGGTCGTCAAGCAACTCCCGGAGATCTTTCAGTAGAATCACCATTTCGAAAGAGCTGGCAGGCAGACGCGTTCAGAGGCTGTCAAAGAATAGCGGTATCCCCATTGGACGTTAGAGCAGGAGAGGCTCTAGTTACGTTGTGGCCGGCCTCCTGACATGCCTCCAAGTAAGTAGCCGTCTTGTTTAGCAAGATCGGCAAATTCAACAACATGATGTGGTAGCCTACTGAAACGATCTGCTTCAGCACTATTGCGTACGAATGGCAGTCGCGTCATCGAGCTGCTGCTGGAGGATGGAGCATGCCTCTAAATGGGGGTGACGGTGTCGGCGAAACGACAACCAACTCCCCGGTATGAGCAAGACTAAGCAGCTGGGCGCGACGACAGACATCGAATCGAGGGTTCTCCAGCGTGAGGAATAACTAGCTTGATTGACTCTCGACATTCAGAAGAATAGAAAACTAAACATAGAGGCCGCCACGATGCCCATTTCCCCCTGAACCTTGCATGAACGCACGATATGTAATCGTATGTGAGACAGTGAAAAGAACACATCGAGAAAACAGGAATTCAATAGCACCCATCCTCCAACCTCCAAGCACCCCAACGCCTAAGCCGCCGGCCATCGGCAAATCGAATCCAGGTGCACACTATTCGCGCCTTCTCCGGACTACGTAGATGCCATCTCTCTGCGTATTACCTCCCACACCTCGCGTGACTGCTGCCACTCCCGCCGGCCATCGCGCCGTCGACCACGCGCGTACGTGCCGCCCTATTGCTCTTGAGACGACCTCGCATCGAGCTTCTTAGCGCCTCGGCGCAACACCGTTCGTTGTACTCTTCCGACGTCTGATACTCAAGAGGCCTGGCGATCGAGCATGCCAGTAAACTGAGCGCGAAGGCTGCTTGAGGCGGAGGCTGGATCTCGGTCGCCGAGAGCGTGGTTATGACGCTGCTGTTGAAGCTGGGGTTGCGGCTCCTGATACGAAAACTGGTCGAGAGGCCGACTGATGCATCAATGTCCTCGGGCGGCTCGGGCCTAGAGTGCCTAAAACAAGTGCTTGCAAGACAGGTCAAGGCATCGACAGCATGCCACAGGCCCACGTGTTGTTCATACGGTGCCACACCTTGCAGCATCCAACGAGGCCATGCAATCCTGCCACAGTAAATGGGGACGGAGAGTCCTGTCCGCATCTCAGCTCATTGGAAGCGCCTTGTCGATCAACATGTGGAAGGCGGAGTGCGGCAATGTCGGACTAAATTTGCCAAAAGGAAATCTCCTGTTGGACTAGAGCGTGTGCGGTGCGATGATCATCTCCGGTCAGGCGTCTCTTGCCGAGTAAGCAGACGCGCTTCTGTACCCCGAGCGCAGACGAGATGTCCGGGGCTAACTGTGATCGCCTCGATGAACCTGGCGTGGACGTGCCGTGAACGTGGCTTGGTATGGACATGCAGGTCTGGTAGGCTGACGTCTCTTTCACACTCACGGCAATACCCGACACGTCCCCGCCATCGCGTTGACAATGACAGTTCAGGCGCTGCAGGATTTGGGCCTCAATGCCAATATGAACGTTGACCCATCCAAATTTAACGTCGACATTTGCGCCTCGCCACCCGTCTTCGCGGTGTTGACGACACGACGTCGTCGCGGCCCGCTTTGTTCAGCCGTGGCGGGGGCGGTGCGACGAGGACGTCTGCTTCGGAGCTTGCCTCGTGTTTGGGTACCGCAACTACGCCGGCGCCGTCGAATAGCGTTGAGGATATCGGCGTCGCTCTCGACGGGCGGGCCTTGTGGCGCCTCAACCAATCTCTCATTGGTTGCCGCGGGTGGCATATTCTCCTTCTCGCAGCCCTCAACATCCTCCTCAATTTCCGCGTCGCTCTCGATGTTCAGCTTGGACGTGCTAGCCTCGGGTAGGTTTGTCATCTCTTGCTCAGGCGTGTCCTCGTGGATCTTGAAGGGCGATGTGCTCCCACGCTTTATGAATGCAATGGTGCCAGCCACCGCCACTGCCAATGTAAATGGAGGGGTGTAAGGGAGACATAACGTTGATGAGACAGTACGCCGTCGCTTCCGCATGTCGCTAGTACGCCTAAAGCCGCATTTCGGAGATTGACGAGCTAGAGCGAGAGCCTCGGTCGTATTTACACCAGGGACTCTGACCAGAGAGAAAACCGGGACATTGTCGTCCGGGGACAGAAATCTGGCTGTGGTCCTGGGTCTCTTGCATGAAAAAGGTTCAACACCGGGTGCCTTCCGCTTCGCGCCGCGAGTGCAGGAAAAGAGAACAGCTATTGGCAACTAATGCGTCAGCGGTCTGATAGGGTCGCGAGAGCAAGGAGCACGTACAGGAGCTCAGCAGAGCGGGGGGAGGGTGAATGGGCATAGTCACGGGGATGTGTAGAGTATCAATAGTTGCTTGTACAATGGGGCTCCGAGCTTCGACACTTGGTGAAGGGTGAAGGACTTATTGCGGAAGAATCGGAAGAGAAGGCGGCTGTGGGAAGAAGACTCATTTTATCTTGCAGAAGAGAATCTGGTGGAATCGGCTGACAAAGGACAGCAGTCACCTTAAGGGCAAGACGCGCTGGCTGGTGGTCGGGCCATCTGTAACCTGGTTTCGGGATGCTTGCGTTGCAGCGCGCCGACAGGATGGAATATTTCGCGCAGTGAGGTCTCCGCCAGCGCGCAAGCAATCTCGTATAGGCAGAGTCGGGGTGGCCGTCCCGCAGAAATTGGTTGGTCCAGAGGCAGAGTTTGGTGGTGCGGACGTGTCGCAGGCCCGTGGTGGAGGCCAAGTGAGCGGGGAGAAGGCGGCTCACTAGCGGGGCCTCCTCCCGGACCTATCATTCACGGTAGCGTCACAATTCATACTACCTCGCTCACACTGTGCATTTCGTCACTGTCTAGCACCAACCCAGCCGCATTCCGCGCAGCGCAATGGGACCTCTAGCCAACTTAAAAGAGATGTACTTTCCTAGCCGAGATGAAAGACCTATAATAAAATTATGAAGAATAAGTATAGCTGCCAGCCTTGGCGTTAAACGGCAGGCTGAGAGGCCGCTCGACCCCCAGTCATATGTCGACGTCCTACCTAAGGTAGCTGCGCCCTCATGTGCTGAGCAGCGATATAAGCAAATGTCAATGCGGGACCCAAGGTCACGCCTGCTGCAAAGCAACTTTCCTCCATGACAGAGGCTGTTACGTTCCCCGCAGCATACAGTCCCGGAATCACCATGCCGTGTTCGTCGAGAACTCGGGCGTGTTCGTCCGTTACGAGACCACCTTTTGTCCCGGCATCTCCCGGCCAGACCTCGAGGGCGTAGAATGGCGGAACCTTGATGGGTCCCATGTTCGCATTGGGCTTGACGTTCTCGTCCCCGATGAACCGCTGATAGGCGTCATCTCCTTTTCTAAAGTCAGCATCTTCTCCGGTCTCACACATCTCGTTCCACCGCGTGACGGTCTCCCGCAGCGCGGTCGCGTCGACGTCAATTTGGCGCGCCAGCTCGTCCAAAGTGTTTCCCTCGAAGATGTCGCCTGCTTTGACGGCGGCAGTAGGCTTCAAGTACGGCCACAGACTCCCAAGCATATATCGCGATCGGTGGTTCCAGTCCAGGATTAGCCAAGACGGCACAGCCTCATGCTCGTACATCGAGTGGCCGATGTCCCCATAAGGCTGGGCTTCCGAGAAGCAGCGTCGCCCACGCCGGTCCACAACGATGCAATATGGCTTCGACATCTCGAAGAGTGCGCTCGTGACCCTCCCGGTCACGGGATCCGCCATGGTGGGTATGAACCATGCTTCTTTCATCATGGTAGTTTGGCCTCCGATCGCCATAGCGCGACGAAGTCCATCTCCTGAGTCCCCCCCGGGATGCGTCAGTGACCATTTTGTCTCTGACGGTTTCCGTAGGTACAAAGCGCGTAATTCCTCGTCACGGGCGAAACCGGCTGTGGCCAGGACCACTCCGCAACGTGGCTCCACCTCGATAAGCCCACGCGCAGTCTCGACTATAGCGCGGAGCTTGGCGCCTTCCTCCTTGCGGTTGGGTATGAGGCTGATCAGTTCTGCCTCTCTCTCTATCGTCAGCTTGCCTGTCTGCCTAGTGCATATGAAAAGCAACTGCGCTACGAGAGAGTAGCCCATGGAGACGGACCCAGGCCTCAGCAGCAACCTGACTTTGCTCTTGAGCAACATCCAGAGCACCTTAATTAAGTCGCGAGGCGAGCTCAAGGGTCTGGAGGCGATCCGCAGATCCTGGAAGTCGATCAGGGGGGTAGACGACGCAGGCTTGATGAGGTGCTCCCTCCATTGCCCTAGCGATGCCGCGTCGAAGATAGCTGGGTGAAGCGTACGACCACCTTCAGGTCTGGCTCCCGGTAGTGCTGGGTGGTAATCCGGATATATCGGTCTCTCGGTAGCCCACTTGAAGCCTAGATCAATCAAGAGGCGGATCATCTCTGGCCCGTTTCTCAGATATGCACGTCTCCTAGCCTGCGACATCTCACGGTCAAAACAGCCCGAGTCCCTGATGGCATTGTTCATGTATAATTCCCCGCAGCTGTCGCGAATTCCGTGGTCTTTGGAGATCGGGTTGTCTGGAACCCATACAATCCCTCCCGAGTAGCTTGTCGTGCCGCCGATCTTGTCTTGCTTCTCAATCAACAAAACCTCGAGTCCAAGAGAGGCAGCGGTTGCGGCGGCGGTAAGACCGGCTGCGCCACTACCTGCAACGAGGACGTCGACCACGCGCTCCATCATGTCCGTAGTGAAACGTAACTAAGCGTGGCCCTGCGGACTTCACGCGACGAGGAACATATAATGAGTGGAGACCTGGGCGCTAAGAGTAGTGATATGGAAGAATTTTGTTGCTTCTGACATCCCCCGTTGTGGTATGCTGTTGACGAATGTTTTGTACTGATCGGTTAACGCTCGATGTATATGTATTTATATACAGTTAGGGGTTCTCCTTACAATGACGAAAGTCTCGTATTGTACAGTATAAAGAAGCGAGTGCAAAGAAACCCTTGCTCACATGGCACTCAACGTAGAAGCCATTTCGAGTCATTTGGGTCGCATATGCCGTACGCCGAGAGCAAGTGCGGCCATAAATGGATGTTGCGGAAGCGGTTTAGTATTTGGTCGCAATTGTCCGTTCTACTTCCAATTCCGGCTCCTGACCGACATAACCTGTCGCCTATTCAATCTCCACGGCTTTGGGGGTAGTTCCTCCTTCGAGAAGCCGCTCGGAGCTAGATCATACTATCGTCACGGAACCAGTCAGTCACCGCCCCTTGGTTCTTAGAATTAACATGGTCATGATTGTGCAGTACATGGTCTATGCCAAATTATTTCCTAAATAGACATCCTAATATCTCCTTATGTTCTTGCTGTAGTACTATACTCCTTGTCTTTAGACGACATAATGTGCATTTCATTGAAAATATCTACGCGTATCGCTTCACTTTGCACCAATTATTGATATGAGCATGTATTCACATGCCGCTCCCAACACAAATGCAATTTTGGAAGCGAGGGATATTTCCGGGTTTGAATGAAGGCCAACCATCGGCGGGAAGCGTATCGAGAAAACGACAGTCATTAAGGATACTTTTCCTACCTGTACATGTGTGCTGTATGTAGAGAGCTCGGTATGCGTGGAGGGGACTAGAGTATCGCGGCATCCGGAGGTAGGATCGGCTTGTGAAAGGTAGGTCGTTTTAGACTTAGCCAATCATGTTACACGCTCGTGAGGCTCAATTGTTACCGCTTCGGGAAGGAAGCGCGGCCGTCATTTTTGGATCTGACGCCACAGGAGATCATCGA
>JANBVO010000125.1:0-14753 GCA_030052745.1 Pleurostoma richardsiae
CGGCAAGGTTATGCTCTGTGGGTTGATGTTGGCCTGAGGATGATGAGAAGTTGATAAGGCAGGCTGTGTCCGAGGACCCTCATCCGCGAGTTCTACACTTCGAGCGACCTGACCAAGCACTTCCGGCGGAGATATCTGGACCAGCTGTCTGCCGGTGTGAAGCCTGTGTGCCTTGTTTGCGAGCTCGTCCGTTCTAGCAAGATGCACCTGCAGACCCACGCCTTGCTGGTCCACGGCACATTGTCACGAGAAAAATAAGGGGGGTTTTCACAAGACCTCGTATCGAATAGTTACGAACCAAATACAAGACGTCTCATGGACCTAGGGTGACAAAATCTAATGAACTACACATATCCTCTCCACGCCCTCTCGGGTTTTGCTCTGAGGTCTCAAGCCGCCTGTCTAAGGCCTCTATTCATCCATTTGCTTCCAAGGCGTGCCAGGCCAGATTGCTCCAAGAAAGTCTCGACTAAGGCGGCTAGTTCTTCTTGATCTTCGAGAGACATCTCCCCATCCTTAAGCAAGCTCTACTCATCTTCCATCTGTCTAATCATTTTTCTAATTCCAGAATAATGTCATGTTTTCGCCATCTAGTCCGCATTTGCCCTCAAAACCACAACATAGTATGCGCCCGACAATTATGCCACCGTATCCTAAAGCCGATCGGTTGATTGTAGTCATGTAATACCTTATAACCAGAATCCTTTCTCCTCCTGCAATAGCGCAAGTATTTGTAAGTTATAAAAGTGAGCACTTAAGCTAACATTCTGAGACTTGGTCGATGAAATATGGCCGGCGCCGGGCCAACGCCGAAGGTTGTCACGAAAGCGTTGTTTTTACGACCAGCTTTCAGCATCAAGAGCCTTGCGACATTATAATGACCTCTCTGCTCGACCATCGGCAAATTGGAGTATGTTAGGGTCTACCGAGGCCTTCCAAATGTGGTGCTCTTATTCCAAGGGGCGCATATGTTACCTCTAATACTACGACGCGCGCTCCAATCTCGAAGGCAACCTACTTAAAAGCCCCGATCAGACCTAAGGCTTGGGATAGTGACTACCTGGAACATCACGGTGCTCAGTACTTGAACGTCTTGTTGAACTTCATCCCCGTCTCTCTTGTTACATGGCAGAATGTGGTTAGAGTATGACCGTATAGCTTCTGCGAGCCCTCCACTATGTCATGAGTGGACATCTCTACTCTCATCACTCGACCTACAGTATCAAGGCCTATTCCATTCCTCACGGGGCATTTCTTTTCGAATCTCCGACGTCGTTGTTACTATCTCCACTGCTGAACGGAGACGCGTCTCCTTTGAAGCTATCTGGTGTCCTCCTCTCGGATGGAGGGTAGTTTCCGTCCTAAAGTGATTGTTAATATCTGAGTGGTGGAAGAGCGGAGAAATACCGACGATCTCTCTGGCCGAAGGCCTGAAGTGAGGCGTTGACATGTACTCGTAGAACTTGCGGTACTTCGCGCAGAAGTAAAGATCAACACCGTAGGCCTTCTTAATTTTGTCGAGTCTGCTCATTATACGGCGTAAGCTTTTTTTGGACATCCTCTCTAGTTCTGTCTCGCTGCTGTCTCCTTCCTCCCTGCCTAGGCCTGAGTGCCATCTCGGGGTGGGTGGCGGGACACGGCAAACGGGGACTTAATGGCGTGAGGCTATCTGCTCAACATTTGTGTGCTGCAAGAGGCCATAATTAACAGCGGGAATCTTGTTCCAAGAGGAGGATACTGTACATGACATGTACTGTACGCGGCCGTGCCGACAACTGTTATTGGGACTATCAACGTATGCCGGAGCCGGCGTATCGCTGGGGTATAGTTGCCTACGATATGAATAACCTCCATACTCTTGAGAGCATCAAACAAAATCGCTTGTTGCTCGGGCTGGAACCTCGACGACTCGGCGGCAAAGAGCTTCTAGAACAATGTTTTGGGGCCACTACCGCTGCAGCCTTCAACACTTCGACATTCGTATACAACTGCAATGACGCAATTATCGACTCGCTGCCCTGCATGTACGAGCACGAGGAAAGGGTCAAAAGACTGTCTCGAAAGTAGCGGCTCGGTGTATGAGGGGAGAGTGGTGAGACTCGAACATGAGGAGCGGTGCGTGGCGGCCATTGAACTTGAAGATGGACGCATTAACACCATGGGCACCGATGTCATCCTGAGGTGGACTTTTCGCCTTCGAGATCAAGCTGGACGAGACCCAAATGGAGCTGTTTAAGCATAAGCCAGTGTTTTCTCACATTGGTCGAGGGCAGTGACACTCCATTAGCTCCCGATTGAAGCTGACCATGTTTCAGCCGAGTTTCTACCCCCAGTAGGGGAGCTTGGCAACGCGAAGAGCACTTGGATAGAGCTGTTTACCATCACGCCGATTCGTGATGTCTCTGGCAGCGTCGCCGCCCTATAAGCGCAAAACAAGGCGATCGCATGAGCACGCCAAGTGTTTTACGGCTCAACGAGGAGCTGAGGTGACAAGTATCCGTTTTTACTGGTAAGGGAAGGGCGAATAGCACATGGTGAGCGACATCTGCTGACGGACAAAGTGACGGCGTGACCGCCACACAAGCCACCACCCAAGCCCCTATTAAAGCAAAACACCCCACGGTTTCGAAAATTTGTACTTGGAATGCGGTGTTTCATACACGAGTGCAAAATACCTGCCAACAGGCGGGGCACATATTGCCCATCTTCTCACTATGTTGTCATACTAAGATGGAGGAAGAAGTATTTTCGGATTTTAATATTGGCGAAAAGGCTAGTTAAGGCAGCTAAGAAGGGGTTGGTAATTCAACAAGTCCGGAGGATCTTCAATAAACTGTTCCTGCTTGCTTTCCACTGCCAAGTGCAAGAATGTATGTCTCAATAGTCTTGTCGAGTGGCGCCTTGAGTGGACCATGACCCCCAAAGTAGAGCACTACCAGGAAACGAGTCAATTACGCGTGAGTCTGACGAGTTCGGTCTTCGAGTGTTGACTCGCCATGTTACGAGCACGAGCGGCATGCTAACACAATCATGTTGGAAATCACGTCGATGCACAGGACCTGCACCGCGAAAACAGCGCAGATCAAAGATACACCTCCCGACTCCTGAGGCGGCCAGCTTGACGGCGGCACGTCACCATGCCGACACCACTGCTTACAAATGCCCCACATATATGGCTATCACACGGTCACAGCGATGGTTGTTAGTTCTGTCATTCGTGTGAGGGGCTAGTAGGGGACCACGGGGGTTCCCTGCCCGTCCCCCAGTCTGCCCAGCAGTGGCCAGGGAGCTCAATCCCACCTGCCGCCCCTGCTGCCCACGGGAGGGGGCGTGGTTTGTGCGGAGTGCAGGACGCTGCCTTTCCGCACAAACAGCGCAATTGCCACCACCCAAGCAGAATGGCAGGGATGGAATGATACGTGTAGCACCCCTGAGTCCTCACAAGTCACATCGACATGTGCTTCCGCACAATCAGCGCTGGTTCGAACTCAGCTTGATAATGACCGGCCCACCAGGCATCTTGACACATTTCCATTCCCTTCGCTGAACAGTAATTGTTGGCAGTTGCACAAGAGACTTACTTCATCAATCCATCAGTTCGGCATTTGCTGTAACTGAGAAGCTGCGTCCTTCCTCAGCCGGTACATCGGTAGCTTTTTACCTGGCTCCTAACCTTGGCCCCGACTCTATCATACTTCAAGTGGACCGTTAGAACAACCTGTCGACGACTAAACCTCACCGTCACGACTTCTCTCGACATGCCAAGACGAGAAAGATCATCACCACCACAGTTCCGGGACACCACCTTCCTCGTCCCAGGCATCCACTGTCCCACCTGCGCCTCCTTCATCGAAGACTTCCTCTTCCGCCTCCGCCCGAGACCCATCTCAGTCGAGACCTCGATCGTCTCGCAGAGCGTCACTATCAAGCACGATCCGTCGTTGAGCACAAAGACGATATCCAAAGCGCTCGCCGAGGCAGGCTACGAAGTCGATACTGTCATCTCGGATCCTCTCATACCCAGCGGGCCATCACTTAACGGCTCCCGCGGTGGGGCCGACGATGACTTCCCATTCGCATGGCTCAACCGAGCCGTAGAGCGGTGGAACCGTAGCTCGAAGTCTGTCGACGAGGAGACGAAGAGAAGGCGGCACGTGGAGCATTGCGAGCAATGTCGCGCCCAGCAGCAGCGGGAAGCCGGGTCGGGTGGAGAGGATCGAACATCCGACGCCGAGCTGGTCGGCGGCAGCCCGTTTGTCGTTGTCGAATCCGCCTCGGAGCCGACCAAGGCGTTCCGGGCGTCCATCTCGATCACGGGGATGAGCTGCAGTTCCTGTGTCGGCAAGATCACAGCAGCCCTGGATCAGATGCCTTGGGTGAGGTCGGCCAATGTCGCCCTGCTCACCCAGAGTGCCACCGTGGAGTTCGAAGGAGGGCATAACGCTGAGGAGCTGGTCAAGATCATCGATGACGTCGGCTATGAGGCGAGCCTAGAACAAGTGGATGAGCTGCCGCCGGTCCAGCCAGGGGCTGGTCCCCGCGTCGTCACGGCAGACTTGTGGAGGGCCTCGTTCGCCGTGGGCGGTATGACCTGCAGCTCCTGTGTCGGTGCGATCACCAAGGCCCTCGATAGTCTCCCCTGGACAAAGAGCGTGGACGTCAACCTCATCACGAACAGCGCCACCGTCGTCCTGGAGGACAAGAGCCATCTAAACGAGATTGTCGAGGCTATCGAGGACGTGGGCTATACAGCCAAGCTGAGCGACGTTGTCAACCTAAATAAGGACGCGACGGCACGCGACGGGCGCAGAACCGTATCGATTGCCATCGACGGTATGTACTGCCAGCATTGCCCCGGTCGTGTCACGGAGGCCATGAACCGCTTCGGCGACCGCGTGACCATCGACAAGCCGGCGACCATGGCAGCACCTATCATGACGGTCTCATACACTCCACACTCGCCCGACTTCACTATCAGAGCCATCCTCTCGGCCATCTCGACAGCCGACCCGGCTTTCGACCCTACCATATACCACTCCCCTACGGTCGAGGAGCGCGCGGCACAGATGCACGCTCGCATCCGGCAGCGGATTTTCTACCGCGTCCTCCTCTCCCTCGTCGTCGCCATCCCGGCCTTCATCATCGGCATTGTCTTCATGACCTTTGTCCCGCCGAGCAACGCCGGCCGCCGGTACCTCATGGAGCGGATACACGGCGTCAGCCGCGCGCAGTGGGCGCTGTTCGCCATGGCGACGCCCGTGTACTTCTTCGCGGCCGACGTCTTCCACCGCCGCTCGATCAAGGAGCTGCACTCCCTGTGGAGGCGCGGCAGCCCCGTCCCCGTGCTCCGCCGCTTCTACCGCTTCGGGAGCATGGACTTGCTCATGTCCCTCGGCACGACGATCGCCTACTTCTCCTCCGTGGTCGAGCTGATCATCACCGCGACCATGCGCGACGCGGATGGGGTCGGGGACGCCACTTATTTCGACTCGGTCGTCTTCCTGACCCTGTTCCTCCTCGTCGGCCGCTTGATTGAAGCGTATAGCAAGGCGAAGACGGGAGAGGCTGTCACTATGTTGGGCAGGCTCCGACCGAAGGAGGCGCTCTTGGTCATTCCTGACGACGACGACGACCAGGACGGACGAGACCGCGTCCAGAGCGTCCCTATCGACAGGCTGGACTTCGGCGACGTGGTCAGGATCGTGTACGGCGGTTCCCCGCCCTGGGACGGCTTCCTCCTCGATGGAGGAGTGGGTGAGTTCGACGAGTCGAGTCTGACGGGCGAATCAAAGATTGTCAAGAAGACCGTCGGAGACCAAGTCTACTCAGGCACGGTCAACAAAGGAGGGCCGGTCCTGATACGGATCACCGGCGTCGCTGGGGATTCCATGTTGGATCAGATCATCAAGGTGGTGCGAGAGGGCCAGGCGCGCCGCGCGCCGATCGAGAGAGTGGCCGACATGCTTACGAGTTACTTCGTCCCCGTCGTCACCCTCATTGCCATCTCGACGTGGTTGATCTGGCTGTCTCTCGGGCTCTCGGGGTCCTTGCCCGAGGAATACCTCGACGTCGCCGTCGGCGGCTGGCCGTTCTGGTCCCTGCAGTTCGCCATTGCCGTCTTCATCATCGCCTGTCCCTGCGGGATCGGCCTCGCCGCTCCGACGGCGCTGTTCGTCGGTGGCGGTCTGGCTGCTAAGTACGGGATCCTGGTCAAGGGCGGGGGAGAGGCGTTCCAGGAAGCGAGCGGTCTCGACATAATCGTGTTCGACAAGACGGGCACGCTGACCCAGGGCGGCGAGCCCAAGATCACGGACCATCAATTCTTGGGATCCGACGGCGGCGGCTGGGAGGAGCAGACGATTCTTAATGGCTTGAGAGAGCTGGAAGGAAACAGTAGCCACCCGCTCGGCAGAGCCATCGTCGGCTTCTGCAAGTCCAGGAACGCGACGGGTGCCAAAGCCAGGCACATGGAAGAAATAGCAGGAAAGGGGATGAAGGGTTCGTTCGACGCCGAAACATTGCAGGCACACCCGACCGAAGTGCTGGTGGGGAACGAGGCCCTCATGGACGACCACGGCATCTCCTTCGGCAGCGCCGCGTCCGCCACTCTGGACTCGTGGAAGGGCCAGGCAAAGTCGGTCGTGCTCGTCGCGGGAAGGACTATACCACCGTCCGCCGGTGATTCGCCGTGGAGACCGCTCGCCATCTTCGCCGCGTCCGATCCTCTCCGGCCGGAATCCCGCCCCGTTGTCGAGGCCTTCCACAGTCAAGGCGTCGACGTGTGGATGATCTCGGGGGACAACCCGACGACCGCCTACGCCGTCGGCGCCATGGTCGGGATCCCGAAGGAGCACATCCTCGCCGGCGTGCTGCCGGAGCAGAAGGCCGACAAGATCGGGTACCTCCAGAAGAGCCAGGTGAAGTCCGGCTCGAAGCACTCCTTTCTCGGGCTGTCGGTCGGCCGACGTAACAACAACAACAAAAGACGGAGAGCGATCGTCGCCATGGTGGGCGACGGCGTCAACGACTCGCCCGCCCTGACGGTCGCGGACGTCGGCATCGCCATCGGCTCAGGGTCCGACGTCGCCATCTCCGCCGCCGAGTTCGTGCTCATCAGCCCGAGCCTGTCGACGCTGTTGACCCTGACTAGTCTCAGCCGCGCGGTGATCAGGCGCGTCAAGTTCAACTTCGGCTGGGCCCTGGTCTACAACCTCGTGGCCCTGCCCATCGCCGCGGGGGTCCTCTACCCCGTGAAGAGCAACGGCCACCACATCAGGCTCGATCCCGTGTGGGCGAGTCTGGCCATGGCTCTCAGCAGTGTGAGCGTCATCTGCAGCAGCCTTCTCCTGAGGAGTAGGCTCCCGCTCGTGGGTTTTAGGGAGAGCAAAACTTTAGCAGAAGACACGGAGGAGGAATAGAATCAGAGAGGGTTGATGGTCGGTGTTGGATATCAGGTCCTATGTAATGCAATTCGCGTCTCTTGTTTGATCTTAACTATAGCAAGTAAAATCATTTGTGAGAACCGCCCGCTCTCTTAGGTAGATAGTTACTCTCACAGTTCAATGCTTGTCATTTTGATATGACTTGTCGGGATATTGAGAAATTGAGCAACGAGAACATGATGGCCCTGCATAAGAACGTCATCACCGGTGGTAATGACTCCCTTTCCTAAAACCCCCCTCCTTAACACAAGCCTCTTCTACTCAACCATCTCGACCATGTACTTGTCTCGTGGATGCCACTCCACCTCATCGGAGAAGCCGGGCTGATCCTTAGCATGTACGGACATCTGTACGTCACATAACTCTGGTCGGGTCGCGGAAGACGTATCGCCGCGACAGAAAGAACCAGGGCAACAGCACCCAGGACCAGAGTCGCTCGTCGCTGCGGACGCATCGTATGCAGGTAGGGTAACGTTCGAAGCCGATGCCTTACAGGATACAAGGCGGATCGGGGATTGTAAGCTCATCCTATACTCCCGAGGTACGAAATCCTCGGGCTTGCTCATCAGAAGGATGATCTACCAAACTTTAGTGTTGCCGCTCAGAGCAAATCCCTTGCGGGGGAGGGGGTGGTGGGGGGTGGGGGCTATAGAGAGTCTCACCTTGATCCAGTGGCGCACGACAATGTCTTCAAACATTGTGTCCGGATGAAGCATATCCAACCTCTTATTGTTCTCCGCACAGGCTGGTACTTGGAGGGTAGCTTCTAGTTCCACGGGATCGACCTTCGTCGTGTCGTTAAAGTCGACGAGAACGGTATCTGGCAAATCCCTAGTAGCGCTACTGTTGTCCGAAGGGGCTGCCGTCCAAGTCAGAATCCAGACACACAATAATAAATCTTCAAAAGAAATCGAGGCGCATTGAGTTTCCTTACCTGATCGTTTTGCAAACACGCTGATCTTATTCCTTTCGACTTGCCGCCTAACCTTGCGGTCATGGGTCCAGTACTCGACATTTTCGGTCAAGACGACCTGGACGGAGAGACACCGCGACCGCGCTCGTGCGAGAGGGCTGAGCTTCAGGGAGACGAATATCCGCGAGCCTAGTTCGATGTATTTCCCTTGTATGGCCGCCTGGATGCGGAGGTGTTCTTTCCAGGATCCATTCAAGTAGATCGTTTCTTGCAGGCCTATGGAGTCTTCTTCTGGCGATTGAACCACGTTGATTGCTAGCTTTCCCGAAAGGCGAGACCATAGGAGAGTGTCGCGTTCAACGTTGACGTTCAAGCTGTACTCTACCTTTCCCCACTCGAGGTTGATAGACTCGGGGAACTGGCCACCCAGGACCAACTCGAAGTCATACGCATACTCTCCCGGGTCGAATAGGCGGTAGCCCGGAGTAGCGGGTTTGGACTTTGGACGCTTCGCCGGGCGGCCTATCCCATGACTTTCAAGGAAGCTAAATCGGTGTAACTGTAACGGCTGTCTCCCCCTGTCGCTGTCAACTTCCGAGGAAGACTCGTCGAGAGAAGGTAGTGGGCTTCCATCTTTAGTGAGCTGAGTGAAATCGCCGTCGGATACGGCATCTGGCCGTGAAGAAGATGCGTCGAAAACTGACCAGACGTGATCGATGATTGTATGGTCGTCGCGGAAACCCAGGTTCTGATGTGGGATGCCTTTTCGAACACAGTTTTCGTGTTAGTGAATTGCGCCTCGTCTTTTCGAAAGTTCCGGCCTCACCGTT
Organism: Pleurostoma richardsiae; assembly: GCA_030052745.1. Lineage (NCBI taxonomy): Eukaryota > Fungi > Ascomycota > Sordariomycetes > Calosphaeriales > Pleurostomataceae > Pleurostoma > Pleurostoma richardsiae. The sequence goes on from JANBVO010000125.1 coordinate 9,186, forward strand.
TGGCCACTCCGTCCTGGCTCGCCCCAAGAACTCCAACCATATCCTCTTGATCTTCTCGGCCCTGCTGATCCTCACGACAAGGGTTCCTCGAAGTATTGCCGGCGGCGTGCATTCTTTCTCGGTGGACGAGAGTCCCCTCAGATACAGAGTCCGTTCTGCCAGAATGACAGAGACGGAGATGGGATATGCGGACACGAGCTGGATCTCATTGAGGGCTAGCTGTTGGCGATCTCGACTACCGGCAGGCTGCATTTTGCGAAGTTAGATGGAGAGGTGCACCGTTGTTAACGAGAGCTTTGCTGGAACGAACTGGGACTCTGTTGGTTTGAAGACGGATATTCGTGGTTTGCTGGCACGTCCTCTCAAGTGGAAACGCCCTGCTGAATCTGATCATCGTGGCAACGCATCGAGATGGGTGGGCGGCGTGGGTGTCGTCTGGCTTACGTCTGCCGGCACCCACTGGTCCAGCCTGGCTCTAGGATCAGACCACTGTCACCACCCCAAGGCATGACTCGTGGCTTAGCCCGGCCTTTCAACGCCAGTGGTCAAGTGGTGCGGCGGTGCAGCCGTCTCCGTCTTCGCCACGACTAAAGTATATTGGATATGGTTTCTCCTTCTTTTGGCGAACCCCGGGAGAGGGCACTCTGTCACTTGGGCAAGGTACCCCATACCAGCCGTAGCGCGTCCACTACCAAGCAGCCAGACCCACCTACCTGCCAGCTGTCGCTTCCCCTTCCAGGGCCGCGTCTCCCTTTTGCAACCATGCATTGATTCTTTCCGTTGAGATACAACCCCTTCCCGGCCCTGGGTGTCGACGCTACATCCATTTGAGTACATGTCCGTCATTCGAAGCCGTTGCTGTTTATCGGCAGTGTCTCTAATTCCTCTTATCCGACATGAAAACAGCAGCTCTTCGGACTGTTGGAGACGACGAATCGTGCTGTTTTCGAAAAGTAGTAAATCATCCAGGGTATTTCCAGATACACGCAACAACAACTGGCGCAGATCCTTCCCCATGATGAATCCTGGTATTTCCTCTCGCATGGTATCGTGTGTACCTAAACACAGCTCCCAAGTCTCACCCATGCGACCTTCGCCCAACGAAACATCTTCCGGTCCCGGATCGCCCTGCCCGTCTGTAATGACTATCGACCGGCATAGTGGGCAGTCTACGTGCTGATTCTGGAACCAAGAGTCGCTGCATCTCGAATGAAACACGTGTTTACATCTCAATCGCCGGACATCACTCTGATCCACGAGGACTTCGAGGCTGGTTGCACTATACGCTGATGTCAGTGTTCGTAAACGAAAATCCCATGACTTTATCCTGGAACCTTACCAGACTTCAGCGGAGCTGGACTGGGCTGAGGCCCAAGTTGCCTGCCTCTTCAGCCCTTCACTTCTTTGTATATTATTACTATGTGTATGAAAATTACGGAGTCAGAAGGAATCACGCACAAGATGAGAAGTTTGGAGACTACAATGAAGACGCCGTCAGGGTTATTTCTAACCCTAACCCTAAATGGCACGATGGAATGTACAAGGTCGACGCGTTCGGCTTTGTCGAATTGACGGCTGGAATGGAGTGTATGAATTGGTATTGATGTCCTCGTCGTATTCTCGCCGCGTCTAATGGACATACTGAGAGTGGTAATGGCCTCCACTAATGCTCAATGAAATTATGATAGATAGTGAGTCTCTGGCGGGAACATAGCACAGCAAGCTGCGCCACATGATACATCATGAACTGATGAAAGATCATGACGGTCCGCGAATATCGAAGGTTTCTGCCACTCCCGGGCAATCGTATGATAAGAAAACACAGGTGCTTGCAGTCGGTCTGTGCAAGCAAGGGCTGCTCGTCTGATGCGATGTTCTCGCCCACAATAGATGTTTGTGCGGGACTTGTGCGTTTGCCTGAGCCAATAGGAATGATGCGCCATTTGTGCGGTAGAACAGACTGTGGGAGAATCTCTCTTGCTCATCAGCCTCCACCTGTCGCCTGGTGAATGGCCGCTGTACATTCTCCTAGCCCCTTGATCTCTGTGCACTTGGAATTCGCTACCTGACGGCTGGTCCGAGAAACAGTGGTGTTGCTGCGCACAGCGCCACTAGGAGGAGGAAGAACATGATCTCAGCTATGTCATGCATCTCAACGATTTCAGGGGAAAAGAGTAGTATGCTAAGAATTGTTCTGAGCATCCAAGGTCGTCCCCCACACGATCGCCCGAATTCCATCCTGCGTAAAATTATGTACCTACTGGAAGTCCTACGACGGACCTTCAAGGCCTCCTCGCCAACCCCAGACTCATGCCAACTTCCACGTTCACAGCAACAGCCTGCTCGCTTGCTCTGATCAGATCGTGGTCAAACCGTATACGACCCGCCTCGAAGACGACGAGAATGCTAGATCCGCCAAATTCGAACCAACCAATCTCCTCTCCCTTGTCAACGCTGCTTCCTTCCTTACAGAACTTCTCGTGGAATCTCATCAATAGTTAGCCATGGCGCAATAAAGTTTGACATGTGCACAGGAAAGACAAACTTGATGGACCCAACACCTGTTGCCCCGACCGCAACGAATAATACCTCTCCAAATTCCGGGCTCGAGATGCAGACACAAGATCTCGCGTTCTTGCTCACGATATCCACGCCCGATCTTAGTGCTACCGGGTCGACGTTGTAGTACTCCCCCGGTATGTGCTTCCACCAGGCCACGACGCCAGCCACCGGCGAGTGATAGCGGTGGTAGTCTTGCACGCACAGCCGGAAGCTCGCGACAGCTCCCTCCGCCCACTTCTCCGCCAAGGTGGACTCCATGATGAGATTGGCTATCGTGAAATGTTTGCCCTTGATCCAGATACTGTGGGAGATGGCGACGGTATCGTAGACGACCACGCGCGAGTCGGCGACTGTGACTGCCATGCTCTATTCCCTCAAGATTAACCAGAGAGCCAATGAGAAAAAGAGGTGAATTCTTACCGGATCGTCAGGAGCACAGATATGCCTCGTCCCTGGTTTGTGCTTTCGTACGAAGAAGTCTTCAAATGTCTTGTTTTGCCATTAGCCCAGCCTCGCCGCGGTAACTAGTCATGAGGGCTACACACCGGGTAGGCTTCGATATTTGCAGGTTCGAATTCATCCATATCGATGTGGTAGAAATCGACAAAGCTGCGGATCTTCGCAGCGGAGAGTGGCGTCCGTTCGGTGATACCTGCAAAGACTGTCAGGATTGCACCAACTTTGACAGAGAGGCGAGAACCTCACCGAAATCTAGGGTCTTCCTGCGTAACCGTGAACGTCTAGCTTCCGTATTATTGACTGGGCCCACGCAATATGTAGTTAATAAGCATCCCACAAAGTACTCGAATCCAGACATGCTTAGGGGTTCTGTCACTCACTCCATTCCGTCAGAGGGTTGAATAGCAGCAAGAGCTTTATTTTCCACCAAAGGGGCTGCTGTTCGTGCAACAACCGACCCGTCTGTTCACCCGTGTCAGCTCAAGTAACTCTCGAGTCCATCACAGGTCAACTGACCTTTCGATCTAGCATGCGCCAGCCTACTTCCCTGTTTTGTACCTATGACATTTCTCAGCGTCAGAATTGGATGAAGGCATCGCTCTCTGTCTCTCTCTCTCTCTCTCTTTCTCTCTCTCTCTCTCTCTCTCCGGAGCAAGGGATCAAAGTCTCACCAGTTTACATATTCCCATCAAATAGTCCAGGAATCGGTGGATAAGGCCGAAAAGACTGACACTTGCAATCATGTTCGACTGCTAGGTTGGGCTCGCTGCTGGTGCGAGTAGGGAGAAAATGCGGTAGTGGACGAACGAGGATTCCGAAGCATCGAAAATCTGGGACTCGGGGAAAAAGACACACTGCGCCACAGAATCCTCTTATGTCTCTCGAGGTCATCGCGCAAACTGAATCTCTTCATGTCGCCGAAATCGCCGAGCCCACAAGTCAGGATTCGGCGCAGCGCCGCAGAAATGCCGCAACCGCCATCTCCGGTACCTCTTGGCTCGATATCATCGGCACTCCGTCCGTGCCGCCCCCCCACCCCGCGCCCCCCCATTAGGATATCCTTGGTTGGGGCTTTACAGCCGGCAGAAGACTTTGACGCATTACGTGGCCTCCTCGGTACTGTACCACACAAGGTGTTTGCCCTGAGGGTCGTGGAAACGCTAAGGGCGTGTTAAGGTGTGGCCTCGTGGTCTCGCCTGCTCTTTTCCACGTGTTGATCGACCTAAGCCCCACTGCTTGGTCGCGTCGAAGCTAAAAGTGTCATTTCGGCGAAGATGGACTGATGTCGCGGGTGGCCTACGTGTAAGTGACTCGGATGCGGTCTTCTCGCCAGCCAAGGCTGGTCTTTCATTTATGGACTACACCAGCGACTTGTGGAATCTGTTCCAGCTGCAAGAGACAGGCTGGGAAACTCACGTTTCCGGAAATGAGAGGGTCGAGAAGATAAGGGTTTGCCCTGGAGAGCAATGTATACCCGTGACATGGAGCCATTATGGTACATGTAAAATCAACCTGCCAGTTTGTGCAAGAGCAATGCGAAGAAAGAATTTGAAGGAAATCCCTGATGTCATGTGTCCAACGCCAATGTTAACAGCAGCCGTGCCGCCCCCCGCCGGACCCCATGCCTCCCTGTTGTCCCCCGGGATAGGGACCGTAACCACCGTTCATGCCATATCCGCTGCGATCGTCATAGCGATCCGGATACTGGGGATATCCTGCTACACTTTGTGAACCAGGTACTGACCTAAGGGGCTTATACTAACGTACTGGAATTCGTCAGATCGGTGCTTAGAAGCAGACAAAAGCTGAATCCTTACCCTGCTGAGTATGGTTGGCCATAGCCAGGTCCTTGTAGGTTCGCCGGATACTGGTCCGCGTAACCTTGAGCGTATTTCGGTCTGTGGGCAGTGTCAGTAAGACAGGGATTGTCGGTGATGAGAGTAATTCTTGCCTCAGGAGCTTGTCGGCAATCTTGGCCAGAATGTTTCCCATGATTGTGGGAATCGAATTGAGATGGAGATGGAGATGCAGGGAATCAAGTTAATCAACTCTGCTTGGAGAGGCAAACTTGCAAGTAAATTGTGACATGAAGTTGAACGAAGAGAAGGTGTTTATATGGATACACGCTACATTTTGCATGATCAAGTGACAGCCTCTGGAAGGTCAGTATCAAGACACCACAGGTGGAGAAATGGGGGAGGGCGCAGACGAGCGGAATTAGCTGTTCGTCATGATCATCAGCCAACAGCCTACACAACTTGCTACTGTCATCTTCATTGCTGCGCCGAGTTCAAGAACGGAGGGACAAGAATCGCAGCATTTCCCTTGATACGGTGGCTGAGCAGAGTCCGAGAGTCCTCCTCGTCACCGGACGGGGTCTACAACAGCACAAATGGCGCAACGGGCGGCCTCGGACCTCATTCGGTCATTGTCGCTCGTTTTACTCTCTTTGAAGAGGCCTACCATAACACATGACCATCCAAATTAGTCAACATCCCTTTGGTGAATGCCTATGAAAGGTCATTTTACCACCAACCCCCCCCCCCC
>JANBVO010000126.1:0-13333 GCA_030052745.1 Pleurostoma richardsiae
AGAAGCAGCCATGGAATTCTTCGTCAGCAATCACTTCAGTTATAGCTATCGCAGAACGAGGTCATATTCTACAGTACCGTAACGCCATAATTATACAATTTCCGGGAATCACCAGTGAAACTGGTAGCTCATCGATTACCACACGCAGTAGCAGACATAGGCGTCAGACACTTGCAAGGTATCTTGTAGGTGGCTGAGCTAATAGCTTCGACCGCGACGAATGGTCATGTTTCTTGACATCCTGCGGACCGAACTGCTGCCGGCTGAGGAGGTGGGCTGCTAAGATGGGACAGTGATCAATGTACGTCAGGGCCACCGGTTCTGCGAGCAGGGCAGCTGGAGAGTGCTTTCTCACCTTTCCATATTTGTGCCACAACAAGGCACTGGGCAGATCCCGTCCACGGGGCGCAGGGCATCCTGGTATGCAACCCGGCGGTCTCCCGTGCGCAGAGCAATGAGATCTTTCATCACAGAGATTCCTTCGGGGCTCCGCAGCGGGACTCTGAAGGATAAAGTGCGCGCAAGGCGGTCGCGTTCGGGCATCATGTGGCGAACGCGGTCAAAGTGAGTCCTGCGCCAGTCGCTCTGACGATGTGCCTCACGTTCGGCTTTGGGTATTCGCTTTTGGCTCTGACGAAACTTTTCCCCCCCCTCACGCTGGAGTTTCGCTCGACTCTTGTAGGCCTTAGCTCGTCTGTCCTTAAGCTGACCGAGGGTCTCTTGGTCCGTCGTCGTCTTGATCTGGAGTGTAAGGGCTTCGATCTGCCTGGTCAGGGCGATATATTCTTCTCGGCTCTCCAGTTCTTCTTTCAACCTGGACGGAAGGGACTGCTGAAGGTCTGGGTTTCTCTTCATTGTCGCTGTACGAAAGTCTCCCGTGAGGTCATTTCGAGGTTGCATTCCGAGATAGCATGCTGCACCGTCAATGGTGGTCAGATCGTGCAGATAATGGCCCTGAAGCGTCCTTATGTTCCTCTGCGCGGCGAACTTCATCACCTGTCCGATCGAAGCACCACTGTCTGATTTGAAGCCGTCAGCTGTGCCACAAGATATTGGGATTGGAAGGCGCTTTACCGTCCACGTTGATGAGGATCTCGCGGCGTATGGCGTGGATGGCTAATCCGTCGACGAAGCCAGCTCGTCTCGCCCAATGGGAAACCTGGTTACCCCAGGCTTTGTCATTCCGAGCCTTAGCCTTGGGACCGCTCTCGGACCATTCCGGAAAGACGAGCTTCTCGAGCATGTCGTCTGCCCACTCCAGAAAGCAGTAGCTGTCTCCTTCGTCCGGCATGACATCCAGGACATCCTCAATAGTCTTGTAGTCGCGAAGCGCCCCGGCCGAGATGATGTTGACAAGCCAGTGCAGTATGAGCTGTGAGAAGAGCGGCGGTGGCAGTCCGTCTGGGCCCTTGAGCATCTCGGCCAGCGGGTGCTCTGGTCTGCACATCTCGTGAGCTTCATGTGGAGGGGGTACGTAGGCCCGGCAACTTACTGTTTGTAATCCAGCCCCTTGCAAATCTTCCTCTTGAAGTCCATTTTGATCTCTGGGTCCCCGTCTTTCCATCCAACAAGATAGATGAGGTCCTAAGGTGGGTCAGCTCGGGAGCTGTTTCTCCAGCTGCTCCAGCACTCACCTGGTACTTCGCTCCACACACCTCCTGGAGTCTCGCAGAGGTGAAGCAATGGTTGTTGAGAAGGTTGTTTGCTCCACGCGACTGCCCTCGTGCTTATAATCATGAGGGTCACTGGCGCAATGATGCAGCTGCAGAGTGACGCAGCTTTCAATCGTGAAGAAAGTGGGCGTCTTCCTCTCCCTGGACAGTCCGATCTTGTCGGCCAGCTCGCCCTCGATGTACTTTCGCTCATCAGTAGCTGAACTGCTCAGGAGCGCCTCGATGTCGGCGGCAGCCTTAGTCACCACTTACCGGTGCCATTGATTCTTTGACCTCCTGGGAGATATCGATGTGCATCTGTCGTTCCCACATGTTGTAGAATTGCCGCATTTTGTTTCTGACACTCCATGTCGTTACCCTCTTCTTCCTCTCTTTCGTCTTCTTGCCATTACCAAGCTTAGCTTCAAGCCTGGCTTCAAGTCTGGCTTTGATCGCGCGGCCGATAACCTCGGCAAAGTGCTTCATGACCCTCATGTCTCGCGAATCGCGCCCAGGAAATCTGACCAAGTACCTAACGGGAGTTAGCTGCTGTTCACATCTGGTGGGCGGCATACATACGCATCCCATATCTCCATCTCTCGAGCGTAGGCCTTCTTGCTGTTTAGCCTGAGGTTTCTCCGGACCGAATGAGGGTCGATGTCGGACAGGTCCATCGAGAAGCCGTCAAGAATTGCTGCCTCGACCACTCCGCGCCCGTACATGGACAGCTTCGCACTGCTCTCCGCCTGAACGTCCATGTCGGAAGCAAAGAGCGCGGGCAGAAATGAGAAGACTGGTAGAGCATTGAATGCAAAGGTCTGTGTGGTGGCCACAAATGGTGAGGATGAGTGCGTGAGAGGTGAGAGGATAGCGACCAACGCATGCGGGTGGGAACTATTTTTATAGACTCAGAGAAGCAGAGGGAAAATGAGCGCAATTTCTGCGGCGCAGGGTTTTGGCCGTCTTGTGGGATGCTGCCATCTTGACCGAGGGCAAGGGGAGGTGGGGGAAGGAGGTGCTGTTTTGCGGTCACCTCGTGTACCGGGGGGCATTTCAGGACTCCCCGGCTAGGGGTTGAGGGGATTCGGACAATGCTGCGGTACAGCAGGGGTTAGGTGACTGACACGCGGCACCAGGGTGATTAGCGCCAGAGCAAGCCTGAGCAAAAGCGGCGACACCGCACGTGCCCTCCGCGGGTGTAAGTCGTCCAGATTGCCGTGTCCTAACCATTTGGGAGCGCACCTAGCCTCTCCAAATCTCTCTTCTATCATCGCGCTCTCCCCCATCACTCCTCATCGCTCCTCACTTGTAGGATGCTTTCCAACTTTCTACTTCAATATCGTCTTTGTGCCATACTGCTGGGGAAAGGCATGTTTCGAGCCTCTCGGCTCGGACCCTGGTACTCACCTGTCGTGGACCGAGTTCCAAATTAGTATTGGTGGCTGCTTTGTTTCTCAAGCCCCCATCGCTTGAAAAGCAAACTCGATGCCTTCTGCTCTTCTCTCCACCCTTTGTCCTTACTCCTGATATCCAGTATCGCTCGCCCGGCAATCGGATAAATTTGTGTGCCGCAAGCCCGAGGCGCTATTGCTGGCTGACTAACTAGCAAGGTGGCTGAGTGCATGGCTAGAAATACTGCCAAGCCAACGAGACGCGACCTCTTGGAGTCTCATGCAGCCGACTCTTCTGAAAAACATCACATCCGTCATGACACTTCAACCGCAACCGGAACCTATTGAAAGCACTCCTATTGGGAACAGCCTTGATGCTTTTCGCTCTTCGTTCAATTCGACCTGTGAAGACAGGAGCATATCCTACACTCCAGACGCGCTTGGTCAGCTTGGACAAGATGGTAGGACTCGCCGGCTTTTATGGGAGGCATTTAGCTTACCGTGATGCAGATGTCTAAAATCTAGCTCTCGATCTCGTCTCGGCACTGCAAGGCCTTCGGGCCTCTCGACTACTCCCCTCACGTGGTGGAGGTAAGAATCTCTTCAGCGACCTATCGAAACTCAACGCTGCCATTAACTCCGATGATTTCGACTTCGACCGTATCCGACCTCTCCTCATTGCCGCCCTCACCAACAAACCGGACAGCGAGATCTGGGAACAGGTCTATGCTGCTGTTACCGAACCAACTCCACCCCCTCGAGCGATAGCTTCTTCTCTCCAACAAACTCCATGGCTTCGCAACACAAGCAGTTTCGCGAACTCGTCCGAACATCGCAAGTACGTCGACGATGTGCTTAAGGAGGAGCTCGGCCCTATGTACGTCGGACTCCGCGATTTCCACCGGGTGTACTTCGGAGGTATAGCAGGGCTTGAGACGGCGTCCGAGGCATTTTTTAAACAGTGCTTACAAGGCAACGAGCCCCTATTTGACGATGGCTGGCGGGGCTGGCCGAAAGATGCGAAGCAGGATGATGTCCTCAGTTGGTTTGTAGGGTTCTGTGAAGAGCTAGCATCATTTACAGACAGCTACAAGTCGTGTCCGATTCGCCAACGAAGACCACTCACACAGCCCAATGAGTCAATCGACGGTTCTATCGCAAAGCGCAAAATGGATATCGGCTTTGTCAACAACCCGCGAGCGAAGGACTCCGGTTGCCACTGGTCAGAGATCCTCGTACCAGGAGAGCTGAAGAGCAACCGGTCGGCCGACAGAGCTTCGGAGGCGTGGCTCGACTTGGGCAGATACGCGAGAGAAGTACTTGCCGCGCAAGACACGCGACGCTTCGTCTTGGGCTTCGCCATATGCGAATCTCTCATGAGGATATGGGAGTTTGACCGTCTGGGAGGAATTGCTTCCGACCAGTTCGACATCAACGACAACGGTCTGCGATTTGTGTCCACAATTCTCGGGTTTCTCTGGATGAGTGAGGAGCAGCTTGGCTTCGATCCTACAATCATTACGAACGGCGACCAACGATACATTGAGATTGAGAGGCACGGCGTTCAGGAAAAGCTCATCATCGATGAAGTAATGAGACGCGCGCCCTGCATCGCCGGTCGGGCAACGACTTGCTGGCGAGCGCACCGCGAGGGGGATGGGCAAACACCACTCGTCATCAAGGACTCTTGGCAGTACACAGAACGCGATGAAGAAGGAGAACTACTCCGTGAGGCGACCAATGAAGATGTCATCAACGTGGCGCGATATTATCACCACGAGACTGTTGAGGTTGGCGGTACAGAGGACGATATCAGAGATAATGTGCGAGGAAGCCTGGACATCATGACGGCAGATAACTATAGAGCCGGACGCTCTACGCTGTCACAAGACACAAGTGCAGCTAGTACGCCACGAAAAGGCCGCAGCACGGCGGGCTTGAAGCGATCGTCGAGCCAGACAGATGCATCTCTGCCCTCAAGCAAGCGATCTAGCTCCGCCTCTCCCACAAAGGCAGCTGGTTCTTTGCCCAATCGAGTGCATCGGCGTGTCGTGCCCCGCGATTTTGGGGAGCCGATCTACAAGGCGAGCTCTCGGGAAGCTCTGCTCCGTGGGCTCGAGGGTTGCATAGAGGGACACCAGTCTCTGCATAAGGCCGGCTTCCTTCACAGAGACATCTCGATCAACAATCTGATGATCAACGAAGATGAGAACAATCCATCCTGGCCCCTTTTCTTGATTGACTTCGACCTTGCCATCAAAGAACAGCGGGCCGGTGTTTCGGGAGCGAAGGGAAAGACGGGAACCAGGGCATTCATGGCTATCGGGGCACTTCTCGGCGAGCAACACTCTTTCATGCACGATCTTGAATCATTCTTCTGGGTGCTGTTCTGGATATGTGTCCACTACGAAGGGCCAGGCCAGGGAAGAGTCGTTCCCAGGTTCGATAAGTGGAATTCGGTGGATACGGAGGAATTAGCACGACTTAAGAAGGGAGAGATAGACCATGAAGGGGACTTCCTCAGAACAGCGGTAGATAGAAGGGAGCGTCCACCAAGAATTCCGTAATAAACGCACTTGGGAACGCACGTTTGATGAACAAGCATAGCGATGTTGACATTTGCCATGTTGAGTTTGGAGCGTTCCGCACGGAACTGCACAATGTCTGCCTGGTCCGGACCAGCAATGACCGTATAGCTCCACATGCCCTGCACAGGCACTGGGTTTACTGGTCCGCCCACAAGAGAGGCTGCCTTGGCATCGCATTCAGCCCTCGTAGCCGTAGTTTGGTCGAAGAACTGCTGGATGCAGCTCTCAATCGAATAGACCGCTGTGCCCATAGTGGAACTGTCTTAGGCTTATAGAGAAGTGGATGGAAAATGGTCTTTCACAAAGGCAGCCCGAAGTAGAAGCATGACAAATAGGATACCGGGCCTTTACTTTGCCTTATGCCTGTTGGACATCTGCGTCGAAGGTGGTCTTGTCGGGGTGCTCCCTAACACACACACACACACACACACACACACACACACACACACACAATTTATTACGCCCGGCGGCTGAGCCGAAAGGGCAACTATTACTGACTACTAATACATTTCCAAAAGATGGGCCATTACCTCCTTCGAGCCCATGCGAATTCCGTTTCTCGCTTGTGTCATCACGTCTGTCTTGTCTCTACGGGTGCTCGTGGTTAGTCATGTTGGTTGGCTAGCTTGAAGGCTTTTCTCCAAGTGTTCAGCGTCCTATCCTCGGCGGCTGAAGCGGTGCCTACTGTCTATGGCACGAGGTCTTTTGGTGTAGAGTCGTCATCAGGAGTTGTAGTGATTAGTGATGATGATGAGGAAGTACACTGGAAGGTGAAATGGGTGTTGTAAATTTTGGAGTTAACTTTTTCAGTGATTGCGGGGTAGGCCTGTGGCTTGTGTGACACTGCGGGGATTGCCCTGTAGCGGGGTTGTACGGAGAGAGCAAGGCCCAACAAAAGCGAATCTAGCTATATAGCCCCCGTTGTGAGTTTCGCCCAATGTTTCTGTCACCTTGCCGCCGGTTGCCGCTGTTTTACATCGCCTCCAGTCGACGCTTTCCTAGGTCACAACGTCTGTCCGTACTCCACAGTCATTTCGCTCACGACTAAGAGTTCGTTGGTAAGAGGCATCTTCCGATGCTAACAAGAGAGAGGCTTTGGAGACTAGATAAGGTTGGCGAGTTTAGCCCTACGGCTTTGGATCGCGGCTGGCATAGGTGATTGGCTGATATCTCCAAAACTTGATGCCCAATACGGGCAGCCGTTGGGCACCAACAGAAAGCAATGTAAGACAGACCAAGCGCGTACATATGCACTGCTCACGGACCCGTGGAGAGAAACCCCTTCAAGCTTGAAGTCCTGTTGCATCGCGTAAGTCGTTCACGCCTTACAGCTTCAGCACGATGGCATCCGTTCTTACGGCCGAAATCACTCGCCGAGATCTCGAAGACCTCCCCACACAACCGTCATATGTAGCGTCCATCACGGATGTCAGGCACCTATCGTCCTATAATTGGATTGAGGCGCCCACGCCTACTATCGCTGTCCCGGGCAGTCCAGCTCTGTGGTCCGCTCCAGGAGGACCTCGACAGCTGAAGAAGGACTTCGGCCTTGTCTACATCGCTCAAAACGCAGCTCGCCATCCGGACAGTCCCCTCGAACCTCTATTTCGTGCATTGCACATTATGAATCCTTCGTTCGACCTCAACTCAGTAGATGTTGTGACCGACCGGAACAACATCCGCAAGCTTCTCTCGTTCGTGAACCCAGGCTTGAGCAGCAACGGACTTGAACCATTCACCATCGGCATCGAGGTCATCAAAAACACTGCAATATTCTGTCGAGAGGAAACCAAGACCCACGAGTTCATTGGACCTTATGAATTCAAGGGTTTCGGCCACGAATTCGAAAAGGCATACACCAAAAGCAGGGTCAGTGGCGACACTGGACATCACAGAATTATTGCGTACCGCTTCGGAGATTTGAACTTCATTGTCCGTCATGTAACCGACGGATACGTGGCCCCAACCATGCAGGCTTCCAGTAGCAATGAGCCAGAACATGACGGTCTCTCTGGCATGTTCGCGTCTTTATCTCTATCCCCGAACGCCGGGGTTTCTACCGCTACCCCTGCCGGATCTAAGTTGAGAATTCGCAAAGAGGGCCAGGTGGTACCACTCCAATCAACCCTTGAAGTCAAAACCCGGGTTGTCCATAAGCGTCTTGAGATCCGAGACGTCGCACCGCAGCTCTGGGTGTCTCAGACTCCCAAGCTCGTGCGCGCCTACCACCGTAACGGTACGTTTCAAGAGCCGGAGGTGGAAGATGTTGCGGGCGCCATCAAGAGGTGGGAGCAAGACAAACGCGGGGATTTGAGGAAATTGGCCGCACTGATCAACAAGATTCTTAGTGTGGCGAAGGAACTCGGTGGAAGTACGGTCATGAAATATGATACGATGGGAGACAAATTGGTAGTTTCCAAGGTCGCTGGGAAGAAGATGTTACCAGACGACCTGTATTCCAAGTGGGACGATGCGTTAGTTGAGACGGCGGTGAGTAGAAAGCCTCGGGGTCCCTGAAACTTCGCTAACAAAGTACAGGCGATACCTGGAGAGTCATCAACAACTGCTGTCAGAGTCGCAGACACTGAACCCCTCGCTGGCGCCAGCGCAGCGCCCATCGCCGGAGCATCGACTGGACTTGGCGGCTCTCCGGACCAGAGCACAGCGGAATCATCAAAGAAACTCGCCGACGTTCCCTTCTTCGACGTCATTACCTACAGCATAGAGCACGGATTCCGCCATATCTTTCGTCGCATGCCATGCCAACTGGCCGACTATCGTGTCTTGTGCAATTCCCTCAACACCCTTGCTGTCGATGTCGTCAGGCAGCAAAACCTCAAAGACGTCGTGAGGGAATTGAAGACGGGCGATGATGATTACGATCCGTTTGAACGGAGGACAATTAAGGGCTCAAAAGCAGGCGCCCGAAATGCGGCATTCATGATGCTCTATCTCTTTCTCGTCGGCGAGTCCGTATCACCCGCTCGAGATGGTGCAGTGGCATACAATGCGGTGCTCTACGTTGTATCCCACCGTCGAAAATTCAAATACAGGACCCGTAAGATGGTTCGAGATGCCTTTGAAGCGAGGTTTGTTGTGACATACAAACAGCGCATGGGCTTAGACAAGTGGCCGATCACCGACTCACAACAGGACGGAGGGCAAGACACCGAGGAAACGACCGAAGAGGAGGCAGACGACTACTTATGGGACTCTGACTGGTCTTGAGCCGGATACTAGGATCATGGCAACTCAGGAGTCTCGGCTATGATGGCGAGTGTATAAGTCATAGAAGCTCGTGAGATCGGTCCCTGACAGACTTCTTGCTTAGGAGTCTCAAACCCTAGTAGATCCGGCAAATCGCCAAGATCCCTTTGAAAAGAAAAATCGCACCAAAGCCTGTCTGTTGTCTATCTTCCGCGTTCAAACTTCAGCTGTTGCGTTTCGATATTGTGCTGCGCCGGCGGCGGGCACCAAACACCTGGCGGCTGAAAGCTATTTTAGGCCGTTCTGGCTCTGTTAGGGATTTCCCCTTGGGTTTTGCCCACGAGGTTCGATATTCAGCTGATCGGCTTAAGTGATTCGATGTTTTGGGAGGAGGATCACAACACATGCTTCCTAAAGGTACCGCATCAGTAAATCGGTGCTTATGCAGGTCAGGTAGAGCAACTAATTTCTTGATGTCCGTATGTTCATGCATCATTTCGGGTCGTACCGTCAATTACGTCAGAAAGACATCCAGTAATTGCTAGTCCACCTCGGGGCTGCGGCGTCGAGCCAGGCTGCCCTTTTGGGGTGCTTGAAGGGCGGGCCGTATCCTCACGAAGTTAATTTAGGCTCGCTGTCACCAGGGAGCCTTAAAACGGCTCTTGGGAGCCGCATACTTACAGCCCCCTGTCGAGCCGGGACCACCTGTTAACCCCGCTTCTGTGGCTTTCCGGAGGTCTGAGGACCACCTAAGTAATCCTGCACAGGAAACATCACTCCTGGTCCGCTGTGGCATTGGTAAGAATAGCTCCTCTGTGGTTTATCAGCGGTTCGACAACAACATAGGTAGTTTTGCAGAGGAGGCGCCCGCACCTCCGTAAAGCCACCCCTGAACCAGCAAAACCTGGGCGCAGCTCCGGCCTCGGTGGCTATCCAGAGGTCCGAGAAAAACCTAGGTAGTTTTGCACAGGCAATAGAACCTCCGCAAAATTGCCTCGGCTTCATTACTGCGGTGCTGCCCTCGCCCCCGTGGCTCTCCAGAGGTGTGAGAACCACCTGAGTAATCCTGCTTATGAAATATCATTCTTGTTCTACCATGACGTCGGCAAAACCACCCCCTCTGTGGCTTATCAGCGGTTCGACAAAGATCTGGGTAGTTTTGCAGAGGAGGCGCGAGGACCTCCGCAAAGCCACCTAGAGAATCTCCGTCAGGCATGTAGGATGGCGTCCGAACGTACTGCTCTGCGACCTGTCTTGCGTCTAGCTGCTCCAGTCATTATCGCCATGATATTACTCGTCGGGGGCGGAGTGTCGGGCCACGAGATCGGCATGGCAGTCTCTGTTCTGGAGTGGGACGAGATGGTTGGGTCAAGGAGTGTTGGTATGACCGAAGGCGGCGGGCAAGGCAACCGTGTGTCGTGTCAGCTCGGCGTCCGACCGTAACGAAGTGTGCGATGGAGATATTGCAAGTGCAATCGGTCTCCCTGCTCCGTTTCGCGATGCGTTCAACACGACGCGTTCGGGGCCGTCGGGATTCGAAGGTGTTTATGTTTCTCGAGTTGAACGTACTGCTAGCCCGATCCCACTTGTTTGATAGGACGCGTTGGAGCACCGGTGGCTCGCAGTTCCCCGCGTCTGGCCTGAAACGTGACATCGGCCCGAGCGGAGCCACACAAGTGATTGGCTCCCATTCGGGAGAGGAAGCGGCCGTGCGGTGTTCACCTGCTCAAGTATTCCGTAATCCCGGCACAATCGAGAGCCTCTTCTCCCCTGGGACGATTGGGGCAGTGAGATGAGCTATTCATCTCCTCGACACGCGTCCCGCGACGCTCGCCATCTGTCCGGCCCGTCTCTCGCGGCTGCTGGCAGGGGTTCGTCGAACGATTGGCTGCGGGCTGTCGTCGACCAATCATCCGTGTCTGCCCTGCGATGTGGTCAGCTGAGTAGTAAGGGCCAATGAGGATGCCTAGTCCACAGATAATACGAACGTGCGATCCGAACGGACTCCTGCCCATAGACGCTCAGGCCGTGCATCAGCCATGAATATAGACGCCCATACGCATCATCAAGTTGGCGTTCCGCATCAGGGTCTCGTCCCGCCTTTCTCGGCGACGGCGAGCCTTATCGACCGGTCCCGGCTTGTCGTCCCCGCTGCCGTGCAAGACGGCCGCGGCAGGCCGCTCATCATCCCGAGGAGGGACATGGCGCGCTTCCTAGCGGCCGAGCTCCGCATTTCGAAGTTGGACGGGCTCTACGACTACCTATGGCTGGCCGGGCTCCCCCTGCCTGCGCGGCCGCTCTAGCGCTAGAGGCTGATGGGTCGCACGATCTACCTGACGGAGCGGCCGGACGAGCACCTGGTCTGGCACCGGACTAAGCTCCTGCTGAAGCCGTTGCCCGACTTCCTGCTCTGCCACGCGTTCTGGGCGGAGCACCTCTGCTCGGACGCCGCGCTGCACCGGAGCGCCACCGGTCTGGTGCTCAGCTACTCCTGGCTCGTCGGCCACCGGGGCGATTTTGTCCTTGCCCAGGCGGCGGGGCTGGTTCCTGACGAGGTAAAATGGCCCGAGTGGAACGAATTCATGAATGACTTCCTGGAGAGTGTCGACCCGCACAGCCTGGCGCAGGTGGACCGGCGCTACCGGTACGGCGAGCTGCGGCTCTCGCGGCTCAACTCGATGACGCACTTCCTGCCGCCCATGTGGTCGCGCGGGAACCTCGTGTGGGGATATCTTTCGACGAGCACGTGGCGCCAGGCCTTTTTTGAACGGAACTTCTCCTGGCTGCTACCGGCCTTTGCGTGCATCAGCGTGGTCCTGTCCGCGTTGCAGGTGGGACTGGCTACAGAGCGGCTGAGCGGCAACCTGCCGTTTGAGAACCTGAGCTACGGCGCAACCTTGATGGCCGTGGCTGCCGTCTTCCTCGGAGCCGGGACGATATGGCTTGTATGGGTTTCGCTATTTTGGTATCATCTGCTGTCGATGATACACCTAGACAGACATATCCGAGCGGAGAGGGATAGGACTATCAGGGTTTGAGTCCAGTGGTTCTTCAGAAAATCGATACGCTACTAGAGACATATGAAAACACAAGAGCGGACCGTTGATGGTATGGTTAGCTACGTATTTTGATGCACGATTTGTTTCCTTGTTTCCCGTTCACCTAACGCGTTACCAAATGAACCTTAGTCTATTGCTATCCGGTAGATCCATTGACCAGTCACACCCGACGGACTCCACAGGCCTGATCACCCCGAGATGGTCGATTGCTCTCTTCGACACCAGAGGCCCTTGGCCGAGTCCTCATAATCTTGCCACCGTTTGCGTCGTTGTTCGGCGTTTTGATTTCGAGCTTGCTAAATCCGCGAGACAGTGATGTAGATCGTGCTCAGTGCTATCGCGCTGTGGCAATCGAGCTGGCTGTGGAGCGGACGTTAGTACATGTGGCTCCCTGGGGAGTGCCGCAAGGCTCCATCTCGCGATCCGCGGTCCGCGACCCACAAAGCCTGGCGCAGATTAGTGTAGAGACGATCCAGGCATGCGCGGTGGCCCATCATCGTGGTAGACTGCGGACCGAGACAAGAGGCTACTCTCGGTGGGGCCGTACCGGAAGGACCGGTCGAGCTTCGGGCGACATCGCCGGGGATCGCTGCGCGCGTTCTTTAGCTCCGGTGCTCTGAGAAGTCTGTTACTGTGTCCTCCGTTTCGCGAGCGTTAACATGCCTGACTTGACACCCCTAAGGTTATTATGTCTCTGCAACGTAGTGACAGTCACATCAGAACTGTGCGGGGGCAGCCGTTTGTTTGGTGGGACGCGTTTGGGGCCATTTTGTTGGCTCGCAACGCTCTGCGCGTCTGGCCATCGATTTGACACCCCATCATGGCCTCTCTGGCAAATCATAAGCACGAAAGCTGGCAGCCATGCTATTGGGTAGAAACGTGCGGCTGAGAACCAGGCACCAGACTTTTCCCCCTCACAGTTCCTCCACTTCAACCTGCCCTCTCTTTCCTCCTCACAACGAGTGACTCCTCTGCTGCACTGCCAGACACATACTGACCTGACGCGTGCTTTGGCAGTCTTTACAAGCAATGCCGGAGAAACGAAAGCGGACCTCGAAAGCGGACATCGCCAGCGACGGACCTGGCCGTGGAGAGCGGGGCCCAAAGGACCAACACAACCCGCCCAAGCAAGGGCAGACGTTTCACGGACTTGGCGTGCCCCTCTCCTGGGACCGAGAAGCGCTACAGGGCTATCTAGCAAAGGAAGCCACAAGGAGCGACGACCCTGCCGGCGTGAACGTCCACTCTCTGGCCCAGGAAACCCATGGTCGCTCTCAGACGGCCACCGTCACCTTTAGCGATATCCCCACACAGCTGCAAGCACGCAGGCTGGAGGGCGCTCAGATATCCCTCTTCCTACCGCCGCGAATGCGTCTGGCCGGCCGTCGCGCCTCACGCTCGACAGAGACTTTCTGGGCATCACTACTCTTTACCCC
>JANBVO010000127.1:0-13271 GCA_030052745.1 Pleurostoma richardsiae
GAATACGACGTCGCAGGACTCAGAATAGGTCTCGTTGCAGTTGTCGCCCAGGTCTCCATTCCCGAAACCGAAGACGATGAGGGAGAAGCTGGCGAGGCAGAATGCTGCAATCCAGAAACCGGATACTACCATGTCGACGAGGAAAACTGGCGTAAAGATGCCAGTCCCGAGACTCTGCAGTGGACGTTCTATAATATCCAGGACGGCGCGTTCGAAACCGAGGCCTATGTCGGGCATACCAGAGGTGATCATGATGATCCAGACGACTTCGACAGGAGCGAGCAGAAAGACAGACAGGCCGCGGCTGTCCTTGAAGGCAAGACCGACGAGGAGGGTACCAGCTTGGGCAATGTTCTATCTCCAGTCTGAGCGCAGTCAGCAATGCAAGAGTTGTTTCGAGACCCAGAATTAACCTACCATGGCGCAGAATTTCTTTCGTCAGTAAAGAGCCTCGATCATCCGTACTTTAATACTGGGCGCACAGCGAACGATCACAAGAGGCAGCACAGGCATGACGTCAATCTGATCATCGTCCAGAGCATCAAAGTCCGTGACAGTCATGACCATTGCTTCTGCCATGGTACGGCTAACGCGATCCATACGTGACGGTAAAATACCGACTTCTATGGCGATGGCCTTGGCGGTCTCCGGATGGTCACCCGTGAGCATGTGAACCGAGATGCCGGCCTTGTGGTACTCGCGGACAGCAGGGGTCGACTCCGGCCGCGGCGGGTCGTACAGCCCGATCACTGAAACAAAAAACCCAGTGCTTAGCGGGTCCCCCGTGAACCTACTAGCCCTTTCCCCTCGCGCACCAGAAACTCTGGACGCCTCGCATCTCCCCTTTACTGGCGACCTTGAGAGCTGCCGGGCCTCGAACGAGGAGATGTCCCGAGAGCACTCCTGAGCACTCTTTCATAATCATGCGATTTTCCACCTTGCCAAGCAACTCGTCAGTCAGCTTCTGGTAGTGAAGGATGAGCTGCCTATTTGCCGGCCCCGGCCCAGCTCCGGCTCTGAAGCGGCGTAGCCTGGCAGAGGAGATGCGGGAAGTCAGACGCCTGGCGTCCGGACCTGGGCAGCCAGGATCTGAAGGCCCCGGCGCCGCTGTCAGGTTCATATATCATGGGATTTGATGTACCGCCTTGGGCTCCAGTCTCGTCCCATTCGGAGATGCGAACGGTCAGAAGCGCAAGAGGATCTGGAACTTGATCAGCGGCAGCCTTCGTACCCCAATCTTGAGAGCTAAGCGAACTGAGCGTCTTCGAGATGCATCTCCCAGCGGGATTTCCGATCGTGCTCTCGCTCATAAGCTTTATACTCGCCATTCTAGCCGTTGTCGCAGGCAGGCAGCCAGGCTTCATGGAAGAATACTACGTTATCATGGTGAGGGGCGGCTGACGTTTCTTGCCCGGAGGGTTTGCTAACATGTCTCTCAGTTCAATACATCTGCGCTTGGAAGGAATCTTGTTCCCACACCGACGGCTGGGGTCAGCGCCTCGCAGACGTCGGGGAGCGGACTAGGTGGCTTCTTCGGCAGCCTCGTCAGCAGCGCAACGGCTGCCGTCGGGGCTCTCGAGAGCGGACTGGCCGATATCGAGGCCAGCGCCGCGGACCAGCTTGCGAGGAAACTCGGAATCAAGGAGTTCTACACGCTTCACATCACGGATCTCTGCGAAGGCGACTTCAGCCCTAATGCTACGGCTCCAAATGCTGGTTACAATGTGACGAATTGCACGAGGCCTCTGCAGACGAGTACGTCCCAACACTCCAACGCCCCGTCCCTCATTCTCCCGTGTTGACGGTCAGATAGCATACACGAATGTCTCGGCGCTTCTTGACCACGAGTTGAAGGTAGGCCCCTTGGACCTCAATCTCGCGGACATCGGCGTTGTCCAGGATCTGCAGGACGAGCTGGACAAGGTGCCGAGTCTCTTCAAGTCTCTCGCCGGCCTCTACATCGTCAACATCGCATGCACGGCCATGGCCTTACTTGGCTCTGTAACCGGGTTCTTTTTCCACACGATGCTGTCCGTCACTGTCAATCTCGCCATGGCTGTCCTGGCATTGTTGATGCTGCTTTCTGGCAACCTCATCACCACCGCAGGCGGGAATAAGGTCACCGAGAAGGTGACGAAGTATGGGACGTCCGCTGGCATCACCGCGTCGCAAGGGACAAAGTTCCTAGCTATCACCTGGGCGGCGTTCTCTCTGATGATCATCTGCACTGCTTATTGGGTCTTCCAGTTCATGCTCCTGACGAAGTCATACAAATGGCGCGGTGCTAAGAGAAGCGCTCCGAGCGAGCTCGACCTGTCGCGCACCTACTTCTCGAACCCGATTCCGCTTCCTACTGTCCCTATCCGGGTGTACCAACGTCTCGACCGTGAGTGAAGTCAGGACCACGAGGACTCTACTTGCTGTCATGGATGTTGTGGAGCTAGTCATACGTGTGTGCCGAGCCGGCGGGACCGACGAGGGACTGAGTGTATCCGTGTAGATGAGGACCTGTTGTGTCTGGAGAGCTAGGTCGTGGTTCGATTGACAATTTCTCAGCAACCACAGGAAGCAGTGTGTGCGAGGCAGTCTCGGTCAAGAGGATGAAGTACGGCCTGTCAAACCTTTCCAAATCAACCTCCATGCTCTGTGTTGTTATTTTTGGTAAGGCTCTCGGCAGCCATGTAACATGCTACACAGCCTAGTCATGGGAAGGCATTATCTACTCGACGCAAGAGACGCACGTTGCCTGTCCCAAGCAAAGCTAGCCACTAATCGTCCGTGTATGCATCACTTGTAACGGATGGTTTCCGTTCATAGTAGGTTTATTTTTACACGCAGGCTCGGCGGCAAAAAGGCGTCCCCATTCGTCCGCAGTGTCAACCACCGACACCGTCTGGCGAATCAGGCGGAGACTTCGCTCAGCGAATGACATCTCACGTCTTGAGTCTCGCCGACGCCGGTTGGTTGGGAATCCGGACTTTTAAAGATACTGCTCCCTCTACGGCATGGCAGGACATCTCGAGAGCCATCGACTTCACGAGACGATGGCTTCTCTCCGGGGGATGTCCCCTGACGCCGCCGCGTTAGAATCTGCGAGCGAATGGGTGCGAGGTTTGGGCGTGATTCACTCCCGTCATTCTGAGCAGGAGCGGGTCGAGTCCTCAAAATTTGAGGAGCGAAGGGCCAAACTCGAGGCTGAAATACAGGGACTCCAGCAGACCTTCCTGGACCTAGAAACTGCTCACCATGCTGGGGCCAAGGAGAGGCAGCAGCACTATCGGGAGAGTTTAGAGAGGCACATGAAGCATGCACCTGAGTTCATGGTTAGTCCTGACGACTCAGCAGCCCTCCAGAGACTAACCCTTCTTCTCAGCGTAATGCTCTCAGTAAGGAAGATCTAGAGAGATCTCCGCAAGGTCAAATGTCCACAGCAGCAGCTTCAGCACGAAAGACATCCCCCGGCGACAGGGTCGCAGATTCCTATGATAGCGCCCAGGACAACAACGATGAGACACCTGTGTCTGTGGAAGCCGCCGTATCGCACGAGGAGTCAGAACGCTCTTCAGCTGCCACTGTGCCTTCTACGTGTGAGAGACCGCGAAAGCGTCCACAGACGCAAAGGACTGCTGGCAGCCTGATGTCCCTCGGAGCAGAACATATCATGACCTATCAAACATCTGGTGAGCCTCCAAGGAAGAAGCCGAGGAGCGAAGGCGTCGATCGGGAGCCGCATCCTATATCCCCGGCGAGGCGGCCCCGAAACGCGGGCCGGATACTTGCGCACGCTCCGATACGTCGGCAAGATGGATGCGAGGGCATCGTTCAGCCTGTGGCGGGCGAGATATACCTCGCGTACTGGAAACGTTCGGATACGTGGTATGCGGCCGTCGTACTACCCACGGGTAGCTTAAGCGTCTTGGGTTTACCCGGCTCGATTACCGATACAGGTCTCCTCAGATACATTCCGGTATGCTACCGTTCGCAAGGTGGAAAGATCCAAGGGTGGAAAGAAGGGTATGAGGATGGCGGAGCGCATATATCTCGACGCAAGTTCCCCGTCATGTTCTTGGACGACGAACTGGTTATTCCTCCCGACGGCGATATGGAGATCCCGGGTAGGGACATGTTCGCCTGGATGCCTACAAAGCATCTCAGACCCTTCGACTTCCAAGACCCGGACTGCCAGCTCGTCTGTGGCTACGGGACTGTGCAGAAATTCTGTGCCAGACTCAAGACGATGAGTGAGAGATCGGCGCGACGCGAGGGGCTCTCGGACGAAGACAACGAAAAGATTGGTATGTCTCCGTCAAGGCATGTTTCCTGGGAACACCGGAGCTAATACTTCAGGCGCAGAAGATGTACACCCTCGCTCACCAACAGTCAATACGTCTCTCGCAGGTGATAGGGGCCGCTCGAGAAATTCCCAGGACAGCGACTACATCACAGAGGAGACCATTGCTGTGGCGTGGCCGCAAGAGGCCTCGGAGCCGCGCCGTGAAGCCTCTGGAGCCACTCGTGGTGCCGAGCTCGAGGAGTCTAGCATGCCCCAGGCCGGCTCAATGTCACCGGTTGCGCGGTTCGCCACCGAGAGCGCCTCGGATTACGATTCCGAGGCATCCTCAACTGAGGAAAGATCGATGGCGACGAGCCCTAGGTCCCAACCGGTTCAGATATCCGCTGACGGCCGGCAAGACGGCAGAAGGGTCTCAGAATTGGCGCAGCCTGCATCCGATGACCTGGATCATTCTGAAATGTTACGTGTTGTCACAGCGGCAGTACACTTGACATCACTGCACCGTTCGGAATCGGGACCAGCTGACTCCGGCCAAAACGTCCCGTCATCAGGAACGCCTCGAGCGCGGGCCCGCAGTCAGATGACTGGGAGCCTCTCGCCGCAGCGTCGTGGTTCATCAGAGGCGCTCGGGAGTATAGCTGTGCCATATGGCGACCAGGTGCTCAATAGTGTTGAGGATGACGGGAATAACTGTCCACGATGGCTCCGCGGTTCCCCCAGAGCTAGTCAGGACAGAGATGACACAATATCGCGAGAGACCTCTGAGAAGTGTGGCGGTACAAGGTCGCGTACCGATTCTGCAGCTCTAAGCGTCGGCAGTTCGAGTCCGGAACCCGCTTGGCATGGCTCGATGTCCGAGAGTGATTCTTCTCCGAGCCCTAGTTTCGGAGAGGATCCAAGTGCAGTAACAGGGCCACAGTCACAACATGTCCCAGCCTCGGATCTAGCCCACGAGCCGGCCATGACGGAACGCCTGCAAGCTCCCGCAGTTCGCAGGGTGACCATCCGACACATATTGAACGATTACGGCGATCCCGCGCAGGCAGCCTTCCCTCCGTCGCATACACTTGCACCAAGGCAGGAGTCATCGCCAGAAATCCAGCAGAGTGTCCAGGATTGCCCAATTGCCTTGCCGTCCATGCTAATCCCTGATTCGCGTGCCCATGGCTGTTCACCAACACTACCGCCCCTGGGGCCCGGGCGCAGAGACACCGAGACCCAGGAAGAGGGGTCGGACCGTGGCAGACGGCAGCAAACAGATGCGGACGGTTCGAGTACCTGCTCAGTCGGGGAACACTCAACTCTTGCCTGCAAGCAACATGTTTCCGTGACAGGAAACAGTACATCTTCGAAGCGGCAGAGACGAGCAGGTTTGACGCGGACGAGAACCGGCTGCGCCACATGCAGGAAGAGGAAGAAAAAGTGCGATGAGGCGTGGCCAGGATGTGAGTCGTTCTCTTGCTCTAGCACACTGTTCCCTACTGAGTCTTAGGAGGTGGCAATTGTCTACGCACTGGATATACTTGCGGGGGTTATCGTCGCATTGACATGAGGGAGATGGTGAATTGGCCTTCACTCTCTATAGTAGGAGCTGCGGGCCTGGAGAGCTAGATCGCACCTCCGCCGTCATATTTTCGAGAATCTCAAGGCCCCATGCTCGAGGTAAGTATCACCGTCGAACAGTGCTGGACACGTTGAACGGTACTGGACTAGTCCTGTTAAACAATGAAATTTAAATATAGGAGGGCGCGGCTACAAAGTGCACTTCTTGATACGGGTTCGCATCCTCCTTCACCCAGGATCCTTCCGGCAGAAACGCTCCTGCTCGGAGGGCTGCGGATAGACTGCTGCAAGCTCAGAGACGGACGCTGATCGCATCAGCAGTGTCGTATGCAACCACGTAGGCGATGGTGCTTGGATAAGCGTCGTTAAATGGTCTCAAGCCCCTCCGAAGGATATCGGGCGCCAATGCACAGTGACAGACGTGAGGACGGAAACATCTACCAAAGCCTTCATCTCCATTCGTCGAAGGTGCTGGACATCGCCTCCCGCGGCCCTCGCGCAACGCAGAAGACTGAACTTTGCGTCCATTCCGCGTCAGACCAGGCTCCAGCCAAGATCCGTCTTAAGTCGTTTATCAGATCACTGACTCACACCTGCAGCGTGCTTGGCCTCTCAACTACAGCCCACAAATACGTCCGAGAGCAGGATGCGTACCCTAAGCATGCACGACGGCCAATGGCCATGCGGAGGACACGGTCATCGACGCGACATTCCCGAATGTCCCAGGCAACATTCAAGCTAGTGCCATGACGAGAATCTACTGCATATCACATGCAGTATCTCCACTTCCCTTGCTCGCAGCGCAGAGGAGGTTCATTTCTGCCCAGCATTAGCTGCAGTTTGCTCTTGGGATATATGCACACTTTCGCTCTATTACCACTCAGGATCTCTTGAGCTGACATGAGTTGCAGAATGCGAAGGTAGCCAACCCGGTGCATCTGATAACGGGAATCTGGAGACCCGACCATCCACAACGAGGGACCTCCTCTGTATGGCCATGGTCGGCCTCGGTTTGCCTATCTGCAACAGCAGCCACGCATTTTGAATCCCGAATAGCGGTGCCAGTCTATATATGCTCACGTTGGACGAACCTTGCGAGGACACCGCTCCTTCACGTTCACCACTGCAACTGTCCTTCATCTGAACATGACTCAGACGATTCTCGACGTCTTGGTGAGCCCAAATCCGGAGCTCGACTCTAGTTTCGTGACGGAAGGCACGAACACCACGAGCCAAGAATGGTTACCGGTGACCGCTTGGCAGCCTTGGACGGACCTCAACTACGACGACCTCCTCTCAATGTTTGGGAACTCGCTCTTTGCGGAGTGGAACAATCCTCCAGTCACTCACCAAGGCTGGGAAGACGATCATCGAATTCACAGCGAGAAGTGTCTTGATTTATTCCTAGCCAAATTCCTGTTTCCTACTGTCAATGGGGCCTTTCGGCGTGCTAGCGAGGTCCTTGGCTGGGCAGGCACCTTCTACATCGGCTCCGGCAGTTGCTGCTATGGGACTGGGCCGCCCGATTGGGGTCTCGTCTCCGATCAATACATGGACGGGAACAAACACTGGAACCTTATGCCTGGCGATACGAAGCTTCATGCGAAGTGGCGGCCAAGCATGGCAGGGTCGAAGGACCCCTACATGCGACAGCAATGGAGCCTAGCACCGTCGCAAGTCCAGTGGTACGCAATCAACGCGGACCGTGCCGTGGGATTTATCATCACTGATGAGAACCTGGTGGCCCTGCGATTCTCTAAAGAGCCAGACACCCAGAGCTCAGCGAATACCCGTCCTAGACGGGCGGTTTCGCAGCAGCTCCACCAGAGGGTGGCCTCCGGCAGCACGGACATCTCGTCAGTGCTGGACAGCATGTCTCTCGACTCTTTCGAGGAGGGATCATACATCGACAACAACCCGCAAAATGTAGAGTATCAGCCTCCCGAGTATGTCGTCGTGCCCTGGGCTGCCCAGGGTAGAGGGCAGCTGACCATCAAACTCGTTCTCTACTGTCTCGGTCTCATGGCTGGCGGCGGGCCGGGCAACCTTCGTCACGACTATCCTCCTCTGAATAGCTGGAGACAGGAAGGAGACTATTTCATCCACAACACTTCTGGACTCATGGTGAAGACACTACCCCGCGACGCTCTCCTTGTTGACCCGAACCCAGCCGCGAGCGGCGAATATCAGCCCCAGCAGGAAGCTGGCCCCAGCAAGGCTGCACAGGAGCAGGATTTTGCGGAGGGTGGCGGGGACGGAGAGGGAGGAAGCAAAGGCGCGGGGGAAGGTGAAGGACGTGAAGCTTCCCGGGAAGGTCATAGGAAAGAGAAAAGGGAGGTGCGCAGCGTTAAGGTGACCAAGAAGCACGGTCACTATTCCTTCACGAACGCGAATGGCAAGGAAATAAAGACGAAGAGAGCCGATTGGGCTAGGTCTACCGATCCTGATGGCTGGGTTTATGAGACCAGCAAACATGTGTACTTCGCCGAGAGGCTGCCCTGAGGGTGCGAGCACTGCCAGCTGTGCTTGATGCTTGGCCTGCGCTCCCGTCTCGACGCTCTCGGGCACTGGTACGGAGTAGAACGCAGACTAATTAGGACTCCAGGCAATACACAACCGTTCTATTATTCCTGCCGCTTCAAGCATCAAGGTGTAGAAGTCACAAGCTGTGGAATGAACAGAGGCCGCCCTCCGAACTATAGTACTTTGGTACTGACAGCTCTTGTGGCAGCTGTTTGCATTCTTAGGTTTATCTGTACCATTTCCAAGCAGGTGAGCTTGTACCCTTTCCACAGCTTAGGCCAGTGTGTTGATGCTCCATAGCGGTATAGGTACTTAGCATGGATCCACTGAAGACTCCGTGGTGGAGCAGGCTGCACTCGGCACACTGCTTTGTCAGGCCTACTCCCGCAGGCAGCAGTCCGCAGAAGCCAGACAAGGTAAGCGCAATAGTGTCGGGAGAGGATTTATCCGACAGCGGGAATGCTTCTTTTCCGCCATCAAGTCTCGACGCTGGCCTTCCTACAAACAATGCAACTCAGTCGGCCATGTCAAGATCAGGATATATGTTTGCGCGTGTCCAGTGGGTTCCCCCGCAGCCAGAGAAAACCGACTTCGAGCAGCGCTGCCAGGATGCCAAAAAGCAACCATTTCTTGATCAGCAGCTCCTTCGCGGCCCTCCTGCTTGCGCCTGGAGCAACTTCTCTCGTCCACTGCTGAGGAAATATGATCTCCAGCATGAGATCGAGTACAAGAAGCGTCTTGGCTATGGGATGGACGGAATAGTATGGACAGTCGAGATTGGAGACTGTACTTTGGCCCTTAAAGTGGTGAGTCACTCCGCCTGATTCCCCGAAGTAGTCTGCTGACACGCTCATAGTTCTGGGATAACACCGCTCCTGAGGAAACACGTTACTGGGCCGTCCAGAGGGAGTGTCAGAATGCCGCACTTCTGCAGATGATCCAAGCTGCGAGCACGGCCGGACCCATCTATCTACAACCTGAGCCAAAGACACACCGTGACGCAGTTGCGAATCTGCGAGCCTTTTCTGACGAAGGTCGTCGCAAGCGAACGTTTCAGCATTTGCCCAATGCGGTCTCATATACTTCTGTACCACGGCTGCGGGAATGTTTTGGCTGGGTGAAGGTCAGTGGGAGAGAGCTTTGCGGTTTGGGATGGGACCTTCGGCCCCCGTCAGTGGTTCTGGATGGTCTCTCGCGAAAGATACGGCCTGCCGAAGAATATTACGCCATCGTATACGAGTTCATCCCCGAAGAGCAACTGCGCGTGGACGTCATACAAAGCCAGCTGGACTTGTTCTGGTTGGCTGGCTTTTGTTTGGTCCCAATGCAGCTCTGCAATTGGAAAGGACCTGGAGTGCTGGTCGACCTGGCCGATCTCATCTGTCCTTGGCATAGTGGGTGGTTTGAATGTTGGTACAGACGAGTCTCTGCAGAAGAGCTGTTCCGGCGCCAGGAAGAATGAGAGGCCTGCGATTCGGGTATGTTTGTCGTCCATGCAGCGCCAATAGTCTTCTGCAAGTGCTGGTGGCCGCATCAAGTGCGCTCCATCCTGTACCTGCCCGAAGGAAGGGTGTCGAACACGATCGTGGCGACCTGGCAGGCTACCTCTAAGCAGGTCCGACGCGAGCAGCCATCGGCGGTGAACATACTCTCTAATGATCCCTTTTCCGACGGCACCCCCGAGCTGGTCCTTCGCTCGAACCCGCGCGGGAGTGGGAAAGACGGCTTCGACATCGCAGTGCTGCGCAGCTGCTCGCTCGTGGCGAGGGCCGCAGAGCGGCGTGTTGGAGTTTGGGAATGTGTCACCGACCGATCCAGCCCGGTGTCCGATGCAGACGAATAAGCTCTTGAAGCGAGACATGCACTTCTAGGAAGGCGTGATTGGACGTCGATCGGAAGGATACAGTATATCGCCGGGTCTCTCGAGAGAGTGTGTCGACTCCTACTCGTAGCTGATATCGGCTTGCTGTTCCCCTGGACTCCCTGCAGCCTTTCACGGTCGAAGCTGTCGTCGCGAAGGTTGTCCGCAAGGATTGCTACTTGAAAAGTCTGAGTCAGACCGGGTAGAGAGGCAGGTGGACAAGGAAAGTGAGTTCCAGCCCATACACGGGCCGGCGTCGTTCCTCCTCTCATTTCAGGTCCTGGTTCTCCTGTTGCAGAGGCTTTCTGTATCTCAACAAGAAGAGGGGACCGAGAACAGATTCAGGAAGTCTAAGAAGGCTTCAGGATTGAAGAACCCCATGACCGCAGCGGTAAACTGGTCTACTGTTGTCAGCCTGAACCCGGTACTTACACGCCGCCGCAGTGAGTGTGATCAGCCGAGCTGGGTGGACGTTGATGAGTCTTGCCATGTTCTGTTAGAGGTGGATGATGCGGCGTTTCGAGAGGTCTTGTTTTCTCTTCCTCGGCTCGTCCGTCGAGGATAATACCACTTCCTCGTGTACAGTCTCCAGCGATATCTACGCGAGAGTCAGCCGGCGCTGCAGACGGATGAGTGAGAGACTGTACTCGATTGCATCTCTGAGACGACTCGTGGCCAAGATGAAGAACATAGAAGCGAGACCCATGGTGTCGAACTTCTTCTCGGTGTCGTACCTGACCCTCCGGCACTCATCCAACGACTAATCTGCTTGTCTTTAAAGATAATTTCTGATAAGGATTTTCCCTTGGACTTTTCTTCAGACCTTGGGGGCTCCGACCCAACCAGTATCTAGCCAACGTTAACCGGCATATACATTGCCCATCATGACTCGTAGCAGAAACCCTCTCACCGAAAGATAAGTTTCCCTGAGACTGTAGCGCAAGGCGACTGGTGTCAACGTATGCAAGCGGCACTTTCCGCAAGGGAAAGCGGCTCTGTTACTGCGGTGTGGAGCCGAAAGGGTGGAGGTCGAGGCAATAGAATAGTAAGGGCGAGTGCCCGGATCGATGCGAAGGAGGCATACGCCAACCTGTGTCATCCTGAACACGACAGTGGCGTCGAGGTTGAGATCGACGGCAGTCTACCGTTCTTGGACGTCGTCTTCGAGGCTGCAACCGGGCTTACTGGGCTCGGCAGTGGAGCATGCAACCGGGATACCAGGATCCAGAGACCGGCCGGTACTTCTCCGGGTTACGGTGTGAACTACGGCATGCCTCCGGGCCACGGTGTGTCCTGGAGCCTGGTTCCCTCGCCTGGTTCCCTCGTCCTTGTCCCGGGCGCCTGGGTAGTTGACGCCGGTTTTCGGCTGCACGCCGGCGCTCCACATGCTGCAAAAAAAGAAAAGAAAAGAGAAGGTGCGTTTCCCCCGGCCGGCTACAAAAAGATCATGTTCTACGCGAACCAAGCGAGGCAAGACGGCCTACCACACTTCTGGTAGATACTTGCTGTATTGACAAATGGAACGATACCGAACTCTCGGAGTGTGTCCAGGCTCAACGGCGAGTCTTCGGGCCAAAGCATCCAGACACGTTCTCTTCAGTGGCAGTGCTAGAAAGATGGAGTAGTTAGAGCTGTATCGTTCCTGCACTGTATTTTGAAGTATAATGGCAATGAGAACGAATCTAGAGATGTCGGCTGCTTGCTCTCTTAATATCGGTACTGCATTTAAGTTGCAGTCCATCCGTCTCTATTCCGCATACGATTCACAACACAACTAGTGCCAGACACACTCGACTGCCGATGGGGCTGTCCTAACTACCAACTTCCGGTCCTGTAGGCCCTTAGTTCGTCATTGTCTCTCTGCCCTCTGTGATGTTCCTGGATCCGTCCTTGTCCTCTTGCGCGCGTGGCTTGTGTCACCCCAATCAGGCTTACGCTTAGATATCGGCGTAGAGTCGGTCGTGTCTGTATCACTCTCAGCTGCCCATGCAACTTCGTGACGCTGAGATGGGGCATGCTGACTTCCGCTAGCCCGTCTAGCTCCCTGCCGGCCTAGCCGGAGGATGATCCTCGGGCTGGTTTTCGGCTGCTCAATCCTCCGGCGGATGATGATCCGTGTCGTAGGCGTCGCGTTGTCGTCTGGGGCGACAGACCTCGTCGTTATCGTCCATCTCGTAACCTTAGGCCTGAGATCGAAGTTGTGTACGGCCTGCGCGTGGTTCTTGAAGCACACTTCGTTGTCTAGCACCGTCCCCTTAGACTTGCAGTCGCGGTCTGGACACGCCACGGTCTCGGTCTTGCGTCGCATGAGATGCCGGTCCACGCAGTTCCACATCGTCGCCTTCCGAGTGAAGGTTGCCTCGCAGAACATGCACTTGTGCCGCCTCCTCGGATTCCGCTGCCGAGAGACCGACATCGCGGCGGGCCCGTCCTGATCCGGGCATGCGAGAGAGCCACTGCCGACTTCGCTGTACGGAGGCGGCGGGTCCATGATCATCGCCGCGTCCGGCGTCATTGGCGGCGGAGGACTCACGGCCTCCCGTATCATGGACGCATACGGTGGCCGCGGCGCGATGGGACGTCCCTGCATCGGGAGCACGGGGCGGGCTTGCGCCGTCTCGACCTGGTCTGTAGCCGCCCTCGGAGGCGTCTGAGGCTCTCGCGGCTCCATCTTCCAGGCGTAAGCGACGAGGGCGTTGACGGCATCGATCTTCCGTTGCCGGCGCTTCTCTTCCGGAACGTCTTCGTCCAGATCACTGAAGATGTTGGCGATGGTCCTCCGTTCCGGGAGGACAAAGAGGATCTTTTGTAGCGGCTGCGGAGGTCTATGGATGCCTTCGAGCTGCCTGTCCAGCTCTTCCTCGTTCTTCTTGCGGAAGTGCTCCTGGCGGAGCATACCCCCGACGCGTCGCCGCCATTTCTGCCTCGCAGCTTTGAGTTCATTGCGTTTCTGGGCGTATCGCTCTTTCTCCGGACCGGGAGCCCGGCTAGGCCTTCCGTACCGGGCCGTCAGCTCGGCTGTGAGGGCCG
>JANBVO010000128.1:0-13117 GCA_030052745.1 Pleurostoma richardsiae
GCGGCCCCAGACGAGGACGCCCCGGTCGTAGAAGGCGTGACGAAGATGGCCGACGGCACCCACGCGGGGATCCAGTCCGCCGCGGCGGTCACGGCGCAGCTGGAGCGGCGGCGCCGCGAGGAGCGCGCCGAGTTCGAGCGCGAGCGGCGCGCGGCCAAGGCGGCGGGCCTGCCCGAGGAGGGCGAGGAGACGGTGTACCGCGACGCGACGGGCCGCCGCGTGGACGTGAGCATGCAGCGGGCGGCGGCGCGCAAGGCTGCGCTGGAGGCGGAGGAGAAGGAGCGCGCGGCCAAGGAGGCGCTCAAGGGCGAGGTGCAGATCGAGGAGGCGCGGCGGCGACGCGAGGCGCTCGGGGACGCGGCGCTGATGCCGCTGGCGCGGCGAGTCGACGACGAGGAGATGAACCGCGAACTGAAGGGGCAGCAGAGGTGGAACGACCCTATGGCGCAGTTCGTGAGCGGTGATGGCGGAGGCGCTGGAGGCAAGGCGGGAAAGAAGCTAAAAGGGCGGCCGATATACAAGGGAGCGGCACCACCGAATCGGTACGGCATCCGGCCGGGCTACAGATGGGATGGGGTGGACAGGGGAAACGGCTTTGAAGCGGAGCGGTTTAAGGCCCTCAATCGCCGCGAGCGAGTCAAGGGCTTGGAGTACTCGTGGCAGATGGATGAATAGGACACAACGATGTTGAGGGACTATACGGCGTTTATTGATACATGCTGTCGCATTCAGACTGCTGAAGAGGACGGCTGCACAGGCAGGCAGCTGGTTTCGTCCATGACTGATGAATCTATATCTAATTCCATCGTATACTTTCGAAGTAGAGCAATAACCTCCCAAGAGAGAATGAATACTGACACACTGCGAAGCATGTGCGAAGCCACATGAGGCTGCATTCTCAGTGAACAAAATCTTGCCCGTGGTATCCCCTTCAAGAAGCCTATCCTTAGGCTATCTTAGCAGCTCAAGCACTTTACCCTATGAGTCCTTCGGCCGGAGGAGCTTATCGGCGCCCCATTTAGCATTCTCCTTCACCAGCTTGATCCAGTCCCGCCGGGACATTTGGTTCGGATTGTCACCAACACGCCCGTTGAATAGCTTGAGCAGCTGACCCACGGAGATACCCTGAGGGTTTGCCGCAAGTGCCGCCACAATCTCCGAAGGCTGTACAGGACCTCCTGATCCACCTGCTGAGCCAGATGCATTGGGGGAGCCGGGTCTCGGTGTCGAGGTGCCCGTTCGGGCCGGAGATCCTATGTTCGCTGTTGCGCCGCTGGTTAGCATGTCTTGAAGTAGCCAAAGTACCGTCGTCAGGTGGTGAAGCCTTACTAGGAGATAGCTGTCCCTGCGTGGGTGCAGGACTGCCGGCACGAGAGCCGGTAGGCGTGCCGCGAGCACCAGTTCCGACCAGCTTGATCTTCTTCTTGATGCGACCTCCGTCAGACATCTCTCCACCAGTTGCCTCGCCGTCGCTAGCGGCGCCGGCGCCGGTCTTGGAACGCTGCTGCCCGGGCATAGGAGTCGTGGAACGGCTCGGACGGGACGAGCCTATGCCGTGCTTCTTGGCCTTCTTCCGAGACGACTCAGCTTCACTAGATTCTGAGAGATTTGGAGAGCCGGGGCGCTTGAGTAATTTGCCCTTCTGGGCGGCTTCCAACCCCTTCTGCTTGCTGGACGGTGTGTTAGTACCCTTAGAGCCGGCTCCTGACTTCTGGTCCTTGCTCTTCGCCTCATCCTCTTTTTTGGTATCTTGCTTTTCTTTGTCCGTCTCGTCCTCGCTCTGAAAATCTGTTAACGTCAAGTTCAGGTTCAAGCAGTAAGGATGCTTACTGAGGAAGATGCGAACGGATCTTCATCGTCTGAGTCGCTCTTGTACTCCATGTGTTTCTCGCGCTTCGCGAGAGCCCGACGAAGCTCCTTTCCGAAAAGCTTTCTGGCCAACTCCTCCGCCTTCTCATCCTCTTCCTCCTTGACGACCTCTTTCTCATCGGCCTCGCCGAACAGGTTGGCTCCGAGCATGTCCCGACGGACACGCTCACGGGACTCTTTGACCTCCTCGTCATTGTCTGGTTCGAAGCTCGGGTTCTCGTCATCATCCTGGAATTCATCTCCGGACATGTCAATGTCGTCATGCTCCTGTTTCTCAGATCGGGACGCCGCGCGGAATGTACTGCTCTCCATCTTGACACGGGTCGGACCATGAAGGAGCTGCCTGGTGGCGTTATAGTCTTCTTCCATCTTCTCCTTCTCCTGGTCTCTCATAACCCAGCGGCCAGCAGAAACTTTCTTATTCATCATCTTCTCAGCTTCGTCGAGAGAGAAGGTCTTGAAGGGAGGCTTCTGGGTGAACTTGTAGTACTTCTCCAACGGGATCATACGGAATTGGCCGCCATCAACAACAAATGCGACGTTCATACCCGAGAGTGCTGCTTGATATGATGAGAGCCAGACCTCCTTCCCTTCAGCATCCTCTAAAACCCAAGGAAGAGATTCCTCATATCGCAAGGCAGACTCCTTCTTCTGCTCCTCCGTCCTCTTCGGATAGTAGGTCTGAGCAGTCGGTTTCTCCGGCTTCTTAGCCTGACGGTTCTGGTTCTGATCTCTCGCGACGGGTGCGATCTGTGCCTGATCAATGGCACGCTGAGCGTCTCTCTCCGCCTTTGCCTTGGCAAGTCGCTCTGCCTCTGCGTCATCAACGGGTGTAGGGGATGGGCTAGGTTCTTTGATGGCGCGGCCCACGGCCAGACTTCGAGGATCACGGCGGTTTAGAGTGACCGGGCGGGCAAATTCGTTCTGATCAGTGGGGTCTACGACGTCGCCTGTCCTCGATTTCGCGAAGCGCATCACATGGAAGCGCAGGCCTTCTTTAAGAGAGCGTTTCGTGATGATGAGCGGGTATTCGTGACATATCAAGCCGGAACCCTCTGCCGGCTTCGGATCCCACCATCCATCATTTCTACGGCGGCGAGCCTTAAACTCCTCCAATGTCTTGGGGTCGATAATCGGCGGCGAGGCTTCGACTGGATTCTGACGATCCAAGAGTGGGCGGGGTCCCGTCGGCTTCGGAAGGGCATTGGAATTCGCGGGTCTTTGAGGCGGTCTTTGAGGCTTCGGGATCGGTTTCTTGCGCGCGACGAGAGGGTCAGCAGCGCGAGCTTTGCGTCGCAAAGGCGCAGCGCCCGTGGGCGGCGGGTGATGGCCGTGCCCGTTAGGCATTCCGGGTGGAGGCACGCCGCTCATTTTGCCGACGATTGAGGCCCTCAAGAGAGTTACAGAAAGGTGATGCGTGCCCGAGAGAATTGCGACTCAATCCTGCAACTGCGAATGCGGCGTCATGGGAAAATGATGACGGCGGCGCGCATTCGTTACAGGCGTTAGAGGTAGACGGAGGTTCGATACGGAAACCCGACGCGCTTCGCAGTGGAATAAGCTGAGAGACAATGGGTATCGTCGATAAAAGTAGAAATGAGGAAAAGAGAAGGGCGCTCCCTTCTTTGTCGCCGTGTCGTCGTTGTTGTTGTTGGAGGATGCCTGCCAGTGACAGCGCCCGCGTTGGATGAAGGAAGAAGTAGAACGCCTGGAGAGGTAGGCACGTTGCAAGGCATCAGTGCTCTTTCCTATTGTGACGAGATGACAAAGGCGGCTGAAATGGAGAAGTATCTAGGTACCTGGGTAGGTACGTGCCTTACTCTTGTACCCTGGATAGGTACCTTGTCTGCACGAATTTGCCCATGCGCTACTTCTCAGAGTTACCCTAATCCACCTACCGGTGTGGCTTGACTTTGAGGGGCGGGACCCTGTAACCTAAAATCGATAAGGTAAGGTAGGTAGGTACTTAGGTACTTTTCTGTACTATGTATCTTTCTTAACGTCTCACTAGTACTTCCTGACCTTCGTCCTGCCGAGGCCTATTTTATGATTATTACGGGATCGCTGGTGATCAAATTCAGTGTATATATCCTGAAAAAAAAAAAAAAAAATGATCTGTACAGGCACGGGCCAGTTTCTAATATCCTTGCGATACGGTCGTTGTATTTAAGTACTTTGAAGAGTACTGTACTCCAGCGTCCGAGCTCTCGTCGGTACTTTGAAGTGACGTAGAAGTGGGGATAACGGCAAGGTACTTCCCCCGGAGGCATCTGTGGCGTACACCTACAACCAAGGTAGCGATCTCAGTCTTCCACTAGGTTGAGCTCACCTGAGGCTGTTCTGTACAGATATTGCATCTGCTCCAGCAGCATTGTGGCATCTCGCTTCAGTCCGAGAGAAACCTGTGCAATCATTCGTTAAGCCAGACGACGTGATCTGGAGGAAACGCACATCAGGAGGGACGCAGGCGAGAGCTATCTCAATTGGATACGTTCACGAGATCTTACCCCAGAATAGTCCCGATTCTTCACACTCCCTTCGTTCAACAAATTGCATCCTTTCCGACAGACAGGTCTCTGTCAACTCTGCACACTCTCATTGCACAAAAGGACACGTTTTCCCCGATTCAACTGTCAGTTGATTCAGGATTGCGCAAAAGAATTAACATTCGCAAAAGAGAATCTGCTCGCTTGTTCAGGCACTTTCTAAACTCTGTCAACCTGTACCGAATCCTCGCTGTGTGGTGTACACACTGTCCATCTGTCGCCAACAACACTCAAAATCATCAACTTGTCCTAGTTTCTTTGGATCCGGATTTCAGCCGACTCATGGAAGTCGCTTTGATCCCGCTGGGCCTGTCTTGCATGCCTTGTCGCTCATAGATCTCATCGCCCCAGTCGTCATAATGCAGGACGCTGGGGATAGCAGAGCAGGCCTGGAAGACCGACTGAGAGGCATGATTATCGGCAACCACTCAGCGAGAGGTGACACTTCTTCAGGCATAACTTCATCCGCAGACGCTGCTCCATCCTATGCAACGTCGCAGGGTTCAGAATCATGGCAACAGCCACGCGCCGAAGCACAGGCTTCGGGTAGTACTCAAACTTCGGGGCACAAGCTGGAGACCATCCCTCCGAAGGGTAGTCGAAAGCGCCCGAATCAGGCTCAGAGGCGCCAGATGTCCGCTCAGTTGTCTATTCCAGTCGATACTCGGCCCTCTCCACAAACAGCACGTCCATACGCGAACCCTTCAGCCCAGTCCAACCGCCAGAACACTTATCAGCCACAGCAGAGAACCCAGCGTCCTCAGTCGGCCACATTGCCTCCACCACATCCTAGTCAGGGTTATCCGAACCGTCCGCCGACAGGTATGCCGTTCCCGACGCATGCTCGTCACCAGCAGTCTCCCTCGTACCCAGGATTTCAGCCGCCAACTAGCAGCTTGGAGTGGAGGCAACCATATGGGCATCGGCAACAGGACATTTCCTCTACGAATCTGGGTGGGCCTATTCCATCTTTCGATGTTCCGCCCTCAAGAGGCTTCAGGCATCATCCTAACGCATCTTCCTCCAATTCGCGACTATACAATCCTCGATCAGAGGACATCGGATCTCAGGTGGCTCTTCTAGAGAGACTAAGCCAGGATATTCTCAGGAATGCCGAGATAGAGCCCTCCGAGATCATGGAAAAGGAGGCTTTCCGTGTCAGAATCGAGCAAATCTGCCGCGCTGCCATTGCCCAATATGAGAGAGACCATAACGGCATTGCTGAATTTCCCTCTACCAGCGTCCAGCTGAAGTGCTTCGGCAGTCTGTCCTCCGGGTTTGCGACAAAAGCATCCGACATGGACCTAGGCCTTCTCTCGCCGCTATCTAAGCCGCAGCCTGAATCACAAGAATCCCCAATACCACGACTTGTCGAGAAGGCATTTCTCGACATGGGCTACGGCGCGAGGCTTCTGACAAAGACGCGAGTTCCTATCATCAAGTTGTGTGAGAAGCCACCAGAGAAGCTTAGACAAGGTCTATTGGAGGAGAGAGCAAAGTGGGAGAAAGGTGTTGACGATGACCGGGAGCCAGAGGATGGAGAAGCCAACGATGATGCTCTGGCAAGTCCTACTTTTGAGACAAGGCCTCCAGAAGAGTCAGGTCAAGGACACAAATCTAAGCCGTCAGGTGGTGTTGGACCCCACGCAGAGCTAGACCCTGAGCAACTCCTAGGGACTCTGAGACAATCCAATAACGTCCAGCTCTCCAGCTACTACTCGATGGCCAAGCGAGTCCTTCGCAAGCTCGGCGGCCGCGATATAACCCACTCTACATTCGCGGACTTTGGGCCAAATGACTTCAAGGTTCTCAATGATGTCTGTCACGCCTTTGTTCGTGGTTTGGCGGATAAAGCTTTGAGAGCCCGCTTAGAAAAGTACAAGTCGCTTTCCTTCAGCGATGTCCAAACTGCTCCATCCTCGCCTGCGAACCGCTCCTTAGCCGGAGTCTACACCCAGATTGAAGGCGAACTGATGGCGATGG
Organism: Pleurostoma richardsiae; assembly: GCA_030052745.1. Taxonomy (NCBI): domain Eukaryota; kingdom Fungi; phylum Ascomycota; class Sordariomycetes; order Calosphaeriales; family Pleurostomataceae; genus Pleurostoma; species Pleurostoma richardsiae. The sequence goes on from JANBVO010000128.1 coordinate 6,399, forward strand.
CTTGGGAATCTCGTCAGATCCACGAGAAGGACGATCACCTTGAGAAGCTAGCACAAAGCCGACTGAGTAATTGGAAGACACTTCAAGACAAGCCAACATATGGATTAGATCCCCTCGCATACAATAAGGAGCTTCATTTCATCGCCGACCAATTGCGAAAGGTTCCTTCGATCGACCTCATGTTGTTCCAACAGCGGCAATATGAGTCTGCTTCCCAATATCACAGCCGGGCTGTCAAGATATTGCTCGATCTTGGTGGCCACGACACGACTTCGAAGAGCAGTCCGGTTCTGCCTGCTGTTGTCAGTCAATACGTATCCGGTATCTCCAAAGAGGACGTGCGGACCGAGGTCGCGGAATTCTCCAAGTCTATTGGAGGAAACAGCTTGAGAGCTGTAGCGAGAAAGCACAAGGCCCTTCAGCTTGCCAAAGAATTCGAAAAAGCACTCCAGAGGGAGCTGTACCGCGATGAAGATGTCGGTTACATCGAGAAATATATACATGTCCTCCGCGGTTCGATGAAGAAGACGATGACTGGGGACCATCACTTTGACTACGTCGTCCCTATAACTGGCCAGATGATGGGGCTCCTTGAGATCATCAAGGGACTGCCTGACCCGTCACAGATGGCGCCCAACCAACCTCGAGACCCATACCGTGATCGACTCGAATTTCCCAAGACAGGCGCTGGAGTTCAGTGTGATATCAACTTTTCGGCACACCTCGCGCTTCATAACACCCTCTTACTGCGCTGTTATTCTCACGCTGATCCGCGTGTTCGGCCACTGGTTCTGTTCGTCAAACACTGGGCCAAGGTACGAGGTATAAACACGCCTTACCGGGGCACATTGAGCAGCTATGGATACGTCCTTATGATGCTACACTACCTAGTGAATGTGGCGCAACCTTTTGTATGCCCAAATCTTCAAGAGCTAGCGCCACCCCTGGATCCGAAGGATACACCGCAACAAGTCGACGACACGGTCATGTGCAAAGGAAGAGACGTCCGCTTCTGGCGTGACGAGGCCGAGATCTCGAGGCTGGCACGCAGCGGGGTCTTGACTTTGAATAGAGATTCTATCGGCGTCCTTCTGCGCGGATTCTTTGAGTATTACGCGCAGAATGGCACGATGAGTACTGCGCCCATTCGAGGGTTTGACTGGGGAAGGGACGTCCTGAGCCTCCGCACCCACGGCGGTCTCCTGAGCAAGCAAGATAAGGGTTGGACGGGCGCCAAGACTGTCTTCGAAGTGCAAAACAAGCGTGCCTCGACACCCACCTCGGCATCTGAGCCTCAGCTGATGCAAGCAAATCCGTTATCCCCCACTGATCCCATCACCGAAGCGCCCCAGACACCCAGCTCCGACGCGCTGCAGTCGCCGGGTGTAGTTACCAAGACAGCCCATGAACCCGCCCGTGGTGGCGATGTCAAGGAGATCCGGCACCGCTATTTGTTCGCGATCGAAGATCCCTTCGAGACAGACCACAACGTGGCTCGGACTGTGACGCACAATGGCATTGTGGCCATCCGCGACGAATTCAGGAGAGCTTGGCGCATCATCAGGAACGCTGGCAAAGGTACCGCGCAGGAGGATCTACTCCAAGCTATAGGGACTGAGCAGTCTCCGCGGGATATGTATTCCGAGCTCCTGACCGAGATCCATGGAAGAGAGCTCTTCGGGGACGCGAACTAGGGTGAGGGCGGTCGGTCTATTGCTCGTCAGCCTTGTATGAGTATTTTTGTACTATCTTCGACGACGACCATGTGCTTTGACGCTTCGCATTGATGATGATGGTTCCGGCATGAGCTGCTTTGGGGGGACAAAGGCTCTCGGCGGGGTGTAAAGGCAGGACGAAGGAGGGTTACGGCAGGGATGGCGGGATTTGGTGTCTTTGTCAGAGTAATGGCTTTGTCTGTCGAGGAAGTGAGGCCAGCAGTCTACAGAAGAAAGTAAAAGCAATTTTTCAAATTTTCAGCAGAAAAAACTGCCGTATATGCCCTGTCCCTAGCCCTGGAATTCCCGCCTGCTCATCCAATGTTAGCAAAACAGGTGCCGTGTATTCTTTCAGACGGTGGTGACATTCGTCGTAATTGTTAAGATCCCGAGGCTTGAAGGACCCAGGCCCGGCGGAATATCGCTCTTTACTACAATGTGTGTCCTCACGAAGACAAGGAAAAACGATCTCCGCAAACGTAAAGATCATGGACGAAGAGACGAGTCCTGCTTTGTCTCCTGCTCTATTTGGAGGACACATCGTGCCGTCCAGCATTACTCCTTCCGGTGTCATCGACAGCGGCTTTCTTTGCCTTGAGATGGCACCAGGATGGTACACGATCAGGATGTTATATCTCTGCGTCAAGTCCCGCCTTGCTCGTCCCAGGGGACATTAGTCAAACTGTGCTGCACACCTCTATATGTAGCATAAGCAATCATGGCGCAGTTACAAAAGGTGAAACGCACAGTCAAGACCCGAGTTGGGTCGGAGATCATCAAGACCGAGAAGGAGCCAGAACCTCGGGGAAAGAAGCGCGCCGCTGGGGGTACGACGGATGAGCCAACAGCCAAGAAGGCAAACACAGGCCCACCGTCCGCCGAGCAGATCGCCAAGATCCAGCAGATCGCCTACTACAGCGAGCTCGAGACCATCCGGCGCAAGAAGCCGTACCTAGATCCCAAGAACGCCGTCATCTTGGAGCTGCAGGTCAAGGAGCGGAAGGGTACAAATGATATCGAGACGGTCGACATCACGAGCAACGGACCTGATGAGGGCGCCCAGGTCGGCGGCGCTGGCGCCGACAGAGGCGGCACTGTCGACGAACCCATAGAAATCGACAGCCCTCCCAAGGCTAAAGGCAAGACTGCCGCCGACCCCATAGAGATTGGAAGTCCTCCTAGAGGCAAAACTGCTGCCGACCCTATAGAGATCGACAGCTCTCCCAAGCCCAAGCCCAAAGGCAAAGGCAAGACTGCCGCCGACCCCATAGAGATCGACAGCGCCCCCAAAGGCAAAGGTAAAGGCAAGACTGCTGCCAAACCCAGCCGTATCGGCAGCGCCGAACGGGACGTCGCAGAAGACCCCCTATCATTCTATGGGGTAGCAAGGAATGAGGCCTACCGGCTTCAGTTCCAGGACCGCGTGGCCGATAAGGGCCAGACCCCCTCGACCGTCCCTGGCACGCGACTGCTGGCCACGAAGTTCCAGCGGGCGGCAGCAATCCAGCCAAAGACGGCGGCGGACATGGACGCGCTGTTCGCCGGCCGCGACCTCTACCAGCCGCACCGGGACGTTCGCGACCTGGAGCGGGCCATCCGCAAGGTCTGGAGCGTGGACACCGCGCGGGGCCACCCGCCGCTGATCAAAGGCCTGCCGCTCGTGGAGGACGTCGTGTTCCTGCGGCCGGCGAACTTCGCCGGGTCGCGATCCAACTGCTTCTACAAGGCCATAGCGTACCACATATACGGTACGAACGACTGGTGGGACCGCGTCAAGGCGGAGCACATGTTCCACGTCTTCAATGTGCTGATGCCGGGCCCGGCCGAGTCGAGGCACGCGCGCTGCGGCGAATACGAGGCCTTGAACAGAAAGTTCTACTCCACGACGGTCATTCCCCAAGGCGGCGACAGGCTGGATGTCGTTGCGAACCTGTTCCAGCAGCTGCACCTGCCGCAGGTGTACACGGCGACCGACATGTTCGACATCACGGCCGACCTGTACGGCGTCTTCATCGTGGTTTTCAGCGTCGACAGGAACAACACCATCACGCGTGTATACACCCGTGGCAGCTACAACGCCCGTCACCTGCTCTTCCTCTTCGACGAGCGCATCAGGCACTTCCAGCCGCTGGTGCCCAATGAGTTCGTTGCGTCGGAGTTTCGATATCCGAGGATCACGCTCGCGTCTACCGACACGCAGCCTGGGCTGGGCAGTTCCAGGATGAGGCGTGAAGGTATATTCCACAAGTGGCGCGGTGGAGGCAGTCAGGACTTCCTCAAGAAGGGTGTCCCGCCCCCCGTGCCTGTCGATCATGCTTGGTTCTTGCACTACATGCAGCATGTATACAACGCTACCAGTAAGAAGTTCTGAGGGTTGAGAGATATCGAGGCGCCTAGATCATGAAGGAGGGATATTCTTCGAGGGAATTTCAATAAGTTTTGTATTGTTATATCTCTTAGGAGGTGGCTCACGAGGGCAGTGAACGACAATGTTTGTCTCGTTGATGATTCGGTCTTGGACCTGTATTTCTGGTCTTCTTACCTTCGTGAACTTTACTGAAGTGCCCAGCTTGGGCTGGTCCTTCTGCAAGTCTCAGTCCGGCCCAAGATCGCATGCATGTTTCGAGCTGTTATCTTGCCGCCTGTCCACTATCACAATGGACGTGACCGTAGGTCTAGACAGGCGGCCTTCTGTCTCGATGTTGATCTGCCAACGCTCCGTTAGAGTCTCGCCTTGGGAGAATGGACGAGACCCTGCTGCCCAAAGGCAGCATCGTTGGGGGGAGAAGGGATAGGAAAATTTGCACAAAGATGAGAGGGGGTGGACGGTGATTAAGGTGTTGAATAGAAAATGGTATCGCATTTCATCATTTCGTCTAGCCGTTCGCATATTGAGGCAGACTCGACCAACCGCCAGACGCCACGCTTGAGTGTCCGTAACCTCGAGTCCCGAGTCTTACCCATCGTAAATCATACAGAACAAACATATCAAGGAAAGACCATGTGTGACAGTGGTCAATCTCAGTCAGATTCCTAATCCGCCATGTGTTGGAACAGGGGCGAGATTGACTCGCCATAGTGGTTCCGTCGAATAGCTTCTGCCAGCAAGAAGGACAGGTCGAGGACCACCAACTTGCTTGCATTCTTGGCCTTCTCCTCAGGTATCGGGTAGCTGTTGGTGACGACAATGGTGTGGATGCAATCACAAGCCTGCATCTGCTCGAGACAGTCGCCGCCAAAGACTCCGTGAGTGGCCATGCAGTAGACTCTCTTGGCGAAGCCCCTCTTCACCACAGTCTCGGCTGCGGCGATCCAAGAGCCCGGCTTGTCAATCATGTCGTCGACGATGAACACAGTACGGTTCTTTACATCGCCAACAAGGGTAATCATGTGCTCGATCTTGGGGTCTTTCAGCTTGTCCTCCTCCTCGTCAGAACTGGCTGCGTCTCCAGAGCCGCCTAAGGCATGATGCTCTGGGGCGAAGAAAGACGACGCATGGGACATAGTCATCGGATCGTCTTCAGGAACGTTGGTGTCTGCAGCTGATGTCGCCGGCGAAGGAAAGTCATCAGGGACAATGTGGCCCTGGATAAGACGGCCATGAGTGACCTCAATAGCGCGCTGATCGTTGTAATCAGCGCCCTCGGTTTCAGTCTCAGTCTCGTCATCATGCTCATTGACATGGGATGATTGCGATTGAGCACTCCGAGGACGAGGCCGGCTGTTATTCAGGCTTGCAGTCCGTAACGGGGGGCCGTTAGGTCGCCGCGGCGACCCCTGAGCGTCCGCGATAACACGTGCTGGCCGCGGTTGTGTATTCGTGGAGGTCGCTCGCGAAGCGTCTGTACCATCAAGGCCATCCCTCGGGGTATGGTTGCTATTGCTGCTGCCGTTAGTAGTGCCGTCGAGGGGTTCAAGACCGTCCAAGCGATTCATGATCAGGCTTGCAGACATATTGGTCCCTCTCTTCCTATCAGTGGTGACCATTCCGAAGTTCAACTTCAATGCATCAGCCAGTGACGTGACCCTCTTTGTGCCGCCAGCGTTCTTCGATACAACAACGGCTTCCTTCCAGTTCGGGACGTGGTGTCGAATCCAGCGCGCAATCAGAGGCTCGGCATGTAGATTATCGACCGGGCACTTGAAGAAGCCCTGCATTTGAGAGGCGTGCAGATCCACCGTGATAACGTGCTTTACTCCAGCAACGTGCAAGAGGTTCGACAGCATCCTGGCGGTAATGGCACCTCGGTGTGACTTCTTCTTGGACTGGCGGCTGTAGGGGAAGTAGGGGAGCACGGCTAGAGGAGCAAGGGGCAGTCAGCGGTGAGACTTGCAGACAGAGGCACGATCCAAGGAAGAAGCACTGACCGGTGACTTTGTTTGCAGAGCCGCCCTTGCAGGCTGAGATCATGATGAGCAGCTCCATTATGACATCGTTGATCTTGGGGCTGCCGGACTGGACGACGAAGACATCTTTCTCTCGAACACTAGTCAAAATCCTGACGCTCGTCTCTCCCTAGACGTGACGCAACAGCAGTCAGCCGGGTGGTTTGGAGATTCAATTGCAAGATCATCTCTTGTCGAATGTTGACAACGCCACGATCCTCGCTCGGAACGACCGAGTCCTTGCCGGGCTCTGTCCGCAGCACCAGGAGAATGGGGAAGCACCAACATTGGAGAACTGTGTGAGCTCCGCCTCGGCGGGAGCCATGCCCAAATTCTCACATATTTTCCCGGTGAGAGCTGGGCATGAAGAGCCCGTGAAGATCAGCGTGCCTCTCATTTTGGGACCGTGGAGTTTTTTTTTCTGGTGGTGAAGTTTTGGGAGTTTGTGAAAGCTTTTAAGGCAGTCGGAATTGGAAAGAGCTAAAATCTGTTCCGGTGGGGCCATTCTCAGCTGAAGCTAAGGTGGGTCTGGTCCTGCGGGTGCACTACTGTCTATTGCAAGCTCGTGTTCGCCCCCCACTTTTTTTCATTCCCCCACACACGTCGGATCGCGAGATG
>JANBVO010000129.1:0-11750 GCA_030052745.1 Pleurostoma richardsiae
TTATCTTATCTTATCTTTGTAGTGTTTTGTAATGTTTGTAATAAAATAATTTTATTATAGAATAAAATTATTTTTTATTACTAGATATTACACATTACAAAAAAAAAATTATTTTATTATTTAAGCTTAATAAAACTACAAAATAATGTAATGTGTAGTGTACACTAAAAACTACACATTAATTTACTTACCCTGAATATACGTAATAGCTTAAATTATTAACAACTTACCCGTTAATTATATTTTTAGTAATACGTAGCTTTAGCCTCGCGACGTATAAATCGATTATTTAAATTAAACTACTACCTTTCTTTATATCGATAACGGATTTAAGTTTCCTTTTTAAGTAGTTAAACTAACTAACGTTATTATTCGTAAAGTTACCGTAACTAAAGTAATTCGTTTAGCTCTAAAAGTTTCTTTTTACGTTTAAGTAAACTTCATAACCTTACTAAAAAACCGTTCGTTTATACTTTTATCTACTTATCCGGTCGTTTTTAACGCCTTGGTTAATTTAGGTATACTTAAGGTTTACGTTGTAACTAACTTTACGGATTAGGAATTAAAGATATCTCGGAATACGCGCTTAGTAACGATTTACGAATACGTTAATATAACTTATTTCGTAATAACGGCTAAGAACGTTTTAAAAACTTTTACTTTTATTTCTATAATAAAAGTTACTTATTATATAATATTTATTAATAATAACCGTTAAGTAGTAATTTTTAACGACTAATACCCGTTTAATATTTCGGTATTACCGTTTTCTTTTATAGTAATCTCGTTTATTCCGTCGATAGGAAGAAAGTTTAATTAAACCTTTAAATTATAAGTTATTATTTCTAAATAAGTAATCGGCACTTAAGTACCGCTTAAGGTAATTTTTATTTTATCTTTATTCGAATTAAAGATTAACGATACTTCCCCTACTCCATATTCAGACATAATTTACTAGGTAATTTAATAAGCCGAAAAGGAACCACCGGACTTTAATTCTAACCCAGAACCTTTAAATCTAATTGATTTCGAAAAACTACGTTTAAAGGATTTAACTTTAGGTATTAAAGTACCCGATAATATTCCTTATTTTATTATTAATTTCGGAATCTACGTATATATTAAGAACTATATTTACGCGCGATATCTATAATATCTCTACGAAAAATATTTAGAGATTTAGGAAGATAAAGGCTTAATTCGACTTCTTAAAGACCGAATAATGAAGATACCCTTCGTCGAAAACTATTAAAACGTTAAACTGAATATACGCCCGTATTTATTATTATAAAAAGATAAAGCCTATTTTAACCGTATTTACGATATTTTTTATAAATAAAGCCGTTTAGAATAGATAAAAAGACTTATACCTTTTATTTATTTAACTTTTATCGTGTAACGATTACTTTTTAATAGTAAATTAAAAAGCTACGTTATAATTAATTTACGTTAGTTAAATAAGGTCGCGGTCTTTAATAACTATTTCCTACCTTTATAGTCGGACGTAATCGAATCGATACGAAGTAAAGGCTTTTTAACTATTATTAACGTTACTTCCTTTTTCTTCTAATTTCTCGTCTATCCCGATTATCGTAATCGTTTTATAATTATCAACTATCGAAGCCTTAAATATTTAACTATAACCTTTATAGGATTTCGGAATTCCCTAACCTATATATAACGATATATAGATGAGATCCTACGAGATATACGTTAATTCTGCCGCGCTTTTATCGACGATATCGTTATTTTCTCTAATACTTTCGACGATTATATTAAATATTTAAACGAGGTTTTTTCTTTATTTAAAAATAAAGGTATTTCTTTATCGCCTAAAAAGTTATATATTAACTATCTTTTAATCGAATTACTTAGATTTTACGTTAATACTTTTAGTTTAACTAGTACGGATTTACGTATTTAAAGCTTTAAAAATATTACTTTCCTTAATACTTTAAAGGTTTTAAAGACTTATCTGAAAACTACTAGATTCTTTCGCTCCATAATACCGTATTATATTTAACTAACCGATTTTCTTTAATAACGTAAAACCGTCCTACTTACTAAAAGTTACAAAACTAATAAATTAAAAGCTAACAATTTTAGTAAACGATAAGCTTTTATCTATTCGAAGACGTTTATTTCGATCGATCGAAAGAAATAATCCTTCTAAGAAATATAGGAATTTATTATAAAACGCTTTCGTTTAACTTATATAAACTCCGATAAACTTTTCTTTATATAAGTTAATAAATCTTTCGAACGAAACTTTAAAGTTATAATATTTTATTTAACTAATAAATTAACTTAATAACTTAATAAGGTTATATTAAGTACTTCCGTTCGATTCGTTATATTTTTTAACTATTATCTTATTAAAATTAAATTAAATTATAACCTTTTGAAATTAAAAGTAATTTACTTAGTATAAATTTATAAGTAATTATATACTACCTTATATTCCTTTCGATAACGTATCGTTATTTTAATCGATTACTAAACAACTAAAGAAATCGTTAACAAAACTTCTCTTAATATTATTTCGACCGATCGTACTAATAAACGGCTAATTAACGCGTCTATTTATTTAAACGCGTATTCCTTAAACGTTTATTACTTTCTTAAATAATTAAATTTAATCCTTAACGCCCTTTTTCGGTTTAAAATTATAAAAAATAATAAAACACGTAAGAAAGAAGAAAAACTAATCTTCGATAACTTTTAAGACGACGATTTCGTTTTAATTTTAACGGAAACGTGTATAATAAATAACCTACGCGAACGTTTCGTTACCGCGTATAAGATTGATATAATATATTCCCGAATAATCGATAATTTCGTTGGCGACTATTTTAATAACGAAAACGTTACGAACGTTTTAAAAGCCGGTTATTTTTTTTGTTTAATTAATAGCTTTCTTTATAACCGTAATAACGAAAAGAAGGAACGTTTAGTAATTTTAAAGTCTTTAGTTTTCAAAATCCTTTAAGATATCTACGACGACTAGTACTATTTTAGCCGAGAACGTATAATAAAGGAGTTGGAAGGTATTTATTTTCGTAAAAAAAAGTACCTGGTTACGTAATATATAGAGAAGTATTATACTTATAACGTTTATCGGTAAGAAAATTAGCTATCGATCGAAAATTACTAACTTATTTAAACCTTAATCGAGCTTATATATACTATTATAATAAATTTTATCGTTAAACTACCGTTTTATTTATTTATTAGTATACTATAGTATTTTAAAAGTTTTAATAGCTTTAACGTTTTTTTAACGATTACTGATAAATTTTCTAAACGATTAGTACTTATTTCCGGCTATAAAAAATATATAACGGAAAATTAAACTTAAATAATCGTCCGTTATTTCTTATTAGTTAATTAAGTTTACCCGAAAATTATTATATTCGATATTACGCTTATAAATACTTAAATACCTTATAAATCAACGTTATTTTAACTTTATAATAAAATCTAAATAAAGTTTATTCGAAGACGATTAACGCCTTTCTTTATAAATATCTATTCGAGTTTAAAATCATAAGACTATTAAAAAAACTAACTAACTCTAATCTCTTCGAAAACGTTATTAATATTCGATTTATAAGAGAATACTTACGGCGTAATATCTAGCTTACGATAAACTTATTCGCTATAACTACGAAACGACGATACGATATTACTTACCGTTAAATTAAATTTAAAGAAAAAGACTAAATTTAATTAACGTTTAAAAAGACTTATAAAATAAAAAATAAAACAAACCGAAAAGAAACCTTTTAACGAAAAAGCCCTTACACGATTAAACGTATAGTAACGCCTTTAACTTACGAACTCAAACTTCCTTATAATATTTAAATCCACCCTATAATTAACGTTTAATACCTAATCCTATATACTTATTCCGACGATCCTTTCAATCGACGACTACCGCCGTTTAGCCTTATAAAAGAAAACTACTCCGGCGATTCGAAAGTCGACGGTAAAATATACAAGATCGAGCGCATTATAAACCACAAGCCTAAAACTGAGAAAACTAAGAAAAAATACCTAGTACGCTAGAAAGGATATAGAGCTAAAGATAACCATTAGAAACTAATGGAAGAGTTCTCGTACGCCCGGGAAACTATCGCGGCCTATGAACAGCGCCTAAGAGAACAAATAAAATTAGTAGGAAAACGCGGCCGGAAACGTACTAAAAAACCTACTAATTAAACAATTAAAAAGCCCGAGAGATATCGCTAAATTAGGCGTACAATTAAACCTTCTTTGGACGATTAAATTTAAGCCGTTTAAGAGCTTATTTTACCGACGATTTAGAAGCGGAAAGACCTTAAAGGCTAACAAGTAAGAATAACTTTACTTTTTCCTATTTAAATAATCGTCGAAAACGACGATAGTTTTAAAGCCCGATACTTGCTATAGGAGCCGTAAGAAGCTCCTATTAACTAGCCGTAGCTAATAAAGCCTTTAAACCTTAAGCCCTAAAAGTTACGTATAGATTAAATAAGACCTAAAAATAGGGTGAGAATTAACTTACCGCCCGGCAGAACGTCAGGGCCCCACTCCTAAGGCCCTTAACCTTCAACCTATAGCCAAGCCTAGCTCCAGCTTTTTCCTAAACATACAATAATTCTATCTATTAGTAAAAACTAACCCTTTTCAAAGACTAATTACTAATATCCCTATTATACCCTCAGCACAAGCATTAATAATAAGATAAATTACTACTTTTTTTCCTTACTAACATAAAGGTTTTTTAACGAAGATAACTAGCGAAGAGATCGCTACTTAAAAGCTTTTAATTAAACGTTAAGAGCTAGCGTTCCTAAAAAGGAAGATAATATAAGAAGGACGTTAAGAAAGTAACACCTAACCCGATTCATATAAGAAAAAAGCTTGGGCTACGATAGCTTAAGCCCAGGCAAAGCACCTAAGTAAGCACATGCCCAAGCACGTGCGGAATGCCGTGACTAGCCGGGCCCCTTTTAAGGCCCGGAGCCCGCACAGGCTCCTTTTAAGGCCGTTCGCTAGGCGTTCGGAGAACAATGTTATAGTTATAATGCCGGCCGCTCTTCAGGTACTAAGCCTAGCGGTTTAGCGAGGCAGAATTACGGGTTACGAGTAAATAAAATAAGTAGGATTATTATTAGGTATAAACTATCGTTAGTAATTTAAAATTACTAGGAGCGACGGGATTATAAAAGTAATCTTCGTAAGTTAAGTAATTTAAAGAAATTAATTGTTTATATAAAACTATATTTATTTTATAGTTTAAAATCTCTTAAAGAAATTAATTCTTTAATAATTAATTTCTGTATTAAGTTTTATTAGTTACGATTTAAGTATTTACTTTAGTATACGTTTTTTATTTTCTAATAATATAAATTTCTAACTTAGTTACTTATTTTAAAAAATACCTAAATTATTATACGTTAATTATTTTCATTTAAAAAGTTAATTATATATTATTAAGTAATACCGTTCTATAGTTATAACCCCTTAAACATTTATAACTTTTATTTTTATTCTAAAACCCTCTTTTTTAACTTCTAATATGGTAATTTTTTAGGATATATTAAACGAATTTAATCGTTTTCGTAACGAAATCATTATACTCTAAGTTTATTAAAGAAGAAGAAAAAGACTTATTAAATTTAATAAACTGAAATCGTACGACGGAATTAAAAGAAAGTTACGTAGATTCTTTATTTAAATAAGAGTTTACTTTAAATAATATAAGGAAAGTTTCTTTTATAACTACGATAAGGTATTTTTTACCTTTAATCGACTTTTAAAAAACGTTTTAAATTAGTTCAAGCTTATTTTCCGTAATTATCTAAAGAATAATAATTAAGATAATCGAAAGATCGAGACTAATTATATTTTTAAGAGATACGATAAGTTCGAAGAAGTTTTTAAGGGAATTTTCGGAGACTTTAATAAAGAACGAACCGTTAAACGTTAACTAGCTAGTTTCCGATAGAAAGGATTAGTTTCAGAATATATCGTTAAATTCTATTAAGTTATATTTAAATTAAAATAGAACGACGAGCCCTTAATAAATTACTACTATATAGGATTTAAAAACGACGTTAAAAACGAATTTGTAAAGTTAAATCGCCTCGGAATACTTATAAAATTTATTAATATAACTATATAAATTAATAATTAATTATATAAACGACGTATAAAGAAAACGACTAAATAAAGACTAAAGAACCGTTATATTACTAATTAAAGAAGAAAAGTTATTTACCGAAGATAATTTAAAAGTACAACATACGGATCTTATAACGGACTTATAAAATTAAACGTTACTTAAAAATCTAAAAGGCTTTAGAAATATTATAACTACGGAAAAAAAGGACATTTCGCTTAATAATACTCCGAAAAGTAATATTAGAAGGTATTCGAATTACGTCGAAATATTAATAACGTATAAACTAAATATAAGATTTTTAGTTAGATTAATTATTACGATAACAACTGTATTATATATAAAGACGATAAAGAAAGTATTAGATAGTATTTAAGTTAATTAAGAGGACGACGAATTTTCGTTACTATTAGGAAAGTAAATTTCTATTTATTTTAAGAAGAAAACGAAGAAGATAATTTACTTTGTTATAATACCTTCTTGTTACTAGAGTAATTTAAAGGATAAGTTATATAGGACTTTTAAGAATAACGTAATATATCGGTATTTACTTCCCTTAAACTTTTACTAGAGCTTAATCTATATTTACTTTATATTTAACGATAGTAACCTTATAATTGCTCTGACGACGTAAGAAGTAATAAAAAGGTATATATCAAAGGAAGAACATTAAGAGTAACTATTAATAGGCTTTAGATATATTATTTAGAATCTAGAAATAACTATTAAATATATTTACGATACCGATATTACGAACGGATCTTATAGGTTTCGTATTTAGAAAATTTATACTATAATTACTTAAAAGAAAAATCTTACTATAGATTCTTTCTTTTTCGATTAGAATACTGATTTATTCTATAAATATATTATAAAACTGAATTTAGTAACTAGGTCTTACGATAACTACTCAACTAGTATACGAATTACGCTATACTTATTCGAAGTAAATATTACTCCTTCGAGTATAAATTACTAGATATTAAACCTTAAAATTATAAAACTCTTTAATATGTAAACTACGTCCTATAGAAAATCGTAAAATAATATTGATAACGTTCTTAAGGCTATTTTATATAAATACTCAGGGTTGGGATTTAGTAAGTATTAGTAAGTATTTTAATATACTAATACTAAATTAGTAAGTATAAGTAAATACTAATACTAACGTTAGTAAGTATTATTAAGTACTAATACTTACTACATTAGTATTAATACTTACTAATTAGTATCATATAAAATACTAAAAAGTACTAAATAAATATTAATAATAATTTTTTAAAAAGTTTCTATAGATTTTAAATAAATTTTATAAGATTCTATGAAATTTTATTCATTATAAATTAAAATATTATAATTATTTATAATCTTAAATATTCAATAATATAATATTTTTAAAAGTTTCTATAGATTTCTAATAAATTCTATAAAATTCTATAAGATTCTATGAGATTTTATGAGATTCTATGAAATTCTATAATATTCCATGAGATTCTATAAGATTCTATGAGATTTTATAAGATTTTATTAATTACAAATTAAAATATTATAGTTATTTATAATATTAAATGCTTAATAATATAAATACTTCTAGAAGTTTCTATAAATTTCCAATAAATTCTATGAGATTTTATAGGATTCTATAGGATTTTATAGGATTCTATAGGATTCTATAGGATTCTATAGGATTCTATAGGATTCTATAGGATTCTATAGGATTCTATAGGATTCTATAGGATTCTATTAATTATAAATCTATATATTAATAATAGAATTCATTAGAATATTCTAGAAATTTTTTAAGATTAAAAAATTTACTATATATATTTATAACTTCCTTTTTTTTACTTACTTTTTAAATTTTAATATATAATTACAAATATAACAACGAATATAACAACGAATATAACAACGAATATAACAACGAATATAACAACGAATATAACAACGAATATAACAACGAATATAACAACGAATATAACAACGAATATAACAAAAATATTATATATTAAACAATGGATTCTTCATTTACAACTCAATTTTTTTCTTTAGATTCTGAAGTGGAATCCATTTACGAATTAAATTCAAATACAGAAATAAATAACGAAGATAATAATAAATCATATAAAAATTTAAAATATAACGATTTGAATTACGTTTTACCTTTAACTTCCGATATATATATATTTCAAAATGGATTATTTCAACGAAACTTATTACCTATCGACTATACTACAGAACGACGAATATTAGTTAAATGCACTCTTTGTTCATATAATAAAGTGGAAATTTTAACTAAATTTCAATCTTCAAACTTTATTAAACACTATAAATATAAACATCTAACGATTGCATATAATACGAAAAGTGAAAAAAACACTTAAAAAAATTACTGATATTCAATAAAGAAATACATTTTTTAATATAACCGATAATCGAAAACGAATTCGATAAAATACTATAATTGAATTTGATGAAAATGAAGTTTATATAAAAATCTTTACTTTTTTAATCGAAAATAACTTATTTTTTAACATACTTAAATTTGATTCTTTTAAAGATCTTTTAAATTATTATAACAAAGTAACGACAAATATAAATCGTAAAAAAATAATAAAAATATTAAACGAAAAGTTTAACAATTATTTATTAACTTTTAATATTGAATTATAAAAATATATTGAAAAGAACGGCCGTTTTTTAGTTATATTCGACCTTTGGACTTTAAATGTTAATTAAACGTAAATTTTTGGAATTATAATCATTTTTATTAATGAAAAATTTTAAATAAATTATAAATTAATCAGATTCGATGAATTAAACGAATTATATACTGGAGAAAATATATATATAAAATTTTAAATATAATCAACGATTTTCTAGCAATTAAAAATAACATACTATTTTTTACTCGCGATAATGTTATAAATAACGATAAATTTATCGAATATTATAAAATAAATTCGAATTCGAATATATACGACGTTCGTTGCGTTTTATATATGTTAAAGTAGGTAAGGGGTTAAATGGATTCAAATTGCGATACTCTCTAACTATCTCTATTCTACAGTCTTTCTTCTAGGTATATATAATTCTTATTGAATTTGGATTTGTAATAGTTGTAAAACCGGATATCTTGTTTACCGAGATATGAAACCGGATATCTTACTTACCGAAATATAAAACTGGTTATCTTTATTCCAGAACGTTTAGTTGTTTTAAAATTCAATATTTGTGGATATAGTTGTTTTAGATTACCTAGAATTCAGCTGGAGCCTATTCTAGTGTTTTAGAGTTGTTTTGACTGTTTTAGAGTTTTATTAAACCTAAAAAGGTAATATATTTTACATATTAATTATTTTAATTTTACTATTAAATTTTATTAAGTACTTTTTCGAAAAACTTTTTTTATCGTTAAGATTTTTTTCGAAACGTTTAACTTTATTTTCCGTATTTTTAACTTTTTTCTTAGTAAAGGTTATTTTATTTTATAACGTTTTAACTATCTTTATTATATTAACGATTATATATTTTATTATTATATTATAACTAATATTCGGCTATACTATTATTACGTTAAAAGTAATTTAAATCGAAATAATTTAAGCGAAATTTAAACGTTTTAACTTAGTTAATATTCCGTTAATTTTCTTATTAAAACTATATCTTACGTTATAATATTAAAGTACGAAAATCGTTATTTTAGTAAAAAAGTATTAATCGTAGATTTTATTCTCCTAATAAATAACTATAGCTTTAGTAAAACTATTTTTAATATAACGGACTATATTATTTTAAACGTACGTCTTACTTAGAATATATTCTTTATAGAAGAAATCGATTTCGCTAAAAACGTAATTAAATAAAACGATATTATTACTAATCTTAACATATATTTCTTTTACAGCGTTTTTTCTATCGTAAGATTTTTCTTTACCGTCGGTTTTTTTCTCTAGCTTAACTTTTAAGCCGTATAGTTTAAATTTACTAACGTTTTTATTACCGGTCGTAAGATAGTTTAATTTTAAGCTACGTTCGTTTACCTTATCATTCCTATCGATATTGTCCTCATTTTCGTTATCGTTTTCGTTTTCTTTTTTATTTTTATTATCGTCTTTATTATTATCTTTAACGTCGTCGTCGCTAGCGTTAACGTTTCGGAGTTATAATATATTATTAACTTCGTAAGTATCGATTTCTTTAAATAATTATGTAAAGTTATTCGGAACGTTATTAGTTTTAACGGTAAAGTATTTTTCTATAACGGTTTAAATTATTATTACGTCATTAAAAAGGTTTTTTATATCGTCGAGTGTAATATTTATCAAGCGCGTTATTAAGTTTAACGAGTACGTCGTTACCGTTTAGAAAACATTAAGTTTTTTAGGAAAAATAGTTTTAACTAAGTTATTAAAAGGAAAGATTTATAAAAATATTAGGATTTTAAAATAAAGAAATTATCGAGCTAGCCTACTTTTTTAAGTAAATATTAAATATTGGATGAAAAATAAAGGGTCTTACGATTTTAACTTAATAAATAAAAGATTATTTACGAAGAACGTTTTATTTATTTTTCATCTTATTTAACTTTACTATTATTTAAGTTAATAAAGGGAAAATAATAGGAAAAAAATCAACGATCGTTAATAAATAATCTAATTATTCGTACTATTTTCTTTATATTTGTAAAAATAGGTAAGGAGTTAAATGAATTCTAATTGCGATACTCACTATTCTATTCTAATTCTATAGTCTTTCTTCTTAATATATATAATTCTTATTAAATTTAGATTTGTAATAGTTATAAAACTAGATATCTTATTTACTAAGATATGAAACCGAATATCTTACTTACCAAAATATAAAACTGGTTATCTTTATTCTAAAACGTTTAGTTGTTTTAGAATTTAATATTTGTAGATATAATTGTTTTAAATTACTTAAAATTCAGTTAGAGCTTATTTTAATGTTTTTAAAGTTGTTTTAACTATTTTAAAGTTTTATTAAACTTAAAAAGGTAATATATTTTACAATTATTAAAGAGTTAGTTTCTTTAAAAAGTTTTAAATTATAAAATAAATATAGTTTTATATAAATAATTAATTTCCTTAAATTATTTCTTAGTTTACGATCTAAATTATAAATTACTATAATCTTATCATTTTAAAGGTAATCTTAAATTACTAACGGTAGTCTGTGCTAGCTAGTGATCTTATCTGCTTTATCTATTCATGACTGTAATTCTACCGTGTCTAACTGCTAGGCTTAGTGCTTGAGGGACGGTCGGCATTATAGCCGTAATATATTAATATTAGATTTAAATTTAATAATAAATTAAGGCTATTATTAATATTTAAATTTAAAGTTATATTACAATAAAAGTAAGGTATGATTCGAGTTGAATTTCTAAGTGTTAAGAATGCTAGCACAGCCGGCATTCTAAGCTTATATACAGGAAGGCTGAGGCTGTAGCCTAAGGCTATAGTCGTCTTATCAGCTGTCGAATAGGCCAGATAGGCTGGCAGGCCTGTCAGGCTTAGCAAGCTTCTTTTAATGTAACAAGTTATAAGTTTTTATAATAATA
>JANBVO010000013.1:0-24802 GCA_030052745.1 Pleurostoma richardsiae
CCTTACCTACCTTACCTACCTTACCTACCTTACCTACCTTACCTACCTTACCTACCTTACCTACCTTACCTACCTTACCTACCTTATCTACCTTACCTATGAGTTTACAAGGTCTCACAAACCAATTCAGCCTCTTTACACATATCCCTCCATCCCAGTTAGCCGGTGATATTCTACAACTATAAGTACGGCCACCACTAAAATATTGAACAGCCGGAACGAATGGTTATTATAGTGCTCTCTCTTATCTGCTATGAACGCGGACATCGCAGTACCCTTACACAATTTTCGTACCATTGCATACCCAATGCACAGGTTGAAGCAGCAATAGCACCGATTCCACTCACGAAGTTGGGAAACGGCTGAAGGCAAGATTTGTGGAGCATTTGGTTCTGTGACACGGCATCGCCCATGTAAACCCGCTGACCCTGTGCTTCAAGGTACGAGAACAAAGTCCTGATCACGTCGAGGGGCGAGACCTGCTGCTCATTTGTGGTCATACTCGATAATGATAATGGACAGGCAGACAAGTGACACTTGGTCAATCCTCGAGAAAATTATGAGCTTGTGGGCTCGTGGTCAACGACACCTGTCTGCACGAAGCTAACCCAACCGAGCGGCGCAACTGCTTACAAGGTTCGAAGCTCAGCGGAAATTTAATCAAAGGCAAACCAATACATATTCTATCATTGAAACAAGGCAGTGCGTCATCTTTCGAGTGAGCGGTAGGATAACAGAACTCTCAGCCTATTCGCTCTTTCACATCCTCTGGTGCACGACCAAGAGCTCGTAACTTTGGACCCCAGATCCAGAGGATAGCAACCGTTGGTACTCCGAAAATGACAAACAAGAACCCGAGGAGGGTGTTTCCCCAGCCATAACCCAGCTGGGCATAGAGCTCCGGAGCAAAGATGGGGAATACGAAGCCCAGGACATAACTCCCCAGCCGAGTCGCTGCACTAGCACTGGCAGCACGAGTACTCGAGAACTCATCGACCTGGTACGCCATCAGACCTTGAGAGAACATGAAGCTCCCCAAGCAAAAGAAGAATATCCCCACGTCAACCACGGCCCAGTGTGCGCGCTTCTCGGCGGCCCAAGCATACCAGAATAAGCCAGCCATACCGGGAATCAGGCCAACAACGAGGTAAGGTACGCGATATTCCGGGCTTGGCTCGCGATCCGGCTGCGCTTCTTTGATTCGGTGCCACATGAAGTCCATCAGGCGACCACCAGCCTGTGCACATGCAAAGGCGCCGAGGGCGATAGCGATGTAATGGAGACTGGCGGAAGTCTCCGACTCGCCATAGTGCGTCGTCCAAAGAGATGCAAAAGTCGATAAGACGAGTGTGTAAATGCCGAAGTCAACAGCGATTGATAGAGAGAGGACCTGAGCGACGGGGCGGTGTGTGAGGAGTCTAACAGGTTTCGATATTGCCGGACCGATGCGAGTGGTCAGGTCCTGACAGAAGAACGCGACCCGGGCCGCGATCGACCGCTTGGGCAGAGTTCCACCTACGTGTACTGCTCTATTGGCCCTCTGTTTGTGCTGAAGTAGAACTGGTGCGTAGGTCTCGCGTATTAGGAACACACCGATAGCGAGGAAGAGGGCGTCGAAGGCGGACAAGATCCAGAACAGCCAAGGCCACCAGAGGTGCTGCGCTGCTAGACCGCCAACGATCGGTCCCAGGGCTGGGCCAAGGTAGGGTAGCAGACCGGCAATCGCAAGTGACTTCCCCCTGTCTTTGGCATGGTACATGTCAGCTAGAGCAGGTCCGGTGAGCTACACCGCGTCAGCTAGGATCAGCAAGCAAGGCTTTCATGAAGACTTACGGTGATGCCCACGCTCGCGCCAGACGCGGCCATCAACCTCCCCACAATCATCAAAGCGGGAGAGAAGCCCACAGGGCATAACGAGTTCCAGATGATGTACCAGACATTGCCAAGCAACCAGATCGGTCTGCGGCCATACGTCTCGGCAAGGGCAGCGACGAGAAACGGCGCAAAGCCAAGGCCCAGGAAGAAAACGGAAAAGGCAATCTGGCCACCCGATGGGCTCATGCCCACGTCCTTCAAGACCTGATCGAGTGCGGGTGCAATCATGCTTGCCGACATTGTAGTGACGAGTTGGCTCGAGGAATAGACGAGAGCGACAGAGATTTTGAGCCACGATGGCCAGTTGTATGGGTTGGCGGGATCATCCGGCCCATCCCATGTTACCTGGGTTCCAGCAAAGTCAGCTCTTTTCCCGGAGACATGCAGCGTCGGGACTACCGCGTGCTTACCTCGTGGTCGGCAAGTCGAGGTGGCTCAATCGAAATCTCTGTCTGGCCTCCATTCTCGAGGTCTGTTTGCGACTTTTCCTCAGTTGGCGCCATAGGTTATTTGACACAAATAGTGATGAGTCGAAAGCTTTGCTAGTACGTCTGTCGAGGGCAATTCGGCCGAACACCCATCTCTTTATGCCTCCCGGTGGTTAAACCACGAGTCATCGATGGATCCCGGCTTCGCACTACGGCAGACGCGAAGGATCCGCGATCACCGGCCACTGGTCAACCTCCGGGGATAACAGCTTACGATCTCGGAGGCCGAGCACCTGCTCGCCTGCCTTTCTGGCGCCATGGTTTGCGGACCGAAAGCCGGCTCGGACCCGGTGGGCACCCGCTAAGCGGATCAGGCAGGTCTACGACCTTGTGCAGGCTTCCTGTAGGCAGCATCGGGCCATCAGCCCTGATTGATAAGATTAGATCGTCTAGGGAGGCAGGCAGGCAGGCAGGTAATGAAGGTGGTTCACGCTAGTTCAACTCGCCGTACATCACTCCACATATCGGCCGAAGTCGACAAAGAACTCCGGCCTTCCCAGTTGACGCATTGCAGCGACTGCTGCCGTAACTACGAAGATCAAATCCCTTACAGCCGCATGTATGCACCACCATAAGCATATCATATTTGGGTGATTGCGCATTGTTGACCTCGTAAACTTTCGACTATTGGGAAGATGCAAAGTCCGAAACCATACCGTTCAACAGTCCGTCAAACTCCTCAGGAATGCCTGCATTCGCTACTTGAGTCACCCACTCCGTTAAGCCACCCTCGTCCAAGATCCCCGATTCTGTTGTAACAGCTGGCGGCGTCCACTCGCCATTCTTCTTGCCATCCATCATTGTTATGGTTCGATTGGCAAGCATTTCGAAAATGTCACGATAGGGCGCTGCGGCATCCCACCGCTCTGCCATCAAGACCAGAACAATCGTGCAATCTGTACACGTGCTGCTCACCTGGCCTTGCCGATGTGCCTCCCGTGCAGCAGGTGATGTCCACAGGCAGTGGAGATATGTCAACCCAGCAAGGAACAGCTCATGAACTGCAGTCCAGGTATAGCTCGTTGGTTTCCCCAGATACTGGCGACGATAGCCGTGACAAAGTTCCTCTGCAGCTCGTAGGCAGTCCAGGAATACGGTTTCTGTGGCTCCTGCTTTGGGGTTGATGATTTGAACCCGGTAGAGTTGCAATATCGCATAGTTGTACTCCATATCAAACCAGTCTGATGTTGAAAAAAGCGAGAGCGCTTCGCCCGCATTGTGGGTTGCTGGTGGGATCCTCTCGCGCCAGTTCTCAATCTCGGAACGGAGTTGCTGGATCTGAATCTCATGCGTATGATGAACAGAGCAGCAACAGGTGGGTTTCGAGTAAAGAGAGCTGTGTATACGACTTAACAGGCGTCGGATTCGGAAAGTGTGAATTGCCTTGGTTATTGTTGTCGGCGGATCACCCGCAGAGCTTCGCGGCGTGCCACGAACTCCACTGGCTGTAAGGCATGATTCATCTATATCCGTTGGATACTGTATTTCATACAGTCAGTAAAGGAATTCTCGATCCCTAACTCCTGCTGCTTCATCAAGTGGAAGCTCCAGTATAAATACCTCAGCATCGACCTCTTGGTAAGGGATGCCCTGAGGGCGGCCTAACATGACCGCCGCTTGGGACTCCATTGCATAAGCGCACCAGAATACTCTCTTGCGCATTTCCGACCGAAGTGGATCTGTAGTTGATCTCAGGCGTCTCGCACTGCGGTGATAACCGAGATCGATACATTGACGCAGAGCTAAACCAGCCAGTTTCCTGACATGTGTAAGTGAGGACTCCGCGCGTCTGGTTCGTCAAACTCCCTTACCAATACGAAGTGCCGACCGACGATCTTAGAGAGTATGCGGCACAGCAGAGAATTGCCTGTATGGCTTCCAGATTATCATGTGGCAAAATGTGATCAATGTACATCTGTGCTGAGATGTATAATCGCTGAAAGGGTTAGCATTGAAGACTCTTAGCCCGATCTTCTACTCAATTACCTCTGGTGAATGGCCGGAGTTTGGCAAGATCAAAGCGCCTATAGCATACACCTGCAATGGTGAGATTTCGAATGCGTCAACTCATCATGGACTTTGCTTGTTACTTACGGCATTTAAGAAGAATAAAGCCACGGGGTTGGAGAGTATTGATTCCAACCCTGTGAGCCCACCTGCCAAGGCCGCCTCCCATGCTCTAAAGGTCGGCTCGTGTATGAACGGGTACTGCGTGTGTATGTTCCTGAAATATGCATCACTAAGCCTGACGGCTGTCTCATAACTGGGTAGCAGGCATGGGGCCGGCAGCACATTCTGACTGTCCTCGGGCTGACCGAGAGTACCAGGACGGTTAGAACTAGTCAGCACCACGCGGCGAAGTGAAGAGTTGATCAGTCGTGAGAAGGCAAAGGTTGATGACGAACCCAGGTAGTAAGGTTCTGCTCCGGCTGCGTTCAAGCTGAGGAGTCCGGCTTTTGAAGCCAACTCGTCGATCTCATCGGGTTCGTTGTCCTCATCATCGGTACTGGGCAAGGTTGATGGGGCACAATACTGGTCCTTGATGGAACGTGTGGTTGCGGGAGAGCTGGATTCAAGATTTGGCCGAAGGGCATCATATTGGATTAGATGGTCGTTAGCCAAGTCTGGACGATATCGCCTCAGGACACTCTCCAGGAGAGCTACACGCTGTTCCAATGTTTCGAGGTAGTTCCGAGGCCGGTGTCTCTTTGTCGATGGATCTTCCACAAGGCAAACTGAAGCACCGCTTGTAATCAGCCAAGAGGAAACGTCTACGAACATTTCCGTAGAGGAAATTCAACGGCGTACGGACTTGAGCCAAAACGACGACAGTTCTCGCACCCGGAAATATTATTGTCGCACTAAATATCAATTTAGTTGAGGGTGATTAAGGTGCAGTTTGAGACCATCGGACCTTTAACTTCTTTTCCTTACAGTTCACACAGGCCATGAGCGTCCTGTTCCTGGATCGTACCCTTTGGGTACCTCTGCTTGGTCGGTTCGTTGAACTGGAAGCATTTTGATACATGGCATGGACTGTGTGTTAGGGGATCTTGAAAGGCGTTGAAAGTGAAGTGTCTCGGTAGTGGAGAGGCCTACAAATCAGCCCATCTTATAGCCCATTTTTGCTTATCACAGGGGCTTATCTCCGTTCTCGATTCCCTATAGGCTCGATGTAATATGCCACTAATGTTATCTACAGAACTCTCGGTTTTGTTCAGACCCCACGTTAACTATAGCCTATAGGCTAGGCCTACTGTCGACGAGCTATCCTTCAAGGTGGCTAATTACATAATTCCATTCCTACCTACAGATGATGCTTGGAGCGACAGCGGAACACGATCCTGCTGGCCAAACGTTTAGAGCCGAGGGAAACCCGGGTCCTCCAGATGCAACCGCTTCTGAAGCTGTGCAATACGTGATGGTGTGATCTGGTAGACATCTGGCAGATTTGTGTCTGCCCAAGGACGACCGCCCATCAGCCGTACTAACCCTGGGGCCGCAGTGAAGATGCGAGCCATTCCACTGTCACATCTGTTAGCGGAACCAGAAAACACAGCTCTTTTTCATGTCACGGGCGGTTCTCGAGACTCACTGTCCGTTGTGGCCAGCGCAGATCCACTGGCCCGGCAGCCCCGGCAGCTCCCCGACGAAGGGTACACCATCCATGCTCTAGTTCATAGTGAGCCCATGTAATAAACTCCACGCCGCCGACGATAAACCTACCAAGGCTATAATACCACTCCAGCTATGCTTATGAAACTCTGTCGGGGTCTTGGCTGGGGGCCATCCTGTGAACTGAGATTCTGCAAAGTCCTGGACAGCCTTTGACACGGATTTGAAGTCCGTCAGTCCATCATCGATGCATCTTTCTGGATGATCGTGAAGCCATTTCTCGAACTCTGGCTGCCCAGGATTGCTGCCGCCGAAAAGAACGGAACCCTGCATAGTTATCCGGGGATTGATACTAATGAGGCCGCCCTCTGAGAAAAGAACGCCATACGAGTTCTTCAGTGCCTGAGAACCCGTATATGTCGAGGGTGGCCTGACCTCGTTACACATATGGGGTCTAGGACGGATAAGTCCCCGGAGAGATGGTTCAAGTGCAGAGCTATATGCGTTACTTGCATGGACCACTTGCCGGCATTCAATATCACCACGTTGGCTCTTAACAACCCACTTGTCTGGACTACTTGGAGATGGGACGACCTCGTTGACCCGGGTGTGCGTTTGGAGATTGACGCTCTTCTTCAGATTTTCACGCATGACGTGTGCTGCGAGCTTCCAGGGGTGTAGAGTTGACGCAGGCCAGGCATAGCAGGCTTGTGCGTCTTTGACTCGAGATAGCTAAAAGCCGCTGAGTCAGTTATAGAACATGAAATCAGGTGGTGGCTTACAACCTCTGCCGCTTCTTGACGGTCTTGCGTGACTTTGATATGATCGACTTTACCGCCAGCAGCTTTGAATCTTTCAAAGGTGTTTTTTGCCTTATCTGCAGCCTCTGGAGTTACTGGAACGTCGAGTGTATCGCCCACCCAGAGGTCACAGTCAACATGGTTTTCCTTCACATAGGCCACCACGTCGGACCAGGTCTGCTGTTCATTTTCTAGGATCTGCGCAGACGCATCAGAAATGGCATTAGGCGTAGGCAGCTTCTAATCAAACCTTTAGAGCCTGCTGGGTGCCAAAGGCTCTCTCGTAATCAGCAAATCCGCGCCATTGATCTGGCTTACAGTGGCCAGCATTTCGACCTGTAGCCCCAGAGCAAAACTCCCGAGCCTCGAGAACAACTACGCTCTTCTCCGGCCATGTGTCGATACAATGCTTCGCCACCAGCGTTCCGCTCATCTTGAGCCGTGTTTAGCCAACGACTTAGTAGGCCCAGGGACTTTTGGGGGATACTCACACCAGAGCCGATGACCACGATGTCCGCCGATGACGGCAACTTGGGAGTCGTGACATGGTTCAAGAGAGGATCACCCTCCACGCTCAGGAGCCAGCATGATCGCGAGATATCATTCTCTTTTGGAAAGCCGAAAGTTGGTGGAGTCATGGTGCGTTCTCTCCGACCTACTATGGACCTACTATGACCACCCTCAAACAGGTCAATTCAGAGGCAATGCAGAAGGAAGTCCAAGCCAGATTCTTGTTTATCTCAGGACCTAGGCCCGCTATATACCCTGCAGGATTATTTCCGGTTGAAGGAAGCCCCATGATTCGATCGCAGGATTCAACCCGCCCCGGTAGCAGAGCACAGACAGCGTGGGCCTTCCTGCAATTGGCGGAATCGGCCGCTTAGTCTTATCGTAAGTTAAGGAGAGTGGAGAGACTGCGGTATGGAGGTGAAGCTTGACTTGACACCCCACACAAGCCCATGCCGATAACCGCTTTGCAGGTCGCCCTGTGGGAGAGGGTTTCATTGGCTGTCCGTAAACTTCCGAAGGTCGAAATGGAAGTTGCCACCAATGAAATCGCTCCCTCTTCGGGCCTCCTGGCATATTGTTCTCCTACCTCATGGTACTTGCGTATAAATCATCACCACCGATGCTAACTCTTCTACTTCGGCGATGAGGTCGATTCAGGCAATGAACAATCTCTCTTCTCTCACTGCGTTTCCTCCTCTAATCTACCATGTCTTCACCCTCCCCCGATAGCGCCGGCATGTGGCCGCCTGGCACGGTGTACCTTCAGGATACGACAGCATCGACAAGAGACAGCCTCATTCTACAGCCGCGTCCAACTGATGACCCAAATGACCCCCTTAACTGGTCCCAATGGCGGAAATATCTGAATATGGGGCTGGTCTGCATTTACGTCGCCTTGGTCGCCGAGTTCATCAACGCCTCAACACCAACATGGGGTCCAATGAACGAAGAGCTCGGGTACAGCTACGAGATTTTGAACGACAGCTATGCTGCTGGCTGTGCTTGCTTAGCCATCGGGTCCCTCTTGCTCATTCCGTTCGCGCTCAAATTCGGCCGTCGACCACTTTATCTCTTCAGCACGATACTCCAATTTGCTCTTAGCATATGGTCTGCCAAGATGCGTACTGTTGCAGACTTGATGCTGATCAATGTGTTGCAATGCCTGTTTGGAAGCCTTGCGGAGACCATTGTTCAGATGACTATTGCCGACGTTTTCTTCGTACACCAACGTGGTCGGATGAACGCCATCTACGTTTGGGTGTGGCTTCTGGCCACCTACCTCGGAAGTCTTATTGCAGGCTTCATTGCCAAGGGCCAGGGCTGGAGATGGGTTTGGTGGTGGAATGTGATCATATTCGGAGTCTCCGTCTTCATAGTTGGTTTCGGATACGAAGAGACCAAGTATTCCCCGCCCGCAGCCGCTACTCTGATGTCGAGCCAGTCGCCAACGACCGAGGACACCCATCGCTCGAACCCTCCTGTGTACCCAGCCTCCGATAGTGCTGATTTGAACACTCTCCACAAGACGTCTTCGAAAGAGCTCAAAAAGAGTTCCTCGAAGCAGGGCATTGCTGCGGATCCGGAGTCTGCCACAGTCGCAGAGAAACATTTGCTGGAGAACACCACCATCGTCACCCTGAACCCCAACATTCCGAAGAAGACGTACTGGCAGAAACTGTCACTCACCACCACCACGTCGTCTATCAATGGCACGAACGAGTCCTTCTTTTGCCACATGTACCAGCCTCTCATTCTACTGGTGACTATACCGGCCATTACCTTTGCAGCACTGGTATATGGCATCTTGGTCGGGTTGGGAGATGTCATGTCGACGACCATGTCAACCTTTCTACCTCAATCACCCTACAACTTCTCATCAGACCAGATTGGTCTTATGAGTCTTCCAAGGATGATTGGAGTAACAATTGGCGCGCTGATTGTTGGCCCGTTGAGTGATTGGTGGATCGTCTATCTCTCACGTCGACGCAACGGTATCTATGATCCCGAGATGCGACTATGGTGCATTATTCCATTCCTCCCTTTTGTCCCTGCGGGTGCGCTTCTCTTTGGAATCGGTCTAAACAACCACCTCTCCTGGCCTATCATCGCGGTCGGCCTGGCATTGTACAACATCGGCGTTACCCCTATCAACAGTATCATCATAACGTACCTGACCGATTCGTATAAAGACGTAAGTGGAACCTCAACTATGCTTCCTACTTACGGCCAATACTTACAGCGACCTAGATAATTGGCGATGCTTTGGTTAGCGTTACCGTTGTGCGAAACTGCTTTAGTACGGGCTTCATTTTCGCGCTCACGCCGTGGATAGGGGCGATTGGAGTGAAGTATGTGTTGGTAACTATACTGCTCATTGCGTGTGCTATACTCGTACTTTTTGGGGTGTTCATACGATACGGAAAGGCGTTCCGGTGGCGCACTGCTTCCAGATATCAATACTATGCTCGGCGCCAGTATAAGGAAAGGCCACTGTCTTGACTGAACAGTTCCACGGCTGCTGGCCTATCCTTTCATATGGGATTTACAATGAAAGCATAGAAGACAGGAGGCTTTTATAGACTAGGCAGTTTAGTTTGTTGTTACTCCTGACCCATTCTGCGGGTCCCATAAGGTGCAAAGACCCTCCTCTGACTCTCCGAGCACCGGATCCCAGTTGGGACGTGGAAGTGCCCACGCACTCGCGTAGACGGTGGCGCCCTCGCCTCCCACAGCAAAATCCCAGGGTCCGCCGTCCCTGGGATATGCGCCCATCATGGTGAATCCAGAGAGCTCGATACTGTCAAGCTTGGACCTGACATCGGGGGGCAGGTCGTGGCCGTCTCCCGGTGTCAGGAGCTTGAACGAAGCAGTTGGCTGCGCGTCGAAGGTCTTGTGAGCGACGCCGGCCGGGATTATGAAGACATCGCCAGCCTGTGCCTCAAGTTCGATCCCACCGTCCTCCTTCCCTCCTCCCCAGGTGCTCTCGTCCAGGTCCTCGGCAGTGTCTGCGACGCCGAAGCGAACCGTTGCCTTGCCGGTGAGGACGACCATGCACTCATGGGCGAGAGAGTGGTAGTGAGATTTCTGAGTGGAGCCGTAACGAAAGATCCATTGCGCTTGCCACCCGTTGCTGGATAAAAGATCGTAGAACTGTGTCGCGACGGAGCGGGGATCGTCGGGCGAGAGATGCCGGCGATAGCGGAGCAGGGGGTACGGGGAGTTGGGGATGAGGGCGGTTGGGGGAAGAACGTATTTGTCAATCTGGACCATGTCGCTAAGCCACAATCTCCGAAAACTGATGCTTGTGACGCTTTCCACAGGAGGCTGTTGGTGAAAAGAAGAGGCACAGCAAGGCACACGATGACGGGAGATGGTGTGTTCAGGCAAGGGAGGCGACGATGGAGATGAATGTATGTCGCCAACAGGTCCTAGCTACCAGTTACGGTAGGCGACAGCTGTTTCTTTGGAATTCATGTGTCGTGGTCGGGGCTGCCGTTTCCTGATTGCTCCGATGTGCCTTGCGTACTCCACCATGGCTGGCCAATGAGATCTCCCACTCGGACCAGTTCTTGTACCTTGGCGGACGAGCATCAAGTACCGGCTGCTTCTATAAGATAGTCACCGTGTCTTTATAAATACACCGCAATCTCCCTGCCTGGCTCCTTTCCAACTTCCTCCTTCTTTACCTCTTTCTGTCTCCATGCCGGGTCCAGAAGGGGGCCTATCAGGGCTAGTTACCTCAGAAGACCATAAGATGGTCCCCCGGTTCCTTCAAATGGCCGTCATCCCCTTCAGGCTCAAGCTCTCCTCTTCCTCTTTTTTCTCAACCTGCTTGGCCACCCAGCCGCTTACAAAAAACACCCTACCATCTTTCTTGACCTCTGTCTGAAATGCCCGAAGCTGATCCTGCTTGTCCCCGAAAGACTGGGACTGTTAAGAGCCCAGTCACTGCTAAGCGCGTCTCCACGCCTGCCTACAGTCTGGCCAGCGTCGTGCTCATCGATCTGACTCAAGATGACGATGAGCCGGGGACTCTGACTCCTAAGACGTAGGTCAAAGTGTCAAAACGGAAATCTGGGAGCGCGGAGCTGGATTGCCCAAGGCAGCTTGATGGACCCGGATCTGACCCCTCTCCGCCGAAGAAGCGGCAAAAGGCCGTCCGCCGGGCCTCCGAGGCACCTATCAAGTCTGAAAAACCCTTCCCTGTACCATTTGTTCGCGCCTCCACGCCTTCCATCAGTTCGCGTACACCGTCACCCAAGGACAATTCCCCACTGGCTATCTATGCCAGGTACACTGATGCGAGAAATGCCTGGTATGCGATCTAACTACCCACTTCCCGCACCGACCAGCGTTTTCGGAAGGCTCGGGGTCTCCCGTCGCGGTATAGCAACAAATCCTACGAGTAGTCTGGATTATAAGCAGATAACGCGGCGTTGCATTATCCCGACCGGGTCCAGGAAATGGAGTATAGAAGAGATGACGGCTTATTTAGACTGGGATAAGGCGGAGGACAAGCGCGTTCAGGTTATCGTCGACGACTGCGGAGACGGAATCCGTGGGCACAGGGGTATGGACTATATTAGGAAGATGATGGACAGAGAGATGGGGTTGGACTCGGTAGAGAATAGGGGCGTTTGAAGAAGCAGAATGAACCACTCAAATATCTACTGCCCGTTGAGTTCCTCGATGCGGTCAAGGAAGTGCGCACCATTCCGATAGAAAAAGAACCCTCACGCTCCGAGGCCCCTCTTCCGCCACCCCACTGGAGGCTGCGTATCTCTTTAATCCGTCGTGATGTCCGAGAGACAGCCTCTGCCGTTGTCATGGGGTCTTCGACATCTCACGCCTTGAGAATCTTGACCAGCTCAGCAACGATGGCATCTCCTGCTTCTGCGGTGCCCGTGCTGCCGCCCATGTCCTTGGTTCTTAGCCCGGCGTCGATGGCGGCGCGGACCGCGTCCTCGACGATTTTAGCCTCGTGGGCGAGATTCAGAGAGTACCGGAACATCATGGCCACGGAAAGGATGGTGCCAATGGGATTCTGGAAATGATGTCAGCTCTTGCAGCGAATGGATAGGAATGGCCCAAAACGGGGTCTTGACGCACGACAATCCCTTTCCCTGATATGTCCGGCGCGCTACCTGTCATGTGCGTTAGCGACTGATGTCTACGTGAGGGCTCGAACAGGATAGGAGTCTTACCATGAATCGGTTCATAGATAGAAGGCACTGCAGAGCTCGGAATCCCGCAGAGACTCGCGCTCGGGAGGAGCCCTATGCTTCCAGCTATGGCGCTCGCCTCGTCGCTGAGAATATCCCCTGAAAACTCATTAGCTAAACCGCCTTCGAGGTGGACGAGGGGCCTCGCTCACCTGCCAAGTTGGGCGCTATTATGACGCCATTCAGCTGCGTCGGGTTCTTGACCATAATCATGGCCGCGCTGTCAATAAGCTGATGCTCAACCTTCAGATCAGGGAACTCGTTTTTATAGACCTCCTCAACGACACAACGCCAGAGTCTGCTTGTCGCCAGCACGTTTGCCTTGTCTAGCGAGATAACCCGCGAGTCTCCCCTAGTCCTGGCCAGGTAGCCGCCCAGCCGCGCGATACGCTCGATTTCTGGTTTCGTGTAAACAGTAGTGTCGAACGCATTGAGCCCATCGTACTCTTTTCGCTCTCCGAAATACAAGCCTGAGGTTAACTCTCGGACTAACATCATGTCGATGCCGCGGCAGACGGACGCCTTCAGGGGGGAGGACTCGACGAGGGCGTCGGACGCGAAGAAGCAGGGACGGAGGTTTCCATAGGCGCACATCTCACTGCGTAGCTTTAGGAGGCCCTGCTCCGGGCGGACGGCGCCGGTGCCCCATTCAGGGCCGCCGATGGCGCCGAGGAGCACGGCGTCGGCGGCTTTGGCGGCGGCGAGGGCCTTGTCTGTGAGGGGGGTGCCGGTCTGGTCGATGGAGCACTGGGGAGAAACGCCGAGGTTAGCAAGAGACTTCTCTCGTGGATGTCTTTGGGCCCGTATGATCCGTCGTCGGGGGACGACTTACCCCTCCGAGCAGGTGGTCCTGCATATTGAATTTGCCAGCAGTCGGGCTCAGCTCCTCGACCGTCCTGATAACCTGAATCCTGCGTCAGACGTGCTCAACTGCATGTCGCAAATACTAGACTCGTACCTTGATTGCCTCAGCAACAACCTGTCAAATAACCAAAGTCAGCCTCTCTCCAGCCAGAGTTAAGGGTGGGAAAGCTCGGGGGTAGTGAGTCACCTCTGGGCCACAGTGGTCGCCCGCAAAAACAACAATGTTGTGTTCCGCCATGGTTGCAATACTTGTCCGACGGAGCTCGTCCAAAGAAGGGTCCGTCTTGTGTGACGAAGCACGAGAATGAGTCGAAGACGAGGTGGGAGGCGGGAAGTCCGACGGAGAAAGTCAGAGGCTTGCGTTTTTCTCAAAGACGGACGTGTTCGTCTCCTATATGAACGACCGTAGAATTATCGGCAAAACTTAAAAAAAAAACAGGCACGTGACCGGTTTCCCCCGAAGCTCTCCCGGCCCCCGCCCCCGCACAGGGTAGCGACATCGGATATCATTCGCGTATGTTAGGATTTGCTCGATGGGCCGTCGCCATTCGGTATCGTTGCTTGATTGTAGACCTGGTTTCTACTTAAAGTGCTCAGAGAAGTGTCTTCCAATCTCGACCTTAAGGGTCCCAGAAAGATGCACAGAATCTACATCATCGGCTCTCCGTAACAACAAGGTTGAATATCGTGTTATCTGCACGATCTGGTGGCAGCGGTTGTCGCTCGTTGCCACGCCGGTACATGTTGTGAAGCTCAACTGATGTCAATGGCACCGCCGCCAGAGTCGGCCGCGGGGCAAGCGGGGCCGGCACCCTTTCAGCTGCGGCTTCCATCTTGGTTTGGGTAGCCGCACTGCGTACCACGCCGTAATTATCATCAGTTAGCACGGCCATTGCCTAGCTATGGCTTATCAAAAGAGTTGTAATTGATTGCGTCCAGGAAAAAGTTGTCGCAATTGTTTGAAAGACTCACAAATATAAAAATGGTCAATGAGAGACGGCCCAGTAGGTTTTAAGCCAGGCTCGTGGCCATCACCGTCACAGCCATAGACTGCATAAGGAAGCCATAGACATGGCTTCCCGCCAATCTGCTAAAGACTGGTGATATGCAGCGTTTGCAGATGTGCCAGGGGCTTTGTATGATGTGGGTACTGTTAACACCAAGAGAACATGCGCCCCGCCAGAAGATGTACTTATTAAGGTGGCCTAGACTGCTGAAACTTAAAGCCATACGCCAGCCAAAAACAACAGTCCAAACCACAGCACATGTAGTCTAGGTGGAATAAACCATTTCCTAGTAGATTAACCCCGCTCGTTCTAAACAACTGCCCGCCAATGACTACCTATGTATTAGAACTCACAGGCTTGACAATTCATATAACTGGTAGATACCGCCGGACGCGGAGTGATGCCGATTTGAACTTGCTCTTCAGGCTCCTACATTCCACGCACTCTGTGACCTGGAGAAGGTAAGCTTCTCCTTCCTCTGATATTTCGTCATATTCGGGAATTCGGAGATCGCCCTTGACAGCTATTCGAAGCAAGTCCTGAAGGGGAACTATTCCCAAATGGGAGTGAACGCTTGTTAGTATGACACCTTCCTGTAGCAAAAACTGCACTACTTTGAGCCTCTGGTCGCACGGAACGATTGGCGAGAAACCGTTAAGAGAATGATAAGAGGTCGGCAGGTAATAGCCGTAACCAAAGATGGCGTTCTCTAGAAGCCCAAGGGTGTTCCGGGAGTATTCCTGGCACAGCAGGCTTGGTTGCGAACGAACTTTGGCTCTGACGTACGGGAGGATGGCAAATTGGGCCGTCATGCCAAGAAAAGTGTTCACAAACTTCGTGGCCCAGCCAGGCAGAACCCAACGTTCATGTGTATGCCCTACCATATAAGCAGGCTGTTCCCACTTCAGGTTTGTCGCGGCGCGATTGAGATTATCGAGGGACTGGACGAGGTCTGCCACGCTTTGCGGAGTGTCTCTGACCTTACTGCCATACCACAGCGCTCTTGTGACCACCCACCACTGCCGGCTATAGTCCAGCAGTGACCTCTCTCTCTTATCCGAAAAGAGGATGGTTTCTGACTTGAGCAAGACGAGGTACGGATCAACTCCATCTTGGTCCGCCGAACAGATCTTGGCCCAGACATGTGATTGGATTGCCCAGTCTCGCGCGGTTCGATGGGCGAAATCAACACTTCCGCCGGCTCCAGCGAAGTACGATTCCGAAGTGATTTCCAGCACACCCCGTGTTCTTGAAGCCAGTCTCCGCTTCAAATTTTTCCAAGCTGCTGGTTTCCAGGTCTCCCATTCGGGGAGTGAGCTTAGATCAACCGACGTTGTGCGGGATTCATCAGCCACCCACATCAGGAGCCACCGTACCGGTAATTGAGCAGCCCTCACTACCTGGACCATGAAGGAAGCATCGTGAAGATTATGATCTGGAATCCGAGCCCATATTGTGTCGTAGAGAAGAGATATATCGGACGGGAGAACCTCCAATGTTGCCTGGAGACTTGCGAGGCTTGCTCCTTCGGAAAGAGAGATCAAGAGGTCTCTAACGACCAGTGATACCCAAAGGAAAATGCCGTTGGCTTTTGATACAATTGCTTCTAGCAAATTCACAGCATCTTCGGGGTACACCTGCTTCACTTCAAGGAACCCTCTGTTGTTACTCATCTTCCCTCTCACGAACGCGGCCATGTCTTGCTTCGTAAGTAGGTGCATGTGCAGGTGAGGTATATCATTGAAAGCGTCGTCAAATTCCTGCCATGGCCGACTTGCAACACAGAGCTTCAGTCCCTGTGCACAATTCGTGACCATTTCCTGGATCAACCGGGTGACCTCATGCGGTGAAGTCTCGAATTCGTCCAGTCCGTCAATGAAGATTGCAAGCATAATGCTCTTCCCACACTGTGAAACAAGGGAAGAGAATGCTTCCTCAATTTCCCAGGTCTCCCATGGCGGTTGGGTGAGGGTACTGTCTCTCAAAGCTGTCAAGAACGCCCAACGCCTCGGTGCCAGCGTCTGCACCAGACTGGGGTCAAGCTTGAGGACTTGATGAAGCAGAGTTCTCTTCAAACCCTCAAGCGATTTCTGTAATGTCAGGCCGCTGTTCCACGCGTAGTATCTGACAACCAGAAGGGGTAGAGATCCAGCCCATCGAGAGAGATGCCCTTCCAGGGCACCATGGTTCAGGATGTACTTCATGATTGTCGACTTCCCCGACCCCGGCTTCCCTGTAATCCAGTATTGTGCAGCATTTGTGTTCTCTAACCACTCGGGAAAGCTGGGCCACATTGGTCGCCCATCTTCGATATTGGGCTCCTTCTGGAAGATCCAGGAATAGGTTTTCATAAAGCTGTCAATGACAGCATTTTCTCTGGCCTTGATTGCTTCAAAGTGCAGACTTCTCCGTATAGCTTTGACGATATCTCTCCTTAAAACAGAGCTGGTGTTATCAAAACCAGCGATTCTGGTTTGAGATTTCCAGCCTCTTGCCCATAGGCATTCGATCAGTTCGGAACGAATTTTTCTCGCTATCGGGAACTCCCCATGTAAAGTGTCGTTCAACGCCTTCCTAATCTCGCCTGGGGATACTGAACAAGCCGTGAAAGTCTCAATTGTTGCGTTGACGGAACCATCCAGTTCACCGAGTTCGAGGCTATGCTCATAAGAGGATTCCCGTGAAGATATCTCCGTAGCCTTTTCCGGTTTGAGTGAGTTCCCAACCTTGTCAAGAACGTAGGTGATTTCCCGAAGCTGTTTGGAGAAGCGGATCTCACGTTGGCCTGCTTGCTTTGATTCCTCCCTAATGAACAGTCAGCGACAGATGTTGATTAGACCCCGCTACATGTCTGTTCTCATAGACAGCGACGAAGTCTACAGACAACTCTGGAAGAATGAGGGGCTAGGGACACGGTAAAACAATCTGGGTAAGAGATATAGATGCAATCTTACCAAAGGCAGAACAGAACGGCTGTGATCACCTGGTCCTTGATTTGAGCAAGGCGTTCCTTCAAGTCACTCGCCTTGGGAGTGTTCCACGGCCCTTGTAGAAAGTTTCTCGATTTGGACTTGCCGTAAGGTTTATTGCGGCTAACGATATCCTGGAACTCCGAGGTGATGCTATTACATTCGTCGCAAAGTCTGCGCAGCTCGATCTCCGCCGCGGTGTCGTGTTTTTCGTGGAGGGAGCCACCTGATTTCCGACTTCCCATGTTTAAAAGGGCTGACAAGTTGCCGGCCATATCCCGGAGCTCGGTTGCCTCGCGCTCATTCACCGCACCTTGATATTGGACCCATCCCTTCTTCAGTAGGCGGCCCCCGAAATCGACGAGTTGGAACACCGCCGCCACGATGGCGAGCGCGCTCAGCGGATCCATTCGGATCGCTCTCTTCACAACAGTCTATAAATACGGGCGAAGTGTGCTACCTGGTTTCGTGAAAGCGGTGAGGCCGAGCTTCACTTGCAAAGTCTGGCAGCACAGGCACAGTATCTCGGGAAGTGACTGTCGTCGAGTCCCCTGGTCGAGACGTCGCTATTTCATGCTCTTGTCTCTCATGCGAAGTCACACTTAGGAAAACTTACTTAATACTCGAAGAAGAGAAGAGAGATAACAGTATGTCATTGTCTAGGGAGCCTCAGAAAGTGGGGTCGTCATCATGGGATAGCTGCATATTGCAATGCATGTCCAGCTCCTGCACCTGTGCGTGATTCGACAGAATCTTGGCCGACATGCAGCAAAGGTCGCCGAAATCCGGCGCTAGAAATACAGAATGTCAGTTCTACATGGAGTACCAGCCTAGCAAAAGTTGTCCTGGAATATCTAGCCATCTAGCACCTGCTGAAGATCTGAGACATAAGTCAGGCTCTTTATGCGAGCACATCCCAAAAGAAGCTACTACCAAGACAAAATCAGCCTACCAAAAGTGCAACACACATATACAGTCATGAGGTGAAAGCCTCCGAGGAGAAGCCTAGCTTTCTTATTCTCCAGATACCATGCAGCTCGGAAGTTATCTTCGTACTGTGCTACATCTATGTCGGTAAACACTTTTGGAGTTGCTAGTGGTCCTCAGAGTCGGTTGTTTGGAGTTAAGCAGGGTTGAGAACAAGGCTCTAACCGAGGACATTGATTCTACCAAAAGGGAAAAAAGCCTGGAGGGATGTCACGTGCCAGGCTAGGGCTTATCCGTCCCTCAAAGGCTCTGTGAAGATGATGCCTGCGCTCACTCCTTGACACTAGTGCCGACCAACTAATACAGCTCTTGATCTCACTGTAGCGCGCGTGTGGCTTTGAAGGATTTCGATGTAGGCTTGGTGATCGCTACATACCCAACCGAAATAAGATCCGTCCTCTTTTCCAGAGCGGCTTCGAGGCACCATCCGTGCGTACGTTGCCGGCGTCATCACTTTCTGGGCCATCACAACCTCCTTTTCGGATTGTGCAGCGGCGCTTAGCCTCAAGAGTTGTTAGAAGAGACTTTGCCATAGCGACGACATTCATACAGGGGATGCAAATGCGTCTACTGCGCCCTATGACAAGCGAGCACTCCTGAAAGATGCAACAATACTACTTACAGCGTTGTTCTTACGGCATTGAGTAAAATTGCGGTGGCTTTACAACAACACGTCGATTCATTGCGGGACTAATGGGTGGCAGCGTGTCTCCTCCAGAAGCCTCTTGATGAAAGGCGGTCCTGCTGGCGGACATAGAGAAGGAACGCCCAGCCAGCCTCATTTTCATTAAAGTGGGCAAATGGAAAGCAGAAGTCAAGAATGATAGAATGATGAGGCTCAGCCCTTCAATAGAGCCAATAAAGTCAAGTCGAGAAAATGTTAGATGGAGTTTTGAATGGCCTTCAAAGGCTGTGCTTCGCCCTGAACAGCGTGGCAGGTTGGGCAATGATCAGGCCGGAACGCACAAATCAACCTGCGCGTCTCATGAGAGGGACTCCATTCGATTGATGTGCTTTTTTCTCAAATAGTTTCAGACTCCATTAAGTATCCAACATTTCTCTTCACTGAGATCAATCCTCCTGTATACTGATCTTCATAACTAACTCTTTGCCATCGCATATCATGGCCGAGGTGATAGGCTTCCTAGCTGCAGCCTCCCAGGTCTCAGGACAGCTTGTGAACTTAGTCGTCAACTTCAAAAGTCTTTTGGATCGTATTGACCGAGTCCCATCCAGGATTCAAGACCTCCTCGAGGAAATTCACCACTTAAGCTTGGCGCTTGCTGAAGTCGAACGAATATCGCACGCAGACGTTACGGGACGTACGGCAGCTCATAAACCTCCCACAATTAGTAGTGTCAAATATTGTGCCGCGGCATGTGCCGCTCTATCTGACCTTGTTCGAGACCTCAGTTGCAGGCTCGACTCGCCAAAGACTCTTCAACGCAGATTCCAAGCAGCAAGGATAGTGCTGAAAAATAAGGAACTTGAACACTTAGAAGCAAGGTTGACGAGATCATTGGATATATTGCAGGTTTCCCTGCAGTCTGCTTGCCTGTAAGGACTTTAAACCCTGAGAAATACTTGAATCCGAGACTGAGGTTTCGAAGCGATCTGTCGATGCGCTCACATGTTGCAACTCTGCAAGCCTTGGCTGTCATTCGGGAAACACCCAACTTCTTCTCAACCAATAATCGCATACCCCCACCCGAACAAAAGCTTGGTGAAGGTGAATGCTACCAGGCTCGTAATGCAGCGATAAAGAAACAGGAAACTATGAGGAGCTTTCAGCGCAAGCTTTGCCAGCCGTGTTTGCTCGGCAATATCTCCATGACCTCATCTCCGAGCAGAAATCACCGGCTAGTCACCATCCGGGCTCCTGCATGGTTTAATATTGCATGGGATTTCGAGATGCGCGTAGCGTCCTCAGACTGGCGACAGTTCAATATCAGACAGTACAATTTTCGAGACCCCGAATCCGAAGTGTTCTCTCTGATCCGGTGTGGTGATCTTGCTGGAATGCTTCGTCTATTCTCCCTGCGCCGAGCGTCACCTTTTGATCGCGACGACAGGGGCTGGTCTCTGCTCCATGTACGTCTTTTCAGTTTCTCATCTTCCACCCGCATTCTTTACATTCTGACCTTAAACAGCACGCGGCAGGGACAAACCAATCCTTGATTTGCCAGAAACTACTCACCATGGGTCTGGATACGTGTGTTGATGAGGATGTTGGCTCCTGCTTGTAAGGCGATTCTATCTGATCCACACTTCTAAAGTGCCTTCGTCACTCCATTCTCGATTGACTCTGGACATGGAAAATGACATCTCTTTTTAGTGCAGTCCATTCATAAACTGACATGTCGCAAAGCACGCCTAGGCAGCTCACGCTTTTGATGCCTCTGCTCTATAGCAGCGATACCGAGTCAAGTCTAGCATACATGGACCTTTTCCACGACTACTATACCGAACCGTCTTTCGCTCCTGACTGTCGCTTCTTCTTATACGGCTGCTCGGCAGGGAAGAGCGATTTAAAGTTGATAGAGCATTTCCGACGCCGTGTAGCCCCGTCGTACTTTACTTTGACAGCAACTGAAAGGCGTCAGGCTGTTAGGGCGTACTGTTTTAGTGGCTACTCTCCTCACCATCCCGATCCAGACGTCTTCAGATTCCTTTTACGGGAAGGCAAATCATTCGCCGCCGGTGATACGGCCTCTACGCTGAATGAAGGTTGCTCTTTGATACACTCAGCGGTAATCTCATTTGCTCGAGCAGGAAGGAAAGCCCCCACAGCAGATCCAGGATGTGTTGGGCGACACGCCGAGTGGAAGGACTTACTCGCCGAGGTTATTCGTCTATCAACTTCTGGAACCATTCACCGGGTCGAACATGTCCGGCATGACTACACAATCCAATTTCATCAACTCATCAGCCACGACGAATGGGTCGGCACGCCGCTATTGTCTCTGCTTAAAGGTTGCTTCCTCGATGAGTACAACGGAGGAAGTCAAGGAATAGACAGTGTGCAAGGCCTTTTCCAATCCCACCAATCTCGAGTGCTCGAAATTCTGCGGCAGTGGCTGAGGCTCTTGGTGGAGTGCGGCATAGATCTGCCTGAATATGTACGAAACGAGGAGGATATGCACGGCAGTGGAATGCCAGGGACGGCACCGGTTCTGGATTTCTCCCTGACCTACAGCCACTGGCGAGTTGACGAACAGGCGTTTCTGGTGCAGCAATTGCCCGTGCGGATCTGTGGGTTCAAGTTTGGGGACACCCCAGAGGTCTGCGACATAGATTGGGACGTCGATGTGGAGAAGCTGGCCGGCGAATTTTGGCAGATTATGGAGGCAGGGCCAACAGATATCACTCGAATGCCTGGCAGCTGGATTGATTAGAGATAGTATTAACAGATGTAGTTCCTATCGATCTAAGCCTATTTCAAGATCCAGTGATATGGAGATAGCATCTGTGAACGATACGCCGTTTTCTCCTACTCCTAAGAGTCGCTCCGGATGATTTAGGCCGCCAAGTTTCGGAGTTTGACTTTTGGCGTTGTGATAGAGAGGCGCGGATTCCATCACAGCTAGCGGCCTGCTTGTTCCAGCACACATTTGGCGCTCGCGTGTGAAGGACCTTCGCAACAAGGTTGATAGCGATGAAACTCTTGCCTCCGACTTTCGGATCCTTAGACATCTGTAGGGGCGCCTTCTGTGATAGGTCCTGATGTTGGGATATCGTAAGGGTTGGAACAGGGCCAATCGGATGCCATTAAGGTGCAGGAACGTTAGAACCGAGAAACAACATAACTAACATCTATCATGTGCAGCAAGATAACTAACGTACAGCAACGGCTTGTATTGAATTTTGAAATCAACTAGCCAATAGTTGTCGCCGCTTGCCATTGAACCGCCGCACACTGTTTCCATTGCAAGAGTCCACAACAGCTAGTGTTAGATAAATCTAACAGTGTCATGGGACACCCATCTGGCTGATCGTCTTGACTCACCAGAGTTTGGGTTTGACCATGCGTTGGGCTGAAGACAGCGATTGGATTGGCCACGATATGGGATGCCAAACCTAAGGTCCTGCAGTTGAGGACACCAAAGCGCGCGGCGGGATTTTGGTTTCTTGATGCCGTGGCAGCTCACTGGGTCGTTATGCCCGGTTCTTCGCTGTAGGTCGGATCTATGGACATCCTTACGTGTACCGGATCACGCGAAAGTTGCCTCTGTGGCGGGTATGTGGTACGCGTAGTTCTTGTGAACTGGCCAGTGTGAGGATATTCATTCGGTTTATAATCATTTTGAGTTATTTAGATCCACGTATCGTCGTATCAAACACTTACTGATGTCTCTTTCTCAGTCTTTCTCAAATCTGTAGCCTGGATTTACCTCCTGTAGTATCAGCTGAGGCTTTATGCTATACAGAAAGATAGCAAGTTCTCGTTGGCCCATTAAGTCCGGATAAACCTGAGGGTATCAGCTATGGACCTATGTGCAGACTCCGGTTGGACTTTGGGACAACATAGAGTTGACGAGAAAGTTAGCCATTATCTTGACTGACAAGTAGTAGCCACACCATAAACGATGTCCACACCTCTGATCCCCTTGTTTCTTCATGACCTACTGCAAGTTAGTTTACTCACCTATCTAACAATTTGATATAACGTATAATCTAACACTAACACAACGCCACTAACAACTTGATACATATGCTGCCTTTGAGTGGGGCATGGTCCTCAAAGTGTCCGCTGGGGGATAATAATCTAGAAGATAAAAGTGCCACCGTTTCTTAGCTGCGGTCAGCCGGGGCCTGCAGATCTCTTCCTATCACCATCGGGCTATCGAAGACGTTCTCAAGAATCGTGAAAGACTACGAGTCCAGTGAGCGTATAAGCTACCCGGACTAAACACTTTCTATAGCTACATCTCTATCTTATCCTTAAGCGCTACTGCGGGAAGCGACCATTGTCACCATGCCGTTGTATACTTCCTATATTGAGACGGTAAGCAGTTGATGAAATGTCCCCTGTTGGAACACTCCATTGACAACATTTAGAACCCGACAACGTGGACATGTGTAAGTGGAACAGTCACCTCCAGCTTTTTCCATACATTGCTTATCAACTCCTTGGAAGTGCAAATGCAAAACAGTGTCCGTGGCTACCCTGAAAGACTGCCCGCAATGCAAGCACACTGCCTGCGCATTTTGTCAAAGCAGGGAAGTCAATGTGCACGGAAGGGCTGATGGGGACGGGTGCGAGGCTCCAGTATATAACAAAACGTGGTGCCGTCCGATCCAAGAAGGTATCGAATCCTTCAAGTATTGAGGTTATCGGAAAGGAGGTAGCTGCGAAGCCAGTTTTGTCGGTCAGTGATAGTGGTTGCGTTTTGAAGAGTAATGAACCTGTAGAGCAGGAAATAAAACCAAACAAGCAAGTCAAACCATCTCAACTGAGAGGATGTGTACTTTAACGGATCCGATGTCTGAGATTTATATTGCGACATTGGGCACACATCCGAACGATGTAATCGATCGGATGCGATCTTGTGTTTGAAGGGACCCGGGCTCGAACTGCCAAGGACGGGATCGTGTCTAGTTTGCAGCTTCATCGTTAGAGGCCACATGATCTTGGGGCAGGGCTCTTGGCGTTGTGCCTAATCACGGGCACACCTACCAGGCGTCCGCGATCAGGTGCAGTTGAACTCACGTAGAAAAAGAGACACATCTTCCCGGCTGCGTCTCTCATAGCCTTCAAGAAAGTAGATGGGGGTTAACCACATTCTCACATTTGCTGCCAACCGTGACTTGCTCCCGAGGATTCGCCCTTCACAGGTCATGGGTTGATTATGAAGATCAACATCAAGACTAGGGCTCGGCGTCAAAGTCAGTATGTCGGCAGTTGCCAAGCAAGGACCTCAAGCGCACTTGAACCAGTGACACAACCTCCTAATTAGTCGGACGGTGGAAGACTTACATCAAGGGAAATGGTACGGGACAAGTTCAACACAGAAGACGTTCTGGCAGTCTTCATAGCAGAAAAGAGCGAAGATGAGAAAAGTCAGTCAACCCCAGATTGGTGCAACCTCAACATAAGATACCTAAGTAGTGAGTGTCGGGGTTGCCGGGCTTGGTGAAACTCCACCTTTTTTGACGGATTTCTTGAAGTCGTAAAAAAAAAGGTCTCGTTGTTGGGCTCGCAACTGGCTCCGCTTTCGTAAGATGCTCTGGGACCCTCAGGTCTGGGCCGCCAGATGTGCGCCAAGAAAAGAAAGGAATAATTCCAGTTATGAAAATTGTACGCGGAGTACAGTACGCAGGCCGCTCACAAAGTTATCCTTGATACATAATTCTTTGCCAGGCTCGGCTATGCAGGGATAGGTACGAAGGTACGCGCCAAGAGCGGTCCCATTTTGAAAATGGGACCGCTCTTGAGCGCCAATGCCAGGACCGTATGAGGCCGAC
>JANBVO010000130.1:0-11649 GCA_030052745.1 Pleurostoma richardsiae
CTTATTTACTTATTTACTTATTTACTTATTTACTTATTTACTTATTTACTTATTTACTTATTTACTTATTTACTTATATTTTAACTAATAATCTTTTATAGATAACGTTACTCGATGGAATTCGACATATTATATGCTAAAAGCTATCTCTATATTAAAAGAGCCTTTAGACTATATTAGTAGAAATACTACTAATATAGAGTTTAAAGAGCTTAGTTTTAATACTAAAGATTGGCTAAGTATTAATACTTTATTACAAATACTTGAAGTATTTGTTAAACCATCAGAACGTTTACAAGGTCAAGTTTATTTAACTTTACCTAAGGCTTTATTATATATATATGAAATATATAATAAGCTAGAAAATTTATCTCAAAGATATAAAAGAGTTATTCAAAGAGATAATACTCAAGTATGAAAGATTATTTATATTTATATATATATACTTACTAATATATTATAATAATAGGCTCAATTTTTTACTAACTTTATAAATGCTATTGAAAAAGGTATTATAAAGTTAGCAAAATATTTTCCTCAAAAGCTTATACCTCAACAAATATTTAATTATAAAGCTTATATTATAAGCCTTATATTAGAGCCTCGTTTTAAAATAAGGCTTTTTAAAAGTGGCTTATTACATCATTATGATAAAATTCATATTGATGTATTAAATTTACTTAAAGATGAATACCTTTTG
This sequence comes from Pleurostoma richardsiae, assembly GCA_030052745.1. NCBI lineage: Eukaryota > Fungi > Ascomycota > Sordariomycetes > Calosphaeriales > Pleurostomataceae > Pleurostoma > Pleurostoma richardsiae. Next base: position 701 of record JANBVO010000130.1, read on the forward strand.
TAAGTTATATATTTATATATATATATATGTATAAACTAACTTTTAATAGTCTTAAAAATAAACAACAAAGAGTAATCGATCCCAATATCTCATTTGACGAATTACAAGAAGATATATATAACGCTACACCTAATATCTCGCCTAATATTTCACAAAATGATTCAGATTCTGATAATGATTTTTATATATCTAAATCTGAACAAAAAGAGGAATATTTATTATATTTAGATGAAGATTGTGAGCCTAGAGAGGTTAGTATATTTATTATTATTTTAATTATATAAGTTATTATATTAACTAATTAAATAGGTTGACCCATTAGAGTATTGGAAAAAAAATACTTATAAATATCCTATTTTAAGTATTTTAGCTAGATATTATCTAGCTATTCCAGCTACTTCAGCTTCTATTGAAAGTACCTTTTCAATTAGTAATAATATTATTACTAAACCAAGAAATAGGCTTAATCCTGAAACTGTTAAAAAGCTTATTTTATTAAAAAGCTGGAAAATTAAAGATATAAAAGATTTAGAAGCAGAGTTAGTAATTAAAGATGATATTAGTTAGTTAATTATTTTCTTAAATAGTTAATTATTTCCTTAATTAGTTAGTTATTTTATTTATTAGTTAACTACTTATTATATTATATGTATATTTTATTTTATTGTATTATATTACAAAAATAATGTATTTTTTAAGTGTATTTTTTATTATAACTTATTAAAAAATAATTTTATTTTATAATAAAATAATTTTTCATTTTGTAATGTGTATTTTAGTAAAAAATAAAATTATTACACTAATTACCTACCCTAATAGTCCGTAAAGACCGTAAACTAGTTAACTATATTTTTTAAATAATATCTTTAGTATTCAAAGCTTTCTATAATAATTAATAGTTTTTATTAATCAATATACTAACGTATTTTCGTTTTAGTAAACTTCTATAAGTAATAAACGATAAGTTATCGTACGTTATTTACTTATTAAAATAAAATTCCAGAAATCGCTTTATCCGAAATATTAGTTTTAATAATCGTTTTCTTAGAAAGGTTTTAATATCGCAAGACCGTAACCGTTGTAAAGGCCTTTTTAAGGTTTTAAAAGGCTTTATTTATTTTAACTAACTATTCGAATATTAAGTTACCGGTTCGCGTTTTTAATAAATTTATTAAAAGGGTTACGATTTTAAAATATTCGGAAATAAATCGTTAGTAGAAATTAATAAAGTTTAAGAATACTTAAATATCTCGTACACTTTTTAACGTAAGTTATTCTTAAATAACTATTATTCTCTTAAAGTCTATTTCGACCTTTTCCGTTAATATAATAAACCTAAAAAATTCTATACGATCTTTAAAAAATTCGTATTTAAATTACTTAACGTACAAGTTAGTTTTCCATAACCGTTCGAATACTTCTCGAAAACATTTCTTATATTCTTTGTAAGTATTAACGAAGACTATAATATCGTCGAAATAAACGATATAGGTTACGTTTAATAGACTAATTAAAGCTTTATATATAAAAGTTTAGAACGTAGTAAAGGCGTTCGTTAATTTAAATAGTATTATAGTATATTCGAATAATTTATATTTTATTCGAAAAGTAATCTTCTAACGGTCGTTTTTTTTAATTTATATTCGGTAATAAGTTTCTTTAAAGTCGATTTTAAAGTAATATTTCGATCTTTATAAGTAGTTTAATAGTTTTTTAATTAATAATAAGAAGTATCGATTTTTAATCATTATTAAGTTAAAATCTCGGTAGTTTACGTATAACCGAAAACTATTATTTTTTTTAAAGACAAATAAAATCGAAAAACTAGTTAAACTAGTATTATATTGGATTTTTTTTATTACTAAGTTTTTTTTTAAATATTTAACTAGTTTTTCGGTTTATAATTGAGACGTTAAGTAGATTAGTTCGAAGAATAGTTATTTTTTTTTAAGTAAATCGATAGTATATTTTATTTTTTCGATTATAAATATTTATTTAGTTAATTTTACGTCGAAAACGTTAATATATTCTTAAAAATATTCCGGTAGGTTTTTAAACGAAGTACTAGTTATATTTTTTTTATCGTCGATAAATAAAATTAAACTTTTTTAAAAGGTTAGTTTTATTCGAATTAAGTTAGTAATATATATAAATTAGTTGTCAATTATTTAACGGGCTTATATTTTAAGGTTTTTCGTTTTAAAAAAGCTAAAACTTTAGTTTTTACGAATAATATCGATAATAATACTTTTAAAGTTTAAACTTTTATAAGAAAAAAAAAACTTCGGTAATAATTTAAGTTTATTAATAACGTAAAAAACTTATTTTATAGTTTTAAATTAATTATAAATGTTTTTTATTTTTATTATTACTAGATAAATTCCATAGTATTTAATTATTTAACTATTAATATTTAAAAAAAGTAAAAAGAAATAGAAAATTCGTTTTAAACTTTTTTTCTTAATAATTTTCTTATCGATTATATTAACCGATATTTTCGTATTTATATTTACGTTTATTAATATAATTATTTTATTATTTAAGAAAAGTTCGATTATTATTTAATAAAACATCGTTAAGTTTATTATTTTTTTTATTTTTATAGTTAAAAATTTAAAAATATTTATTTTCGACCTTTAATTTTTCTTATTATCGTTACGTTTTTTTTATTTAAATTATTTAGTTCGACGATTTTTTGTTTTATTTTTATTATTATATTTTATACGTAAACTTATTATTAATTAAGGTAATTACTAACGTAATAATTAAATTATTAGTAATTATAGTAAATATTTAATAATTTTAACGTTTCTTTTAAAAGTTTTAATTTTTAAAAAGCTTTTTTTTTTATTTTACTTATTAGTTTTTTAATTATTTTATTCTTACTTATATTACGGTTTATTACTTTAAAATTTCTTATTCTTTTTATATTAATTTAATACGTTTCGAAATTAATAACTCGAATTATTTCTTTAATCATTAAAAAGCGTTTTATTATTAAAAACGTTTTTATAAGTTCGTTTCCTACGAGAATTTTATTTTTAAAAAATCCTTTACTAGTTATAAGTTTTAGTAATTATACGCTAAACGTTTTAAAAAAAATATTAGTTATTATAAAAGTATTTTAAATTTTAAGACGTAATTTTCGTTAATAAATCTATATAAACTTATTATTATTTATTAAGTTGTAATTTAATTTACGATATAAAGAATTTTAAATTTACTAGTAGTTTATCGGAATTTAATTATATTTTTAACGGAAAATATATAATTTTTCAAAGATTTCGTATTTATAAATTATATATAATAAAGTTTAAATATTTCCTACGGATAAACTTAAAGAAAAAAACTTAGTTGATTATTCTTAACGATTATTAAGATTTTAAACGTAATTTTTATTACTTTTATTCTGATTAAAACTTTAAAAATATTTTAAAAACGACTTAATAAATCTTAATCTTATTTAAAACCGTAAGTCGAAATTTATTATTTTCGTCGATAATTCGAAGTTAATTTTTAATTTCTATTATAATAACCTTTTATTTTAACCTTTTATAATTATAAAAAAAAAGTCGTTTTTTTATATAAATTAAAATAAAAATAAATATCTATCGGATTTAAGTTTAAACGATAGTTTAAATAACTATTATATTAATTATTTCTTAACTATACGTTTAACCTTAAATTAACAATTAGTCGATCATTTCCGCTATTACGTCCTAGCTATTTAAAATGTCCTTTTTAATCCGTTCCTCTAGTAATTCTAACTACGAAAAGTTCCCTTTAAAAGCCCTAAGTTCCTATTAAAATATAAACGAGCCGCCTACCCCTTAAGAAAGTCCAACTTCCGCTAGTAATCTGACGACGACGGAAATTCTCCTCTTCGACGCTATTTCTTCAACTTATTTATCCTTAAGGAATAGAAATTAAAACTTATAAAGGGATCGGTATATTTACAAAGTAAGGAAAAGAAATATAACATAAAAGGTAGTATATTTTTAATTATAAAACTTCAACTTACCGGTTATTCTCCGAACGCCCGGCGAACGGCCTTAAAAGGAGCCTATACGGGCCCCGGGCCCTAAAAAGGGCCCGGCTAGTCACGGCATTCCGCACGTGCTTAAGTATATGCTCAGTCAAGTACCCTGTCCAGGCCTAAGCCTTCGCAGCCTAAACTTTCTTCCTATATAAACGAGTTAGGTGTTACCTTCCTAGCGTCCTTCTTATAAATTAGTCCTTGAAAAGGGTTAGTTTTTACTGATAAATAGAATTATTATGTGTCTAAGAAAAGACTGGAGCTAAGCCTGGTTATAGGTTAAAGGCCAAAGGCCCCGAAAGTAAAGCCCTAGCGTTCTACCGGGCGGTAAATTAATTCTCATTCTATTCTTAAGTCCTATTTAATTTATACGTAACCTTTAGGATTTAAAGCCCAAAAGCCCTATTAGCTACGGCTAGCTAATAGGAACCTCCTACGGCTCTCGTAGTAAGTATCGGCTTTAAAAATTATTATCGTCCTCGACGATTACTTAAATAAGAAAAAGTAAGGTTATTCTTACTTACTAGCCTTTAAGGTTTTTTCGTTCCTAAATCGTCGGTAAAATAAGCTCTTAAACGGCTTAAATTTAATCGCTTAAAAAAGGCTTAATTATACGTTTAATTTAACGATATCTCTTAGGCTTTTTAATTATTTAATTAGTAAGTTTTTTAACGCGTTTCCAGCTACGTTTTCTTATTAATTTTACTTATTCTTCTAAGCGTTATTTATAAGCCGCGATAACTTCCTAAGCGTACGAAAACTCTTCTATTAGTTTTTAATAGTTATTTTTAGTTTTATATCTCTTTTAACGTATTAAATATTTTTTTTTAGTTTTTTCGATTTTAAGCTTATAGTTTATAATATATTCGATTTTATATATTTTATCGTCGACTTTTAAATCGTCGGAGTAGTTTTCTTCTATAAAGTTAAACGGTAGTAGTCGTCGATTAAAAGGATCGTCGGAATAAGTATATAAGGTTAGATATTGAACGTTAATTATAAAATAGATTCGGATATCGTAAAGAAATTCGAATTCGTAAACTAAAGGCGTTACTATATATTTAATTGTATAGGGGTTTTCTTACCGAAAAGTTTCTTTTCGGTTTGTTTTACTTTTTATTTTATAGGTTTTTTTAAGCGTTAATTAAACTTAGTTTTTTTCCTTAAATTTAACTTAACGGTAGGTAGTATCGTATTATCGTTTCGTAATTACGGTAGATAAGTTTATTATGAGTTAAATATTACGTTATAAATATTCTTTTATAAATCGGATATTAGTAACGTTTTTAGAGAAATTAAAGTTAATTAATTTCTTTAGTAGTTTTATAATTTTAAACTTAAATAAATATTCATAAAGGAAAGCGTTAATCGTTTCTGAATAAATTTTATTTAAATTTTATTATAAAATTAAAATAATGTTAATTTATAAAGTATTTAAATATTTATAAACGTAATATCGAATAATTAATTTAACTATTTGATTTTTTTTCAGATTAACCGTTAAATTAAAAGTAATAAGCGGTTATTATTATTAATCGAGTATTAAAAACTTTTTATAAAGTTATTTAAAATTTTAATATAAATTTTAAATTATAGTTGAATATAATAATTTTCGAGTAAATTTAATTAATTAATAAAAAATAACGGACGATTATTTAAGTTTAATTTTCTATTATATATTCTTTATAATTAGAAATAAATATTAATCGTTTAAAAAATTTATCGGTAATCGTTAGAAAAACGTTGAAATTATTAAAACTTTTAAAGTATTATAGTATATTAATAAATAAATAGGATAGTAGTTTAACGATAAAATCTATTACGATAGTATATATAAATTCAATTAAGATTTAAATAAATTAGTAATTTTTAATCAGAAGTTAATTTTTTTATCGATAAATATTATAAATATAATATTTCTTTACGTATTATATAATTAAGTACTTTTTTTTACAAAAGTAAATACTTTCTAACTTTTTTATTATATATTTTCAGCTAAAGTAATATTAATTGTTATAAACGTTTTAAAGGATTTTAAAAACTAAGGACTTTAAAATTACTAAACGTTCTTTATTTTCGTTATTACGGTTATAGAAAAAACTATTAATTAAACGAAAAGAATAATCGGTTTTTAAAACGTTCGTAACGTTTTCGTTATTAAAACGGTCGTCGACGAAATTATTGATTATTCGAGAATATATTATATCGATTTTATACGTAGTAACGAAACGTTCGTATAAATTATTTATTATACGCGTCTCCGTTGAAATTAAGACGAGATTATCGTCCTAAAAGTTATTAAAGACTAGTTTTTCTTCTTTCTTACGCGTTTTGTTATTTTCTATAACTTTAAGCTAAGAAAAGACGTTAGGAACTAAGTTTAATCGTCCGGAGAAGTAATAAACGTTTAAAAGATACGCGTTTAAATAAATAAACGTATTAATTAGCTATTTATTAATACGATTAGTCGAAATAGTATTTACGTTATTATTAAACTTAACTAGTCGCTTAACTTTAACCTTTTACTTATTATTATCTTTATTATAATTAAAAAGATAGTCTTCTACGTTCTTAACGTTTTCTAGAGTTAAAGTTTAGTTTAAACCGAGGTCTAAGCTTGGACCTAAACTTAGGCTTAAGTCCGTTATTTTAATCGTTTAAACGAGGATTACTTAATAAATTGAAGATAAGTTTAAGATTAGTCGTAGAAGCGTTTTTAAAGAAAAAGAAGGGTCGATTCTAGCGATCGCTTAAAAGCCGATCGGAATCGTTTATTGAAAAAGTTCTAAACGCTTTTTCTAACTAAGTTACGGCTATGAGAAAGTTAGAACGTTTTTCTAACGTTTTAAATATAGCTTTAAAGCGTTATATAGGCGTTATTACTACTTACTAAGGACGTAATAGGGATATCAACAATTAATCCTTAAAAAGGGTTAGTTTTTACTGATAAATAGAATTGTTATATGTTTAAGAAAAGGCTAGAGCTAAGCCCAGCTGTAAGTTGAAGGCTAAAGGCCTCGGGAGTGGGGCCCTGGCCCACTGGGCGGTGAGCTAATTCTCACTCTGCTCTTAAGTCCTATCTAATCTACACGTGACCTTTGGGGCCTAAGGCCTAAAGGCCCTGCTGGCTACGGCTAGCCAATGGGAGCCCCTTACGGCTCCCGCAGCATTAGGGGTTTATGTTATTAGAAGATAAAAGGCGTATACTAAGATGAATACTTAGATTGTAGTTATTAAAACTTAATATAAGAATTAATTGCTAGAGAGTTAATCTTTCTAAGAGGTTCTAAGTTATAGAATGAGTATAGTCTTATATAAATAATTAATTTCTTTAGATTACTCTTATAGTTTTTTAGATTATTATAATCTAAGTAATTCTTTTTATATAATAAGTAATTTATAGTTTTCTAATTTATTATAATTTAATTAATTTATTTTTTATTTTATTTACTTATAACTTATAATTTTACCCTATGAAACTATTAAGTTTAATATTTAAAAAGCGGCTAATATTATAGTTATAATACGATATCTTTTTTTTAAAGTTAATATCTTAAAGATTTAATATTTTAAATATTTAAACGTTATTTATTTAATAAGTTTTAAATTTTTTTTCTTTATTTATACGTAGTATTAATATTATATTAAGTTACGTAGAGAAATTAAAATAAAAAAAAAACTAAATAACGTCATTTTTTTATAAAAATGATTTCTTATATTAGTTTTAAAATTATATTTATTTTTTTATAATATTTATAGGTAAATTTATAAAATAATTACGTATAAAATATAATAACAGAAATAAAATGAGAAATTACCGAATTAAATAATTTAAATGAAGAAAACGTAACGGTAGTAAGAAAAACTAAAGGTTAGAAATAAATATTTTTAAACTTTTAACTATAAAAATAAAGAGAACGATAAGTTTAATAATGTAAAATATATTACCTTTTTAGGTTTAATAAAACTCTAAAACAGTTAAAATAACTCTAAAACACTAGAATAGGCTCCAGCCGAATTCTAGGTATTCTAAAACAACTATATCCACAAATATTGAATTCCAAAACAACTAAACGTTCTGGAATAGAGATAACTGGTTTTATATTTCGGTAAATAAGATATCCGGTTTTATATCTCGGTAAATAAGATATTCAGTTTTACAACTATTATAAATCTAAATTCAATAAGAATTATATATATCTAAAAAAAAGACTGTAGAATAGAAATAATTAAAGAGTATCGTAATTTGAATCCATTTAACCCCTTACTTACTTTAACAAGTTATAAGCCCGGCTGTCTATACCTTTTAAATCTGATAAGTTTATCTAATTACATTTAAGTTTTTAAACCTTATTTCACTTTAACTAATCATATTACATCATTTTCCACGTTAAAATCAATTTATTTAATACGTTTTTATACTGGTTGTAAATACCTTTTATTATAAAATTGTACTCTTTTTTACGTTTTCTTAACGTCTCGTAACCCGATCACGTGATTTATAAGTATAATCAGAAGATAACTGGTTTATCTACTGTTTTGTACTATAATTTGTTATAACGAAAAAGAATTCGAATTTTGGTAAGTAATTGTAAATCGGAATTATATAAAGAACGCAATTATAACTTTTATGTAATCCTTAACTTTAATCACTTCTTAAAAATCGAATATAAGAGCTTTTTAACTATAAAAAATATATAATATAACTAACATATAATACTAATAATATCAGTTACTAATTTCCGAATCGGGTATAGCGTCGATTTTTAAAATCGAAACGGAATCATTTTTTAAGGTATAATACTATATAAAACCCTGATCTTTAAATAAAATATATTAATAAATTAATTTATAACTATAAAAGATGTCTACCGAGAAGGTTTTTATTTAGAAACTTAAGGGTATTTCTAATTATAAAGTTTAGGCCCTTCGAACTACTACCTTCCTAACGAAAGAAAGCCTAAACAATGTAATTAAAGCCGATAATTTGGCTAATAACGTAAAGGCCTTTATAATAATCTGTCTTCTAATAGAAAATAGTCTCTTACTGTAAATTTAACACCTAAATACTGTAAAATCGGCTTGGAATTCCTTAAAAGATTTATATTCTTCAAGGGGATTTATATCGGAATTCCTTATTTGTAAGGAATTTTTCGATTCTTACTTATTTAAGTTTTCTTCTATAGAAGAATTCTTAAATAAGATAAAATAACTGTTAGACTAGTTAAAGGTTAAAAGCTTAGAATTACCTAAACAAGTAATAATTGTTTAGGTATTAAATAACCTATCCGAAATTTACGACGGATTTATATTTAACGTTATTTAAAGCTTTAGAAATAATTCTAACGTTTATACGTTAGAAACGTTATTTATATACCTTTTAGATGAATTTAAAAGATAGAAATTATAAGAATATAATATTAATTCGATTAATAACGGTAATTACGTTTTTTATATTAAATATAAAAGTAAAAAGCTATATAAAATTATAAAAGGAAGGGTTTATAAATACTATAAACTAACCTTATATGAAGTAAAGAATTGCTTTTTTTTATTCCTAAATAAAGCCTTAAAAGGCTAGAAACAGAAATAAAAGGAATTAACTAATTCTTCTTCTTAAAGTAATAAAAAATAACTTTACCTAAGGGATATTCGAGAAAACAACGAAGAAGTACTGTTTACTAATATTTTTATTTAAATAACTAAAGATTCGGATATAAGTTTAATCGATATTGACGATTTCAATATAAATAATATCGAATTTAAAGATATAAAGGTATTTATAACTAATATCACTACTAATAACGAATTAATAACTAATAAAGAATTAGATAAACTAGTCTTTTTATCGACAACGTAAAAGAAAATTCACGAAACCATAAGGTATTTAATATCTGTAAAAATATAAAATATAATACTAATTTTATATTAAACTACGCTACAATAAGGTATATAGTTACGGATAGAAGTTATTTTTGCTCGTTCTTTCTTTATAATAAAAAAGTTAGTTGGGGAAATATAAAAACAATAGATATAAAAGGATATGGAAATGTATATATTAAATTTACTGATTCTAAAATAAAAACTATATTAAAAAACTATTTTTACATACTTAAACTAAATATAAATTTAATATTATAAAGAAACTTTAATAAAGAAACTTTAATAAAGAAACTTTAATAAAGAAACTAAAACAATTTTAACTTATACAAACGTTATCTTAATATAAAATAATAAAATAATAATAAAAAGAGAAAAAATAAAAAACTTATATTATTTACTAGTTAAAATTATCAATATAAAAAAACAAATTAACTAACTACTATATATAAAAGAAGACAATAATATTTAACATTAACGAATAAATTAAATAAGTAATAACGTATTAAATAAATTAAAAAAATCTACTATTAGTTATAATAATAATAATAATAATAATAATAATTACAATATAAATAATTATAAAATATATATAAAAATAAAGTTTATAAATAAAATAAATCATAAAATAAATAACAAACAATTAAATTATTTAGAAAAAATAACAAGTAATTTATATAGATAAATTAAACTATATACTTATAATAATTATAAATATTTTATTACTTTTTTAAATAAATTTATTCGTTATTTAAAAGTAAAACTATTAAGAAATAAAGATGAAGCTTTTAACGCTTTCTATAAATATAAATAAAGAGTAGAAAATAATAAAAATAACTATAAAATAAGAATATTCGTTATAGATAATGGAAAGGAATTTATAAATAAACGATTTAAAACATACTTTACTGAAAATGGAATAATTCACTAGAATTTAGTACCTTATACTAAAGAATAAAACGGATTTATCGAACGAATAAATAGAACGTTATTAAATAAAGTTCGAGCTTTATTATATAATTCTAACTTACCT
>JANBVO010000131.1:0-11633 GCA_030052745.1 Pleurostoma richardsiae
TTCTTGTTCAAGAGGCGCCCTAGATATGAGGCCTTAGACACGCTACCCTCTGAGGCGCCTCTCACCCCTGACCATGCTCTGCACAACGCTAGCTGCGAAGTGACCACGACAAGCAAGGACGGCATCTCAAAGTGGAGCTCGGGAGATCTGACATTGGTGGAGTCGTCCCCGAGCGCTAGGGATACTTGACAATTCAAAATTAGAGGCTATTCTCACTTTCACTTGTCCCCATTGCTGCATCTATAAATCAGTTTTTCAATGCAGTCCTAAGTGCGATTAGGTGAAAGACATGACTGTTGGGTGGTTCTTCTCAATTAAAAGAGTTGTAAAATGGCAGATTATCCTGCCTTCGATTTACTTCATTTAGCTTCCTCGTGTACCCTTTACGGGCCATATAGCGGAGATGCTAACGTCTTAATCTGCTGTCTGGGAGTCACCTCTAGAACTCATGAGGGGCATGGACTGAAGTACAGCATCCTTGAATTCATGTTAGGTCGTATTTTATCCTCGTCGCGCTGATGTAGTAGACCGCTATACTCAAGTGCCATATTTTGGGCCTCAATCTCGGCACAATTCTGTTCGCCAATTGTGCCCTGTAAGCTACAATGGACAAAGTTAGGGCCCCGCGCTAACTCTTGGCCCACTGCTCGCCGGAGAGCCGAGAACATGCGGTGATTATTAATAGGACATAGGGAGATACTGAGTCCGAATATTCCTACGATTTAACTTTAATCGTCAACGTATTTGGCTAAAAGCACAAAGCAAGTGGTTCTAGAAGAACGACAGCATACTTTAGATTCCGCTGAGGTCGAGTTTGTGTGATGTCTGTTTAATCCATTAGCATAGGTCTGAGTAGTCGAATTTTGCCATTACTTGGGAAAAGGAAGCAGCGCTTTTGCTATGACATGGTGGACTTGCTAAGTAACTTAGAACCGTTCAGATGTCGAGTTGGTGTGCAATGCTAGTCAAAGTGACGAGATGACTTCTATGATTAGATAGTAACCACGGGTCTGCTCGAGGCACTCGGCCAGACCTCGAGCTCGGGAATCCTAACGCTGCGTCTGTTCGAGGTACTCGGATAGACCTCGACTTCGAGGGCCCCAAAGCTGGGTCTGGTCGAGATTCTCGAGTAGACCTCGAGCTCGGGAATCCTAACGCTGCGTCTGGTCGAGATGTTCGGATAGACTTCGACTTCGAGTGTCCCAAGACTGGGTCCAGCCGAAACTTTCGGCTGGCCGAATTATATTTATAAATTATGAACTGGGATTTATTTATTCTCAAATTCCTAAAATGTGGAGATTCGGCCAGCCGAAAGTTGCGGCTGGTCCCAAAATTGGGACCCTCGAAGTCGAAGTCTATCCGAACATCTCGACCAGACGCAGCGTTAGGATTCCCGAGCTCGAGGTCTGGCTGAGTGTCCCGAGCAGAACTGTGGTTACTATCTAATCATAAAAGTCACCTCATATCTGCCTGTAGGCAGAAGTGCCACAGAGGTGACTGCGGCCGTTGCATCCGTGGTCCCAGCATCGAGGTTTCAGTCGTCGCTATGAGGCTTGACGACCACAATCCCATCGGGAGTTTGCACTGCTTTTTCTGTCTCAGTAATTCACGAGTTTAAGTGGGTTGGAATCTGATACTTGTACTGCGACGATAACACCGGACAGCCTAGGAATGGACAAGGTAACTGAAGGCATAGTACATCTGTGGCAGCATGCGCCCCATTCTGAATCGTGAGAGGTATACTGGCTGTGAAATACGGAAAAGTCTCCACATCGAATTTTAAGTTGATTGTTATCTCTGTCATCTGTCAGCTAGCAGGCTACCTGTTAGATCACTCCATTCTTACTTCTAGCTGTCCCAGGTAGTCCATGAATCTCTCTGGGGAGAGTCTGACATATCTTCCACTACTAGAGGGACTGTGGTTCTGTATGGGGAGGATATGGATTGCTGCACGGGAGAGCTGTTGTGGACGGGTTTTATGTGGCTGATATCCATAATCGAAGCCGGGTCGTCTTTAGTATGAGGGAGACTTTCAGGGTAGAAGCTGTTCAAGGGCAGACGATTGTAGCCCTTTTATAGCCAAGAGCTATCACAGTTCGTTCTGAGGTAGCTCATGACGACATTCCTTGCCGCCAAGGGAAGGCTGATCGGGCCAGAAGATGATGGCATCGCCTCGCACCATGGCAGGGATGCCTCGCCTACGGACTCATCCTTATGCATGGCGTATGATGAGCCTGATACGCTGATAGTTAGGTGGGCAATTACCTCGAGTCTCCGGGAAATGACGGTTGTGATTCTAGTCCAGGCTTCCTGAACAATTCGACCGGTGAGTGAATCGATCAGCAGCGCAGTAAATCCACAAGACCACGTCTGCCCATCGAGTGAAGTGGCTGCGCCGTTCTGGCAAGTTGATCTCATCTCTTGACTCATACGATCATCCAATTGAGGCATTTCCGTCATTGTGTCTACCCAGCAATGCCCTTCGGCTGCGTCCGTGAAACTAGGACAGTTTCGGTGATGTCGTTTGAGGGACAACGTCGATCTAGTCTGCCTTGCTCGTTAGGAGCTGTGACATTAAGTCGAGGTAATAAGAGCTTGCCACACAAGTTGCAATTCTCGGACACACTATGAATTTCCAGACCTGACCCCGTTAGGATGCGGGTATTCGGAGCATAGGCTCATTTACCCCATGTGGTGTTCAAAGTCGGCCGATGTAAAATCACCGGCTTAATCTGTGCAAACCTTGTCGAATGTGCCCCACTGAGCTGTAGGCAGACCCAGCGGGTATCCTCCAAGTTACTGAGCATCAGCCTTGACCGCTTATCTGTGATGTGAGTTACTTTAGGTTCCTCGATATTGAGGACGGTATTCGAGCAGGGTCTTCTTTATGTCGTATTCGCCGGCTCCACATGGTACGTCAGATCCGCTGATTAAATGGCTTATCGATGTATGGCGGCAAGGCTTCTCATGGTGATTGCGTGGTCTGGTGATGACGCTAACACCCACAATACCATGGTTGTTATGAGTTAAAGAGCCGATCGCTTATGCCGAGTTTGACATGAAGGGATGCTTAGCTATGCTACGGATGAGTATACAGAGAGGTTTACATATAACAGTGGATTCAGCAACGTTGATAGATCGGAGTTGGAAGGAGGCAACCGAGGGGGGGGAGGGGTGGCGGCCAAGGAGGCTGATGAAAGGAAGTTCGGAAGGGGAATACCTGCTGGAGTACATGTAGAATAAAAGAAGCCGACCACTCCTACCCACGCTATTCACGTTTCTCAGTATACAATAGCTCACTTATACATTATTTTCCTCCGACACCGCCTTACAACCAACCCCGCTTCCGATCGAAACCATATGATGGAGGTGTCCACTGCTACCTCGCAGGCCGAGATGCATACCCTGAGGATTTTGCCCGGCGATTGGGCACAATTGCTGAATCCAGCTCCAGGTACTACGAACGCCTAGACAACGATACGTATCTTGTGCTTGTACGGGAAAGATTCTGATGCGCATGAAGATTTGCATACAAGCTCGGTAGACGCTGCACAGGAAGGCGTCTGCTTTCATCACTCGTGCCAATCGTCCTCACCTGACGGTTGCCGTAGTAAATCGGAAACCGATAAGCCACGGACGACCTTAGACGCACCAACGAGCCTTCCCAGACAAAGGGACCCCGTGATTTGTGAGGATCTTCTGGGCAACAGGCAAAGTCGTGTCCCTACAGATGGTTCGCCCGAGTCCTTTGCTTAATCGGTTGCTGGCCATATCTGACCACAATTCTGCAGAAACCTCAGACATCGTGCACTACAGCAATCCAGATATCGTGGGTGGGGCACAAGCCCGTATTATCTATCATTGGGTAGGAAAGGCAGTTACAAAGAGAACAGCCCACAGAGCCGGAAAGGACGGGTTGACTGTCAAAGTGATCGGGGGCTGCTTCTTCGTCTGCGAGGAGATGAAGGTTACAGAATGCGACGAGATTGTGGCAAAGCCCCTATGAATTATGAAGTTGTAGTTTCCTAGAGCTGTAGGCCCTAGAATGCAACACTCAATCAGCGTTTAGTTTTGAATATTCTCGATCCCGAAAGATCCCCACTGTTGGACACAAGAACCGACAACATAGCCCCTATTGCCCCATGCGCCAGGAAGCAAGGTTTTAGGCGCGGCATGGGCTTTCCCGACACTAGTGACCCGAGGATTCTGAGCCGCAACATCTCAGGTGCTAAACCTTAGAATGAACAACACTAAGTTGTGTGTTGCACACTTCACGAATTGCTACTTATACGCAAAACAACCAACCTGAAGCTGACACGCGGAACTGCAGAGGGTTGACAAAGCAAACAAGAAGATTGCATATTTTTGACCGGAAAGCCCCTGGGTCTAGCGATCTGGGTCTGAGCTTACTCAGTAATGTACTTTGTATCTGTTTGCGCAAGGACTGATTGGGGTTCTCACCAGGTACTTAGTGGTCGATCCGCGTCGTCACTGGGTGTCACACGTCAGTTTCTTAGATTCACCGGTTACGAGACAAAGAGTATTGCCTAGGATCAGGGTTATGTTGGCGAAACTGTGGACGATAACTGAGTAGTGGTTGAAGGATGAATCCCAATTGTGAGTGGATGAGCCTCCAAGACCCGCGGATGTCTATCGTGACGAAAGGGGCCGAGGTCTCTATTCGCAGTGATGAAGAACTACGGCCGTCGTGAACTTCCCAGTTACGTCTCATAACCGCACTCATGACGAGCTGGGCGGTCGTCTCGGGCAGTCAGTAACGCACAGTCGTTAGAGCCTGCCGAGACTGTTAATTCAGGAGGCGTGGATTAAGCCTCTCGGAGCTATCTTCAGAAGGTCGCTTACACATAGCAAGAAGAAGATGGTGGAAGACTCATGCGTGTAAGGTTGACAAACCTCCTGATGGCGGCCTCGGAGGCAACCAACACGAACCTCTCTTGTCCTCTTCGCGTAGCTTCTCCATGCATCTGATTTTAAGGAGAAGAACCCATGCTCCAGGGATATGGCCGCGCCCGGATTCACAGTCCTAGGATCAAATTGTAACGGGACTTGATATTAGCAGAGTGAAGCGTACGTGAAAATCCTCCCTGTCCCTTGCCGGCCTCGGACTAATGTACCAAAGGAGTGGCATGGCCGAAGAGCGCACGCATGAAGGCATAGGGCATTAGCAACTGGAGAAGTATCAGGGCGCAGCCAAGGCAGTCTTCTCACACGTTGTTCATGCCCCCCTGCCCCGGCGAGGCGGACAACCGGGCATCTTTCGTATACGCGGCATTGTGAAGCTGAGGTGTGCGGTGCATGATCATGGAGGAAGGATGGTTGGGTATAGAATCCCTGTTTTCTGATAGGAAGGCTCCTTTTCCTCTGGACTAACTAGTCATTTCCGGAAACTGAAGTTGCTGGCATTATCTTATGCCCTGCCTCCTAAACATGTCTCACTGACGTCTAGAGCATGGGCGCCGCATACCCTGATTGGAGGCATAGCGGACGGTTTAAGAGGCCTCACGTAGGTTGTGGAGACGAATGGCTTTCCTCTGCTCCAGAGTGGCCACCTCATGCTCCGGTTCCATTAAACCAGACAATCAAGGTCCCTCGTATTGCCATCGGCTACACTGCCGGCATTCTTGTTCCCCGATCTGCATGTGCAATGCCCAGGAGAGGCAGTCCGGCATCAATGCGACTAGGCTCAGCCTCGGGCCAGGTGCAGCATAACTCCGAGTAGATCGTGTCAGAGACAGACATCACAGCCACAGCCAACAGAGCGATCGGTGATGAAGTCTCAAGGACGAGCTACACGGCTATATAAAGACCGGTCCCCTCTTGATTGTCATCTGGGTTCAAACTATCTTTCATCAACGCTCTCTTCAAAATACCGCCATGGCTGCCTACTCTCAAGAATTCGATATTCCAAGCCCATTTTGGTACCCTGAATCGGAGACATACCCTTCCGAGATGACCGTGGTCGACCCTGACTCTATTCCATATTTCGAGGATGATGGCGGAAGTTTCCTTGAGACTATGTATCCCGGGCTTAGTGTTCCTGAGCACTATTCCTTTGATGTTGGATTGTTCCCGACGAGTCTTGATAACCAGACGATTATTCAAGACACAATCGCCGACGTTCCAATTGAAGTGATGGACATCGACGCACTTCTGAGAGACTGGTTGGATTTGGATGAGCCGCCGACCGGCAGCACAACAATTCCCGAGGTAGAGCCTACCGACAACATGCCTATCGATCCTCCTTCCACTTCGGACGCAATCATGGTGGAGAGGGAGTTAGAATTCGCGGCCTCGACGACACTCACAAGCCCCTTGGAAGCAGACACATCTTCGCCTGGGGCTGGCCAAGCAGATTACGACACCAGGCCGCGGCAGTGGTTAGATATCTCCCCGATCGCAGGCTATGAGAAGACTAGCCGTATCGATGAGGCCGAGTTCCCAGAACCTGCAGGTGTGTGAGAACGCGGGATTCCAACAAATTCGAATGCCAGATGGTGACTGACCTCGATAGTACCACATGAAGCAGATCCCACATCCCTTGCTAGAAGAGATGTTGATCCACATAAACCACCATCTCACGAGGGCCGACTTCAGGGCCGTCACTCTTTACCCACCAGTCGTGGTGGATCTAGGAGTTCTTTGCCTCACTCTCGACCCTCGCGATCTGGGCTTTGCAAATTGAGCACGTCTAAGGTCACCGGGAAGAAGCGGAAAGTGAGCAACAGAAAAAGGAACACTCCTTTCTCGAAAAACGTTGAGTTCCATCTCCGAATCGTTCAAATCACCCAGAAGGTAGAAAGGCGCTCGCACAAATACGTCTGGAACTCGCATAACAAGAAATGGAAAAACGAGGAAGGGCAGGACGCAGACGTCCCGAAGCTATTTGAGGCATCCGACCACCTGCCGCAGATGGAAGCTCGAGTCAACTGGCAATGGAACGTTGAATTGGAGTGGGATTCTGAAGCACAAAGGTACAACGGCGAGACGGACGGAAAGACAGTATCCATTCCTTTGTCCAGAGTGAAGGGCATGCTTAAGGATCCCAACAACCACACTTTCCAGCTGTGCTAGGGGACATTAGCTTTGAGTCTCAACCGACATCGAGAAAGCGGAGTGTAGCGTCTGTGGTTGTACTAGTCTCGCAATCTGATTTACTTCTTCATGTTGACGTTGTTAGTCCAATGTGCGACTCTTGGCTTCTTCGTGTCGGCATTGCGCCTAAAGCATGCCTCGGCTTCTGCGAGAGCTTGCCGTAGTCCCGCGATATTCCAGTTTTGGTGGGGCAAAGAGTTCTGAAGCAGCGTAAGTCGGACTAGACGTCGGCGACTCTTGGATCTGGCCTGATTATCCACGCGAGCTGTCGTAGAACAGGCTAGTGCCCAAGCCACTGTTCCTTGTGAGAGATACCACAAACAAAAGAACACGGCAGCGAACGTCTGCACGATGAGGAAATCGCACACACTGGTCGTTTAAGCTTCTTGACTGTTTGAAAACATTGTTGAAGTAAAGCGATGTACAACCCAAATCGATTGAAATAGAGATGTCGACCGCAGACTCCTTAGTTATTACAAAACGAACGGTTTGTTACTAGCCAAAGAGGCACGGCCGATGACTGCCCACCCTCCACTCTCGGTAACATTTACGTGAAAACATCGGCTATATGTCCCACCCGGCTGCGGTAAGGCTCGCTAGCACCGCTGCTCTGGCATCCACCGTTTCCCATTTCGCTAGTTTGTCCACGCGAAAAACCACGACCAGTATAGTTATATTGAATGGCACACTGTACTCCTGGTTCTCCTCGCCGAGACTTGTTCAACAACTTGTTCCACGGCCTGTTTTGTCTCCTGTCCACAGCATCCTTCCCTGCCCGATACTTCTCCTGTTCATCTCTGGTCTTTTTGGCACAGATCCCCTTCATCTTTCTCTTCCTCCATAACAAATATGGTAGTATTTCCGCCAAGCCCTATCCACTCCTTGTCCCTGTGACATATGCGCATCAAGGAGCGCCTCCTGTCCATCAATGATAACTCCGCCGCAAAGTAGGAACACTAGGCGATCGCGCAAGCAGTGAAACCCGATTCTGGTATAAAGTATGTTAGCAGGCCAGTTCCTAGATCTGGTGCTAGCGATATGGATCTTATAGGCCGGCTCGGATCATTGAAACTGGATTGCTTGTCAGAACTTAACAGTTTCAACTTGTCCACCTGGCATACCTCTTCCTTCAGAGTTTCCACCGCAATTTGGTGGTTTTGTGGATCAAAAGAGTTCCAAAATCCACTCCTTCTGGGGCCTACTATCTTTCGTATAGCTGGCATTATATAAACGGCTTTTGGAGGAAACTCTAGCAAGTATATCGCTATATCCAAGAAGTCAAAGATATCCGAGGCGGATTCAGGAATTGTTTGCAATGAAGATGAGATGCCATGCGGGGTTGAGACAAACCGCTCCAACCCACCAATCAATAAGATGCTTGCCATCACGGGTTAATGAGTCAATCCGAAAGTTCCTGTCTTCTCCACAGGAGTGTTTGATGTATTTATTCCTTGCAGTGACCGTAACTGGACGAGGTCTACTGGCGCGTGGTATCCCGTTACGGATTCCAACGCCGGCCTACCTTGACAACCAGGGCCAACACTGTATTGCAGACAGCTCAGGATCTGTGTCGATTGCGATGATGTTGATTACTACCACGACTGCGACTGCAGGAAACTGGCGCTTGGGGGAGCCTTGAGATTATAGCATCAGCGATTCACGCCACCAAGGGGGTTTATTGGGTACAGAGGGAAGAGAGCCCTGGAAGCAGTTATCGTGAAGGAGACAAGAATAACATCAAAGGACGTCAGGGGACATCTTACATCTGGAGAGGGACCTTCCGGGGCTGCAGATGGGAATGTTCACTGTCTGGGGCAACTTGTGATTGAGATAATTATGAGATTTCAGTAGATGAATCGCGAGCCGTAGAGAAGGATACCGTTCGTAGACACAACTAAAATGAGTATCCATAAGTCTCCGGTCCACCTCCCATTTTCCCACTTTAAATGCGAAAACTCACGTTGGTAACTCTTCGATTACACGATAAATTTATATAGTGGTTATATTATTAAAATTCTAAATCTAAATTAGATTTATTTTAATTTATGTAAGATAATATTTGCTTTTCTGGAAATAGAATAAATTTAATTCACGTTTAATGTAGAAGGTTGACAGTTTTATATGCTTTTATATGCGATGCCATGATTACAAAAATTTATGAAAGTAGTTGAGACGAAATGTTGAACAGACTCTCCTCCTGTACAGTATAGTCCTATCTCGACAAGGAACGCTAAGTGTCACAAAACACTAGTAAGATTCATACACATCCACGGCTTGGTCCCAGAGTTGATTCCGGGACGCAATGATCAAATCTAGCTCCTCTCCTTCTGCCAGGCTTATATACAGCTTGCCGAGACGCATTACTTTTCGGGGCAACGGGCCGCGGGACGGGCCGCGGGACGGGGCGCATCGCGTAGTATCGGCCGACGTGCTGCCACTGGATATCGTCTCGCATCGGTGCCAGAAATGGCTCGAGTTCCCTATAGAGATCTCTTTGGGTGATTCGCAGATCCCAGTTCAATAGAGATAGTAATTCCATCTCCATCAAGTTGATTTCTCTGCAGCTAAATCCGAAGCTGAAGTCCATAGGATTGATGATGCTGTGACTGGCCCAGTGACTGTTCAACGGTGAGATATCGTTGAGATACTTGGATGCCAGGACGAGCGAAGCCAAGAAGATGCGGTGAATTGTGGTGCAAGAGCCGTATGCCGTCCACGGAAGTCGATATTTGAGCCGGTTGAGATACACAAGAGTGCCTGTCAATGTGGCAAGGGGTGTTTTAGACGATCCAACAAGCGCTGTGATGAAGTCGGTTAAGGCCGGGAGGCCGCCATTGTTGTTCTGAGTTGGTTGAGAGAATCCCGTCCACGGTGTGAGAGGGGGGTGCATCATCGGATCTTGTGGGTTCCCCGAGAAGTGGTGCAATGTCGGCTCACATCGAATCATGCTAGATGCGGTATTGGCCAAGTAGGTGATGACATGCGGGGGTACTGGCTGGTAGATGAAGTGCCTGAGAGCTGCTTCATTGAGTCTTTCTGGACTTAAGGGAGCAGGCAAATCCATATTTCGAAGCCGGTATGGACGTGGCGTAAGGGACAAGATGCACAAGAGCTCGAAGAAGAACGGGAAGGCACGTAGATGGAACAGGACAAGATAACTAGCGTCAGAATCAACAGTGGATGGGCCCAGGGACGTCACCAGCTTTATATGCATAGCATTTGGTGTTCTCGACCGTCGTCTTCAGCGGCCGCCGGAGTCTGTTGCCCCCAGTCATGTATGGAACAGTGGCTTAGATCCTCCAACAGAAGCGAAAACAATGCACGATGGCGATGCATGAGCCAATAGATCAGCTAACCAGGGCCAACCTAGAAGGAATCTGCAAGGAAGGAGAAGGAAGAGGTGCCCAAAATAGGGACCGCAGCGACCTAAACTGGGCTGATTTTTGGAGGTCTGCCGTCAGGTAATCTTGTCTAAGGACAACCACTCTGATTAGGATACGTGATGGTCGGGGTCATCTCCTGACTTTGGGAAGCTGGTTTCGGCACCAGTAACGTAGCGCTTTGCGCTCTTTAATGCTGTTTCCAAGTGAACTGTATTCAGCCCGCTCACGGAATGGATGGGTTCGTCATGTTCTAAATTGGTACGTCTTTAAATAATGAAAGCTAGTTGCAAGCTTCGGGACACAATAGCCACAAAACTATGTCTATCTTAGAGGTAAGGGGGGTCACGATCACGTGTATAGCATTTCCTAGCTTTTACACCCTCCTCCTCGGGCCGAGCTATCCGTATTGTGCAGTGGACGCTTCAGCATCTTCACCAGTGCTAGGAGATTATACTAATTTGGTCGAGAGACAGCAATCCGCGGTAAAGATGCATTCGCAGCCGGGAAACCATAAGCTTCCGGGATAGAGACAGCTTCGTACCGCGGCTCACCAAGCGACTCATGCCCATTCTCATTGAGAGTGCTTGGAGGAAAGGAGGTCGTGGAGATCTCTGGAGACAGCTTTTGTGCCGAGGTTCGCACGTTTCTCCAGATACGACCAAGCGGTCCTTGTGAATATGAAGTCGCGGCTGCATTGTCGGCATCTGCAGCCGGCTTTGGAGAGGACGAAGACTCCTTCTGGCCCGGGTCTCCGTAACGCTGGGTGAGGAAGAATTCAGAACGAGGCATGTCCCGCCTCTTCATCGCCTTGGTGAGTCGGTACTTCGAGTACCAGCGATAGAAGACGACACTGTATAGGATCGCCGTGATTGTATCCACTGAAATCTCAATCATGATGCAGGCTAGAGTCCAGTCCTGGTTTCGTTAGCCAGCGCATTCGTCGTGTCGTTTTATTGACGAACTCACCTGAAGTCTACAGACGAGGGGATAATTCACTGCGTCTTGAAAGAGCCGGGATCGGTCATTTTGCTTGCATGACCACCCCCATATGTTCTCCTCCTTTCTCCGGCTCGGCTGGAAAATGCCCGCCGCGATTGCCCACATGACGAGATTGAAGATGAACCAACCGATTCCGAA
>JANBVO010000132.1:0-11158 GCA_030052745.1 Pleurostoma richardsiae
GTTCAGGTTCTGACTCACTTTCGGGATGATGTTGAACCTCCTGAGTTCTGATTGTGAATCCATGGTGGGTCGGGGCATATCCCAAGTGCACTGGGGGGCGTAATGGTTGGCACCCACGCTTGATTCCGGCTGCGACATGATCTGCCTGTGCGAAGAACCTCGCGGGCCTGAGCCTGAAGACTGTACTTATGGATACATTTTCCGATGATGCTGAACGTACAAGCGGGCTATCGCAAGACACAAGGAGTCTCGAGCACGTCTTCGCGGACCATCTGCAATTTCAGGAGGCCAGTCACTCCTAGCTAGAGAAAGCTACTGTCTTTTGTATTACAGTATGACCTGCGCAGAATTCTGCCTCGCTTCACAGGACATTTACACAGAATTCTCCAATGGCACGCCTCTACTGCTCCACAAGCACGCCTTTCCTGGAAGCTGCTTGGTGTACTCTTGACAGACGGAGGATAGTTTTCATTCTTCAGGACGAGTCAGCATGTCATCTGTGCAGTGGCCAGGGAATGGACCTACAATCTCTCTAGCCGTAGGTCTGAAGTATGGAGAAGATATGTACTCGTAGAACTTGTAATACTTGGTACAAAAGTAAAACTCAACGCCGTACGTCTTTTTGATCCGGTCGATCCTTTTCATGATGCGGCATAAGCTCTTTTGGACGTTCTCCCTGGTTCTGCTACGTTTCCGCCTCCTTGTCTCTTTTCTCCGCTGGCATGATGCCTGCAGGGACAGATAAGGAGGCAGAAATCGAAGTCAGACATGTTCGAGAGGGCATGCAGGCAGGTCCCAGACGTCGATCAGTTTAATGACCTGCGTGTCGAAGCAACGCCATATTTATCCTCTCCAGTAGTGCATCGTAGGGAGCTGAATTCGTTCCCCCGCCCTCTTCAGCACAGCCCGACTCAAGATAGAGTATTCCCCGCAAGATGGCAGGTGGTCGAAAATTTGAACGGCGAGTCTTTAACTAAGTTCCATACAGCTTCATATGCGAAGTTGTTATGGGGCCACTCAGCTATTTTTTCGACCACCTGGGTAAGCCGAAGAGGTTGCGACCGCATGGGCCCAAAAATGCCCTTTTACGGCCTGTGCACAAAAGAGTCATTGTTGACCAATGGAGTCAGTACCCTAAGCATTAGGGAACAGATCCCCTACACCGAGCAGCAAATGGTCCGGACGAAACATCGCCTTTCTACTTGTCACAAACTTCAGTCCTCTAGTTGCAGTTAGGATCGATCGGTTCAGCAACCCTGATTGCTGTGCTAAGTCTCCACTCACCGCCTTAAGAGTAAGTTTTCATCTGGCTCAGTAATGATGACCACCGGGTCACGGCCATAGTACGGATGCAGCCAAAGAATGTCGCGTGCTGAAGCAGTGTCACCGCCTATTGAAGCATTTATAGATGGGTCACGATGACGTGCACCCTATGCCGAAACTGTGAAATTAACTTGCACCTCGTCAGCGAGGAGAATGTCATGGTAGCAGCTGGAGCAAGGCGCTACACTGGCCGGAACCCGAGCTGGCTATTGACTGTCGGCAGGTAGAGCGCTCACGCTCGCCTCGGTCAGCCCTGCGCGTCTCACCGCGCATCCTGTACCAGACCCTGCGCTCTTCGTCGCGTCTCCCCGTGGCAGCCCCGTGTCTAGATCGCGTCCGCTGCAGGGCTACTGCGCGTGCGCAGAACCTGAAGCCGTCAGGGTAGCTAATCCTACTCACCATGCCAAAATTTGAACGTTATGGCGTTCCGGCTGTCTCAGCGGTGCCAATTACTGCAGTATGTTGTAGTGATGACACTTCGGTCAGGCTAGAGCCATTATCTAGAGCCATTATCTAGGCCGCCCCTGGTACTTCGCAAGATGCCAGCCAGCCACGATCGAGCACACATGGGAGGACAGTCCGTGTTCCGGCCACTGCTGCCAGCGCCTGCATCAAGCAAATCTGCCTACGCAGCACCAGCACCCGGTTTGAACCTCGTCCTGAGCAAGAGGCCACGGGCTTCGGCAGCTTGTGAGCCCTGCCGCAAGAAGAAGGTGAAGGTGAGAGACCCGACCAATCCATGCACGTCCAGACTTGACAGCCTAACTTTGCATGACGTTCGCGCAGTGCGACGGTAGAAGGCCGATATGTGGTCATTGCAGGCGCCGAGGCTACGAATGTGACTACAGAACCGATCCCACGGAAACACACGGAGCAGCGCACAGGCGAAAGTCCATCCAGCTAGAGCGCAAATGTGACATGTACGAAGAGCTCTTGGGGGTTCTCCGTACCGGAGAGGAGACGGAAGTTATGGAGTTACTCCGACGTATCAGGGCTGGCCACTCGGTCGAACACATAATCGCAGCAATTAGAGAGGGACGGTTACTCCTTCAGTTGTCAGACGACACTGGGCAGCACTAGGTGGATGCAGGCGAGCTAACATGACAAACTGGTATCGGAGAGTATCAGGAGACTAGATCGGAACATCGCTTTAGGAGACATATTATGTTTGAATTGTGACTCCGTAGGGCGCGGAGCTGGCTCTGATACTTTCATCTTCCTCGGCCTAACTAGTCCATGCACTACGAACACGTCTCACCGCAAACCTCTCGTCGTACCTAGCCCGCTCAACAGGGTCTGCTAGCACCCCCGTAGGGCTCCATCTGCCAGAATCACGCCCCGTCGGCGTTGACAGCCTGTTGCGCAGCCACTTATTGTCATTTTCCCTTAGTGTAGAACTCACAACCACATGGTCGCGACTTGTCCTGGCGAACAAGCTAAGCCGGTCTGGGACTGCCGCGAGGCAGCACTGGGACATAATGTGTAAGAGGAGGCGTGTCTCAACGGTTGACTTGTGCGGGATCATGCAAACGGGACGAAGTCAAGAAGCTTGAACACTAGGAAGTACAGCAGTAGGTTCAACTAAAAGTCTCTGAGAGACCCCCTCCTCTGTGCGAACGCAGACATAAACCGGCGTGATAGGGGCGGAGCAGTGCCACTCCATTTCGCAGGAAGAACCTGGAGATCACAAAGGCGCTCTGCCCCTGGAACGCAGATCTGGCCCCCTTGGACAAGCCAGGGCGCCTCTCTCCACATGGTGGTAGGAGACTCTTGTAGTCAGGCTGCGGCCTACTTTCTCAGGGAGGGTGCCTGTGAACCGCGAATCATACCATGCGCCGCGCCGCGGGTTTCCTAAGAACAGCGTCATACGAATGGTCCTGCAGATTCTTCTAAGCTGTTGCGAGTGTCATCGTCGGCTAGAAGCTATCCGATACTGACATATCCTGACCTGGCCAGATGAATGAATATCGAGCCACTGATGACAAGCTCTAGGCCAGCCGTAATGATCCTGGTGGGAAAGTCATCGGTGACTGAGAACAACGGGTATCCACGTGCTCTTACATACCATCTGTTCTTTACATCTGTCTGCAATAAGTCTAGCCTTACTTTTAGTTCTCATACAGTAGTTTCCGTACTCTGAAAGCGGTGAGCTATGACTTAGCTCGATAACCAAGGTTACTGAGCCAGATCAACCGTTACTCAGAGAGCAATAGGTCAATACCTAGTGTGGTAATTATAGTTATGGATCAGTACTGCTAACTTCATCGAAGTTATCCACTTGTTGATGAGCTTGAACAAATCTTACTTGTCTATAATCCATTTCGTCAATGACAACTGAAATCATCCTGCTCCTGATACAGTACTTATCCGTCACCGTGACTGCGGATGTATGCCGAAGTCTCTACATAGTTTGTCCTCATGCTCCCACATCTGTAGTTGTAAAGATTCGTGACATGCATAGCCGTATTGCTTCACTTGTGGCTCCGCATCGTTTCTAGTTATCTCCACCAGCACCCGAGCTTAAAGTTCAACACATCTTCTGGAGTTCCGACTTCAAGGTCTAGTAGAAGCCATTGTCTAGCCCTTCTGCAACGGTGTACAATGCAGACTGCTTCTTGGAAGTGAAAGACGTCACATACAGCTATTTCAACGTAGGCTTTAGCACTCTCGTTCAAAACTCTCGATAGTCGAGTTACAAACCCGACAGCTATTCATAATCTCGTGTATAAAATGAACGCTGGCCGCTGATCTGCCGTGGCTTTTCTTTTCTCTTCTCAATCCCTCGCATGCATGTCTTCGGCCAAAAAAATAGGTATGACTTCCCGACCGGTGACACTCGTAGACAAGGGAGAAGACAAAATTGTCGTCTGCACCAGATTCACAAGATCCGATCTCTAGATGCAACCGCATCGAGGAAGACGAGCCAAATTTTTTAGGACATCCAGAGCACGCGACGGTCTTGGCCTCGTGAGACCGCCGGTGCTAGAAAAACAGCTGACGTCGATCGATACTTGGAGGATACATTTGGAGGGACATTATTCAGATCCTGCAGAGAGTTGGGATCCGCCTTGCATACTTCACATTTGTTACGCTTCGATATATCATACCGCCTGGGCTGCTCGGCCGAACTGAATGGACGCAATAAGTTGCGCAATAGTGAAGAATCGTTCAAGTTCCCGTCTAATTCGTCTTCGGTGGCAAAGTCCGGCTTCTGAGGGCAATCCAGCTCGTAGAGTTCTCATTCTCAACTACATGCCCGGCCGCTTTTCAGTTCCTTTCCTCCCCATCAAAGCCAGGTCGAGCCCATTTCACGGCAACAAACTAGGAGAGAAGCAGTCTCAGAAATATCCATTAGTCACTTAAGACAACATGGTCGAGTTCCACAAGGGCTAGACTCACCACGATGGCTTATATGCCAGGGAGCCAAACCACTGGCCTGCCATCAGCATCGGGGTTCCCCGCCTCCTACCGTCTCACGTTACGATTACTGCTGTCGCTAGTATAATCCCTATTAGGATACTCAGCTGTCTCCGTCATCCTCCCAATCTCGTCCACGAGCTGCTGCCTCTCGACCCCGAGCTCCGACGTCTGCCTCTCTAGGGTGCGGATGTGCCGCCTCGCAATGTCCAGGACATCCGCCTTGCTGAGCCTCTTGTCCGGGTCCAGGCCGCCGGCGGACAGGATGTCGTCCTGTTGGTCGCCGTCCACGTCCGCCTTGGCGGGCAGCACGGCGAGTAGGCGCTCGAAGTGCTGGTTCAGCCGGTTGCGATACTGCTTCTCGACCTGGTTGTGGCCACTTCGGGCGCGCGCCTCCTCCGGCGAGGTCGCCGGCCGGTAGGACGCCGACACCCGCTTCGCCTTCCGGGACGCTGTCCGCAGCTGGATAGCGGGCATCGGCATGGAGGCCTGGCCGGCGGACTTGAAGCGGCTGTTGGGAGTGGGGGCAGCGGTGGCGGGACCCTTGCTCTTTGAGCTCGCGGATTCCGAAGAGCGCAGGGCGGAGTTCATGCTCTGGGAACGAGCGTGCTTCTTATCTGGGATCTGCGCGTTACCCTCCGCCGCATCCTTGTGGCGTTGCTTCTTGGGTGGTGGGCCGAAGGTTTCTGCACCTACCTCGACGGCCTCTTCGCCCCCGGCAGGGTTGGCTTCCGCGTGGAAGCAGTCGCTCCCGGTCGGAGTGCCGCACGTGCCGAACGTGGCGCTGCCCGGCCACACGGAGTCTTGGTCGGTCTCGGCGTTGAGCAGCGATGGTGCGACGTAGAAGATGCCCGAGAAGTCGCTCTCAGTCACGGTCTCAGGGATGGCGAGGCTGCCTGCCGAGAAGGTGAGGGTCGACGCGGACCGGACTCCGCTGGAGGAGCTGGCGTCGCCCCGGGGCCAGAACCCTTGGAAGTTTTCGGAAGTGCAGTCGCTGGTGGAGAAAGTCGAGGATCTGACGTTGCCGCGGTCGTCGGAAGTGGGATACGACTGGGACGCCGCGGAAGGGTGCCAGAAATAGTCGTCGCTCTTGAGGCCGGGGTGGTATTGGTCTTCTGGCTGGTAGGCCCTCCCGTCAGTCACGGGATGTACATGGTCTGCCCAAGCAGACGTCGAGAACCCCGTGTCCATGGACGTTGTGAACGCGAGGTTCAGCGGAGATATCTGGGTCATCTGTAGAGAGACTTGTCAGTCCCAGTGGTTGTTGGCAGTGGCGCCAGTGCGTCAGCATGTGCAGTAGTCGAGCTGGCATGCGATGCCGCTTCCGACAGGTGGACGACACTGCAGGCCGGGCGCTCAAGAACGCAGTTGTTCCGCGAGTGTACTCACCTCAGAAGACTCATCCGCAAAGGAGTTTTGCCTATCGCTCATAATAGTCCTTCTTCCTGGTCATCAGGATTGTTGGATGGTGTCTGCACGGTGTGGTTGACGGCGATCAGGTCCTGGTACCGTAGCAGAGTTCTGCGACAGAGGGTGGAAGGGGTTCACCGGCTTCTCCGGGGAAGGCAGTCTTAACTATGTCGTATATCGGACGGTGTCACGATCTTCTGAGTCTTAACTGCGGGGGAGGGGCAGATTGACACCTTCGCCGCAACCAGAATTGACTGGTTCAAATTGCTGAGTCAAGGTTGGACGATGGGTGAACGCGGAGGTGGCGCCAAGGAGGCTTCCTGGACCGACGGGGACCGCTGGCGTTACCTTCACGGCTTCACCCGGACAAGCCATTCACTGCCATTTCATTCGCCACACCTTTGCCGTTCGCCGATTGAATCCCGAGGAGGTTCCTGCTCAAGATATACCGAGGTGCCGGCAGGGGATCCCAGCATTCCTTGGTGAATACCTCAAGGAGGCTAGCTGCACTCGACAGATAACGGTGGAGGGTAGTGATTGGCCATTAATACCTTGGAAGAGCAGCGCCGCTCAAATTTCTTCTGTTCGCGTGCAGCGACTGGCTGAGCTACAATGTCCTAGCAGTCCCCTTGAATCCTAGTTCTAGACGAGAACATCATGTCGTCCAAACAATCTCACCGTGGCTCCCCCTTCACCACCTCCCCCTCTGACGCCTTCGCCTTCCCGCTGGTACTTCTTCGCACCAACAATCTATTCGGCCAATTGCGCGCCGTCGTCGACATGCTCCAGTCAACTTTGACCACGAACCAGATCTCCGCGTCCATACGGATATCCGACTGCTCTTCGCCCCCCGAAACAGCAGCCTTGCTCGACGGCCGCACAAGTTAGGGCGGAAACCGACGAGTTTCATGTACTAGTCTATAATCCCAACACATCTAGGCACGTCTTTCTTCGTCTGGCTGAGGGTCCGGACCGGCTCGCATGCGCATCTGCTCGGCGTTCGCTTCGTTGAGCTGTCCAGCTGCCCTACTGCCAGCCAACATCGCGATCGCGACCGTCTGACATGGGGTGTGGCAGTTGCGGCTGGCAAAGGCAGCGATGACGCTGACGAACGAGCTGAATGCCATTCTATCGCCCGACGACCCCCGGCCTTCGACTCCACGCGCCCAGTCAAGACAGTGCTGCCGACGCTGTTTCCCAATGCGCTGGCGATGCCCGAGTTCAATAGTTAGCTCTTGTTGCTCTCGAGCGTCATTCTTGTCGACACTACGACGGAGGAGCGGTCGAAGAAACGTCATAAATTGACAGCTGCCACTAAGCGTGTTCAGGCAGTGGGGCCTTTCTCGACTTAGCCGTCTTGAGAACCAGGACCCCAAAGGCATGAGGGAAAATGGCCCGGAACAACGACCGAGGCATATAGAGCATCTTATTGGCTTGCCTTGTCAAAAAGGGGCGAGGGTGTGTCGAATGGGACTCGAATGGGGCGGGAACATCAGGGACCGGCGCAGACTTGCTGGCCCGGGCTGGCCGACTGGCCAGTCCTGGAGAGGGTTGAAATTGCGAAGACTTTGAGGGTCTAGCTCCCTTCCCGTCCACTTGAAAGACCCTGCCCTCGCCGGCCAGCTCTTCTTCTTATCGCAATCTCAATCAAGACTGCGATGCGTGACTCCGCCACCATGTGTCTTGTTTGGGGGTAGCCATTTACAACTCCCGGTATAACGAAGCGGGCGGCCTCTTTGGAGAGCCTCCTTTCGAATGCCACCATCCCACAATTATATATGTGTACTTCTGTGACGATCATAATAATAATGCTTGTGTCTCCAGACATAATCATCGATCCTTTTTAACAAGTGTCGTGATCCGAGTGTCGGTCGTGCAGACCGCCTCTGCTCCGAGGCTGGTCGATTGCGTAGTACGCCGAACGTAGCATGGAAGAGAGCCTCAAGTTCTCCTTTGAGGCGGCTTGGGAGAAGGATCTCTACCAGTATGCTACACGCCCCGGTTCATGGCGGTCATGTGGAGTTGACTGATCTCGATGGACTAGATACTTCGCACTAGATCGGGGCCGCCGGTCAGGGTCGGATGCAACACTGTCTGCCTTCGCGCAGCTTGCGACGCTGCGACTGAACACGACGCGCGCGTTGATATCCCTCATTGACCGGACGCATCAATACATTCTCATCGAGGCCACGCAGAAATCACGTCTCCTGCCTGACTCTCCTGCCAACGATGAGGATGGCCTATTGTTTGGATGCTCAACATTGCCCAGATCGCTGGGGCTCTGCGGGAACGCCCTTGAGATGCTCGAGACGCTCGCCCCGCAAGAAGATGGGCCGCGCCAGAAGTCGTGGAGCCGATCGCCCTTGGTTATCAACGATGTTACCCAAGACGACAAGTTCAAGGATCAGCCCTTCGTTACGAGGCACCCGTCCCTACGATTCTATGCTGCAATGCCTATTAGCACCGCAACGGGATTCAATATCGGAGCCCTGTCCGTCATGGGTGACAGGCCGAGGGACGGACTGAGTAGCGCCGAAATAGAGTTCTTGTGCGATGTAGCCCATGCCATCATGGCCCGTTTGGAGTTGAGGAGGCTCAACGAAGGGCACAGGCGCAGCGAGAAGATGGTCAAAGGCCTTGGCGTTTTCATGGAAGGCGGGACCGACCTGGGCGACTGGTGGCTCGGGCTTGGAAATATCAAACCTCACCGACAGCACGGCCCGAAAGACGGCGGGGGAGCTGAAAGCAAGGAGAGGAAAAAGCACAGTTTGGATCCCACGCCATTGCGCCAAAGACATATCTCTCCCCAACGGACTATGGAGACCCAGGCACCAGTTCCGTCTACACCCCCTGATGGCCTTTCGATGCCGTCAATGACCACCCCAGCGAAGATAGCCGATTGCACTATTGAGGGGTTAACGGCTCCTACAGCCCGGGCAGACGACGATGGAATCTCAGCCGCCCCGAGGTCTGGAAGCCAGGAATACCCGTCTCAACAACCTCCGCAGACGGCCGCTTCGCCAACGGCCGACATCGGGTCTGCCCCAAGCAGAGGGCACAGCGTGGGAAGATTTACTCTAGACCTCCGGGACAGACTCGTATCCCAAAACGTCAAAGAAATGTTTTCTCGTGCTAGCCACATTATCCAGGAATGCATCGAGGTAAATGGGGCCATCTTTCTAGATGCCAACATTCATACGCGTAGGGAAGAAATGGGTGAGTCACCAAAAACACTCGGTCTTGAAGGTTGAACTGGTGATCTTACAAATTCCAGAGTCTCATATGCCTCACGAGGGAGGGGAACGCCCCCAGAACCTGACCGGTGATGCAGAGTCATCAGATATAAGTACTGCCGACAGCGATTGCGCGCCGCAGCTGGCAGGGGATACATCGGCAGGAAGACGCGACGAAGAGCTAAAGATGTGTGGAGTGTTGGGTCTTTGGACGAGCAAAGACTCCAGCGTCTACAGCGATAGAGCTCCAGTGATTCCACTTACGGAGGCATTTCTCCAGACTCTTCTTCACAAATATCCTCATGGTCACGTCTTCCAGCCTGGTGATAGAGGCCGAGCCATGTCCCCCTCCAGAGGCCCCGGTCACGCGCCAGGAGACGAAGCAGGCACCGAATACAAATATCTTGAGAAGCGAGACCGACATCCCAACGAAGTCGCTGAGCGTAGGGAGGCAAAGATACTTCTTCGGATGCTTCCTGGTGCGAGAAGTGTTGCCTTCGTTCCACTGTGGGACTCGCATAGGGAAAGATGGTTTGCCGGAAGCTTCATCTGGGCCGGACAGGAGACGGCGCGTGTCCTCACACACACTGAAGATCTGAACTATCTCACCGCCTTCGGAAACAGCATCATGGCCGAAGTTGCCCGGTTGGACGTGGTGGATGCAGATCGAGCCAAGTCGGACTTTATCTCGTCCGTCAGCCACGAGCTTCGCTCGCCTCTGCATGGCATCCTTGCCTCGGTCGAGTTTCTTCAGGATACAACACTCAGCTCGTTTCAGCTTGGCATGATCGATACCATTGAGCGGTGTGGGATAACTCTCCTCGACACTATCCAACATGTACTGGACTTCACGAAGATCAACACTTTCACCAGATCCGACAGGAATGAGAGGTCGAAACCCGGTCCTGGCGGACGGCGATCCGGCCCAGAAGAGTCAAGCTTGAGCGTCGACGTCGACCTCAGCTTGCTCACTGAGGATGTCATCGATTCCGTGTTTGCAGGACACGAGTTTCATGTTCACTCGTCACTTCAAGTCGTAGACGAAGCGAGAAGCTCCCTCCCTGAAACCACACGGAGAAATAGCACCAACGCGCGAGATGACACCTATACAGTTCCAAATCAGCCCGGATCAACCAATGACAGGCTCGAAGTGGTTATGGACATCGGCTGGAGACCAAACTGGACATTCAACACACAGTCCGGAGCACTGAGGAGAATTCTGATGAATCTCTTCGGTAATGCTCTCAAGTACACTAGCAGGGGCTGGGTTAAGGTCTCCCTTCAAGCCCAAGATATTGAATCAACATCATCCAAGCCAGACCAGTCCGTCGTAACGATCACTGTCAGCGATTCTGGGAGAGGAATATCACAGGAATATCTGCACAGCGGCCTGTTCACGCCATTCACACAGGAGAATCCTATGAATCAGGGAACAGGGCTGGGCCTCAGCACCGTGCTACAGATTGTGGGCTCTCTTGGGGGTACAATCGACATCACGAGCGACCAGGGCGTTGGGACCGAGGTGATGGTGACACTCACCTTGAACCAAGCATCATCCGCCGATCATCTCCCTCTCCGTCACGAGGGTGGTAACGTCATTCAAACTGCCCGGGCAAAGACTGCCGGGTTAACTATAGGCCTTCAAGGCTTTGATGTCAACCCAGCTATTCCTGAAAGATGTGCGGTTGATCCGGAAGTCGAGCCAAAACCCGCCACGTTTCTCCAAACATCGCTCAGCGGCATGGCCAAGCACTGGTTTGACATGAAAGTCTTGA